>ML794162.1:61550-94400 GCA_009831015.1 Picea engelmannii
TTAAAATCATCCCTAATTCCTACGTACCCGATGGTAATATGTGGCATCCTGCAATTGGTTGAAGGAATTGGGAATGGGCCCCTACCGAGATCAAACCTTTTAATGGGTGCTTTAAATTATCGAGCGTAGGATCTGTGGGTGGATAGATCTCCACCGTTGATCATATATTAGGTTTTTGGAATACTTGTGCATGGGGTTGATGAGGGAATCCAAAGGTAAGTCTCAGAGTGGTGTTTTATGACCATATATTAGGTAGAGTTCGAGGAGAGACCTCAACCATTGGATCTATGATCCATCTCGAAGGGAAATAAAAGAGTACGATGACATCATGATGACATGGAGAGTGCCACGTGTTGAGGATAGAAGGTTCCATGTGGCATAGTGATTTGGAACCTATAGGTGAGATTCTATGGGAAATATGGATGCCACGTGTCAGGTGGTGATGGTGCCACATGTCATGCAGAGATGATTCCACGTGTTAAGAGGATTTGGCACAAGTAGGTGAAAATATGAGAAATTTTGGTTCGTTTGTCAAATTTTGAAAGGTCGGCAAGGCTATGTAGTGGTCAAGAATGCCAACGACGATGAAGGCATCAACGATGTAATGAGAGTCGTCGATCAATGGTGATTCATAGTTAATATCCATTGTATATTTCTGAAGAACCCCTTATAATTTATAGAATGGATGACGACATCACGAGTGACATGACATGCCAGTGCGTCTAGAGGACAAAAGGTGTTGGCACCTGGTTCGTTGTAAGGTCAAGGGTGGGCCCTGTTGGGTCTAGACCATTGAATGGTCATTTGTAATTTCCAACCATCGAATCTATGGGAAAAGAGATCTGGACCGTTCATAGTAAATGGAAGGATTTTAAAGGTTTTGTGTTGGCTAAGAATCTCGATGACGATGGAGGCATCAATGACACAATGAGGATTGTTGGATCTATGGGCCAATGAATCTAGTCCATTGACCTAGGTGTAATGTCGTTGGAGCACATGGGAATGGAAGAGTGGGCATTAAACACCGAGCCCTTTAAAATCGTCGACTCAATTAGAGTTGTTGTATGAGAGGCACAAGGACCGTCGGATTTAGAGTAATCCAAACTAACAGATTGTCATTGGAACCTATAGTTGGGTCTTTGCAACAAATAAAATCCCGACGATGACAACTAGAGGTTTTGTGGGATTGGAACCAGGGTTCGACGATCCATGTGGTGAGTGCCACATCGAATCCATGGATGTGCCACGTCGATTAACACTTGGGATTGGTAGCCACATGGAAATGAGGTGGCACTGGCCAATGAGGCTCGAGAACTTTGTAAATCCATAAATTTTCATCCAGAGCTCAGTTTTGAGCATGATGACAGTCATTGGAAATCTCTTGATGAGTAGAACACATTGGTGCCCTCGAGAAGAGGTATAGAGATAGTTGATAAAATAAAAAATTATAATGCTCCATCCCATAAAAGGTACTTAGGGGATCAGATGTGTTACACGATCACTCTTATTTTCTCAATATGACTATTTTTAGGGGAGTCTTGTTTCTGGAACCATGTTATTCTTATTAATTATAGGCAAAGTGTACACCTTCATGAGGTAATAACCATGCTATTCTTCTTAATTACAGGAAAAGTGTACACATTCATGAGGGAATATGATGGAAAATACTCTTACTAATTGCAAAAGTCTGTTATTCAAATCTCAATGGAGTACTATTGTAAATATGTACTAGTGTAGATACATTAAAATCATGAAACAATAGAGAAGCAAAGCCTAATTAAGTATCACCTTCCTAATTAACTCGCCATATTTAGTTTACATAACTAGCATTTATGCATGACTCACTATGCTTGTTGACTTTCCATAGATGATATAATGGTATTACTTGCTCTAAATGTGTAGAAGAAAACCAGAGTATACTTACAAGAGGGAAATCCTCTTCAATAAGTGTGGTTGTTTTCTTGAAGTAAAAATGCAACATGCAAGTGTAGATAAGGATCCATCAATTTTCCTAATCATGAATAAACAATATTCTTGTGCAAAATCCACATGAATCAAGCTAAAAAACACCCTCATCAAGTTGCACTGCAAAGTGACTACTGTTTCTAATAACATATTCCACCTAAAGGTTGACAATAGGATATTTTAGGGCACACCACTTCATAACTATTGTTGTTTTCTTTTAATAACTACATAAACTTACCAATTAACACTTTGGTTAGAGTGATCCTTTCCAAGACCTGTTGATGTTCGCTAATAATAATTCAACAATCGACTAGTTACATGAGTGAAATCTACTAGAAATACCCCTGTCAAAGAACACCTCTTCATATAATTGGTTGCTCTATGATTATGATAACAATGCCCGATGAATATATATTTCACTAGAGCACAAGTACTCCTCCAAATTACCTTTGTTTCTAAATATAACAAATCATCCCATATAAAAGAAACATGCACCTTGAACTCCTAAAAAGGTATTTTCTTCAATATGACAATTTAAATCAAGGAAAGGGGGCAAACTATTTAGTAATTCTTCTTAAAAAACATCATCATCAAGACATAGTTATGAGGCTCCTTAAGAACATGTTGTAGCGAAAAATTGTAGGGAAAACTAAGGAGTAAAAAAAACAAGAGGTGAAGTCATAAACATGGAATGGGCCTTCTCTAAGAAAGACACCCTCTTTATATTTAAAATTTAGTAAGTTTGGGCTTAGACACATGAAAATAGGTTTTTTTTTAAGGTAAGCACCCCCCTCAAGTATGCAATCTTCTAGTTTTTACAAGTTCTCTATTGAAAAAAGAAACGTGAAAGCTTATACGTTCATCAAATCAACTCGAATCTCCAAGAAAAACAAAGATACCCTAAAAGAGAGCATTGACATGGAGTTTAAAATTCTTTGGGTATTGAAATGATGACCCTCCTTATTAATAATAACTATCATAGCAAGCATACATTATCAAATGTTAGTCCAACGCTCTAAAATTTTCAAATCCTTTCACACAAGTTGGCCTAGCCTTAATATTTCCACACATGATTGTGCAACTTATATATTTTGTGAATCCTTTGTTATCATTTGATGACTATTTCCTCTCTGTAGTTGTCCTGACAACTATCAAAATATATTTAAAGGGAGGAAAATTATCCCATGTATTAATGATAGGCTCATAGCCACTATTTTCATATGTTAGCAAACCCCCCTTAAATAAGAAACAAGTCTCTCTTTCATCAATTAAAATAAAATCACCAAAAGGGATAGAGTAAAACTATGATTTTGTTGATAACAATTAAGTCATGTACTAGTTTATACAATGGGTCTTGTTGATTCGTCATTCTTTCAATACTATTTAAACTCCATGATGTAACAACTACTATGTTATTCTCAAACCTCGGTTTCCAGTGTTGATGCAACATCTTGCTATGTTTTCCATACCTTAACACCTATTCTCTATCCAAACTAAAACTCAACAACAAATCAAAAAATGTATACCAAAACCATGTGAAACCTCGGGTGTACCTATGAATGTGCCAACATGATGAAGTCAAGATGGAGCTTAACCCTCTAGTTGCACATGAAAACTGGGGGTTATTAATGACAACTCAAGGGGATGACATCCCCCTATGGGATGTCGAGAATCACTAAACCTCTATACTCTACAACTCTAATATAATCGATAGAACTTTGGTTTACATATCAATACTACTTGTCTATTGGGAAATGGAGTATAAAGAGTGGTGCCTTTGTTGATCAACTACAAATAAGGTACAAGTTCGTACATGCACCCATTTGCAACCTGCTAAGTGTGAGTAAAACTGCCAATGATGCTAATTAGCTTCAAGGTATGAGCACAACCCATCAATGTGAAACATGTCCTAGTGTCAGATTCTTCTAAGGTTCATCCAATAAAGGCTCAACGATGATAAGTCATATTGGATGCAAGATGGCCACAAATGAGGCTAATGGCCATCAAACCACTTTTATTTTGGAACCATCGTTAGATCATGTGTCATAGTTGATGAAGAAAGGCTTTCTAGATGAAGGGAGTTGATGCAACCCCTTAAACTAGTATGAAGAAGAAACAAATGAGTGTAACAAGATGGTACCATGTCCCTACGATTGGATGAGGTATTGGATAACTAGGATTGACTTGAGCTTGACTCAATGACAATAGATGAGATAGAACAATTAAATGACTCAAGACTCCCCTACCATCTCATCAAACACTAAGTATGTGCCTATCTGACTCAACACCTAACCAAGATAAAGCGCTAAAAGGAAAGGTGACCACATCTAGGCTTGTCCTAGACCAAGAATGTGTTAGATTCTGTATGAAGTATGATCATATCAGATTTGGAAGTTCGACTTGAAACAATGTTTTTCCACAAAAATTAACAAAATACGACCTATGATTGTTTATGCATATGCAAAACAATTAATTTTTCTCAAAATTGAAAAAGGATGCACTAAATATCGCCCTAGGCTGAAGATAAAACAAACTAATCACAAAACAAAAATCTAAAGTTGACAAATAATGGGATGAAAATTAAAATCAATGAAAGGAAAGGGGAAAATTTTACTCTATCTACCCAACCAAAAAGAAAAATAAATCTCTCTCTCTCTCTCTCAGAGATTTGTTTTTCTTTTTGGTTGGGTAGATAGAGTAAAAATTTCCCATATATATATATATATATATGTGTGTGTGTGTGTGTGTGTGTGTGTGTGTGTGTGAACTATTACCGCTCAAACTCTTACCTAGGAAAAGTGCTAACCTCAATGGGAGAGCCTAGAGGCAACTCTCAGGAAATCCATTGTGACTGTCACCTCGATGGCATTTCCCCATACTTCAGACTATAGAAAAGAGGTATCTTAGTCTTGGGGGGAATCCCTATGGTCGATCTAGCTAAACTCATTGTAGAAGCATGAGTGTTAATTAGCTTAGATTGATTAAGAATGTGATTATCCAAAAAATCAACTTTCCTTAAGTTAGAGTGTGATAAAGCATGCAAAATATTGTATGATCAACCACCAATTTATACAAGTTTCCAAGATGTGGATGAAAAATAAATCGTGAACTTGTGTAGGGTGTTGGAAATAATTAATCAAATCTTAATGACAAAGTGAAAGATGAATTGATACAACATATTCTCAATGATACCAGGTTTATAGAATTTCACCATATTGTTTGGCTAATCACATCCTCAGTGTTAATCTTAGATTGCAAGATTTAGATCATGATATACTAGCATTCACATTTAACTAGCATGAGATGTCACAAATTCTGTCTCCTTAATGATGTGATAACGTCCAAGTATTTAGATATTGCTTCAGATCCCAACATATTAGTTTCCATAACATTATATTAGCCATGAATCAACAATATATGGACAAGTTATGAACCATTCACATTATGTTGTGGATTTAAGGACAGGTTCCATATTTATTTCCTTTTAGATTTTCACCACCACATATCTATACATGCTAAAGTTGACCATATCTTCTATGAAATAAAGGGTATCCTAGAAATGAACTATGCTTATGCCAATATGTTCTTACAATTAGATACCAAGAGTCATATAGTAGATTGGTTATGCTTAGAGTATCAAAACTCCATCTGTATTCACATACTTACAAGTATAGAACCTAGAACATGCCATAGCCAACATTCCAATATGTAGGTGCAATGGTCTTGTGTTGACATAGATTAATTAAAATCTATTATGAAAACTTTATTGCAACATATTTAGAATAGTGAAGAACGTTTTAGAATACTCCAATATTTATGTCAAAACCTTGAGCACAATTATCATACTAGCAATGCAATTTAACAAGTAAATATGAGTGTCATAACAAGTGATGGGAATATTCATCCATATTAGATTTAACCCTATTATTAGTTCTTAACAAAATCATTGTTTAACCCCAGATTCATTTCACTTTGTTTCCATTAAACCAGAGATGCATAACGTTTATCCAAACCTTCAA
The DNA here is from genome assembly GCA_009831015.1 of Picea engelmannii. Lineage (NCBI taxonomy): Eukaryota > Viridiplantae > Streptophyta > Pinopsida > Pinales > Pinaceae > Picea > Picea engelmannii. The sequence goes on from ML794162.1 coordinate 67,535, forward strand.
ACTTATGTGATATGCTAGTAAAAAAAAACTAGGGCAAAATGTTGAGAGACATTAAGGGTTAGTTTACTTCTTTAGAAAGTTGAGAATAGAAATTCAATGAAACCATCCAATAGAAACCCTCAAAATAAATACGCTCCAACATATTAATGGTATAAAGAGTGTTGTTATGGTGGTCCTAATACAAATCATTAGGTAAATTTTGACACACCATAGATATTTGTTGAAGCATGAATCAAGTGAAATTTCCAAAAAGTATGAATCCCTCAGAATAGTGAGAATTCCAACAAGCATACCCTACATTAAATATGAATAATTAAAGCCTTTGAATAGGTCATTGATACCCCTAATGCATTTATTTGATGTGTTGAATGATATGGATCATGAAAATAGCGAAACACTCAAGAAATGAGGAATCAAACTCATTCAAACCCCTCAACATGTCAACCAACAACAATAGTAAATTGAGATTTTAAGAAAATCATTAGGACTTCCAATGCATATATTTAGTGTTTATGGTTGATTATATCCCAAATACTCCAAAAAATTATGAGGGAATTGTTATCACACATGTTGTAGGTTGGGAAAATCCCGAACCAAACCACAAGATGACGACAATTGGGAGAACACCTAACCACTGTTACCGCAGGTAGGTATTCCTGTCACTTTAGAGGTGAAGTGATCACCTCAAGGGGGGAATCCTAAGTGACCCTGGGGGGAAATGAGATGGAAAGTGATATTTATGAATGGATGCCCCTATAGGTCAAGCTACTAAATGGAAGAAGCCTCAGTAGTGGTCAAATGGTTTCCAATAAGTTTAAGTACCTACAGATGATTATAGTACCTTCCCAAGACATAAGAAAAAACATGTATACAGGCTATATGTTAAGGGGAAAAGCAAGTTAAGATTGTTTTCCCTATTTGTAGTAGTCAACAAAGATATAAATCAGTGAACAAATGATTATTATAGCTTCTAAACAAAATGATAAAAGTCTAACAAATGATGCAAGAGATAAGCTAGTAAACACAAGCACAACTCAAGTATGAAAGCATAGACTTTAGCATCAATGTAAGGTTGTTATAGACAAGTATTGAAAATATGTAATTGCATAATTATGGATGTATCAAACAAGTTGTTACAGAAGAAAAATCAGCCACCAAAACTCACAAGTAATCCACCCAAAAAATGCACCGAGACTAGTAGATTGTAGGGGTAAATTACTAGCAACTTATGACGGTTGAATTGTGACTTATGAATCAAAAGGAGAATAATTTGATGCATCCTTAATGGATGTAGCTTTAATTTAGTTGTATCTCCCAAAATATTAAGTATACTAAGATGCCATGGAGGCTTTAGCAACCCCAAATCATCAAAAATAGATTCCAACTTGAACAATATTGATATCTCGCTAAATCACGTCTACCAAAGCAAACAATTTATTTCGCCAATGAAAACTTTAGATTAGTGATTTTAAAATTGGGTGAATGGAGTCTTAAAAACATAAGTTAGATCAAAAAAATCCCTATGGGTGTAAACCATCTTACTCCCTAGGGTATGCAAATCAAACTAAGGTAAATCAAGGAGGGTGTACACCCTTGTACTCCTCCTAGCAACCTTGCAACAAAAGACTTGCAAACTAACAAATGAGATAAATATTAATGGAGGTTGTATGCACTTATAATCCTCCTAGGATTTAAACCAACAATAACCATGAAAATAGCAAGAAGAATTAACAATTCCATATTTTCCTTACCAATTTCAAGAGAGATGCAAGAACAAACCCTAGTTCACCAAGCAAATTACCATTCATAAGCAAGAGAAGAAGTCTCAAAGAGGTGCACAACACCTTAGCTCAAGAATTCACAAAGAGATATCACCAAAAATCATTTTCACAAGAGAGAGATACCAAAAATTCCCAAATAGGGCGCAAATTTCAGCCAAGTAGTCTTCTCACAATGGGAGAGCTATGATAAAATGAGATAGAAATGATCTCTATTTATACACATTACACTAAAAGTGTTTTACACTTAATTTAGGGTAAACCACAAATTAAGGGGGAAACAAACCTTACTTTTCCCCTTTACAAAATTAATTTGACTTTAATTCAAATTTAAATCGAAAAAATTCACATAAAGAAACCCTAATGTGACATCATCTCTCCAAAGGGTGACGTTTTGGCACTTCTTTCAAATCGTTGGAGTAGAGAGGAAGTCATTGGGCCTTCTAGGGCCTTCCTCTCATGTGTTAGGTGTCCCTCTTCCAAGCCAATATTTCTCCCATCAACATGTGCCAAGTGTCAAGAAACAATAACACCACCACCACAACCGTAGCCCTAGGGTGGCGTTAAGCCCTTAAAGGTGATGTTTTAGCTTCCAAAGGAAAGTCATTTGGCTAGTAATAGGTTGGGTTATGTCTTCCATGGTGTCATGTCAAGTCTCCAAAGGAAATCATCATCATCTGGCATGTGGGCCCTTGTACCCAACATGTGGGCTTCAAGCCCCATGGAAGCTCAAGCTAGGCTTGTTCTTCCAAAACTATCCACCAACTGGGTCCTACAATGACAATGAATACACCCTCAAAGGATCTCAAGTAAAATGCATCATTATGAGTAAATAAAATCAAGAAAAGATCCATCTAATAATGTACATCCAAACTACCTCATCAAAATAAATAAGTGCTCAAAGACCCTATGCAATTTTCCCAGTTTATGTATGGGAGGGTTGACAAACCGACCTATTGGGTGAATCATACCTCAAGTTTAGGAGTGTTTATCGAGTGGACCTTTCTCTAAGTCATGTGGATGAAGTGACATGGATGGGGGCAAGACTCTTGGGCATGGGGTTCATGACATACAAGGGATTGTAGTGTCTCATTTATGGGTGCCTTTGTATAGGGTGTGTTGCACATTCATTTTCAATGCAACCTTTTTCCAAGCCCATTTATTGCCTTTTATTCTTTTAAGATGTTTTCATGTTGAAGCCAAGGTGGGGCTCCTATCTAAGCATGAAAAAAATTGCCCACTTTAACTCTTCCTTGGTCACATCATGCTTCCCCAAGTTGAAAACATGTGTGGGGATTCTACCTAAGCATTAAAAACAATGTCCACACATGCTCCACCTTGGTTGGAATTTTTGTATTTATTATTTTTCATGGGTCCCATCAGTTTCTTATGAGAGACATTTCATTGTCCTCGAGATCCATGGGTGAGCATATAGAAGGTTAATGATTGGGTTTTATTGTTTTCCAGCTACAAGACTCTGGGCCTTCATCCCCTTCTTCCCATGAAATGAGGGACAACCCCTTCTTGGGTCAGTGCACCCGAAAATCCCAAAAGGTGAGGAGATAAGGGGGTGAAGTGTGGAAAGTGACAAGTATGGTTAGGAATGGCACAATGAATTTTTAAGAGGACCTCCCAGTAGCATACCTATCCCTAAGGGTGACCCACTTAATAGGGCATGATTTCAACCACCAAAGTGAAATAGGGAAAATAACATAATGTCCAAGAAAACGTTACATAATCAAAAGAAGTAATAGATGCAAGAAACTCAAATGCCTCAAATATTGAAATGGCACTCACCATAATACCTGAATTGTACCTCATTGAGAAAGATCAAATGTCTTCTTGAATCCAGTTGATGTGGTGGATACTATTGTGATGAACCTGGAAATGTGGTGGCGAGGTGGGTTTCTGTCTGTGCAAGTGGACACTGGTGGTCATGCTATCTCTCGATACTCCATGTCTGCAACCTAAGGGCCTCGAGACATCATCTCCTTAGTTATCCCTAGGAGTTGGGGATAACATTTGGCTCCTACTTGGTGACATGTACTCACCATAGAATGCATGAGAACCACAACATCTCCTAGTGGACCTGTTCCTACACTGAAACATAAAACTGTAAAATCCAGGGTGGTTCTATCATCCTTCGTCCATTTTAGCATTTTTTTTTTAAATCTAAATTGAACATGAAATCAATATGAAAGTAGAGAAAAATAAAATATGAAATGCAGCTAAACTATCATGAGAAATCAATATGCAAATGCAAGAAATCAAAATGACCTACCTACTTACCTGGGGCCTGGGCCCTGAAGAAGTCAAGTGCCCTAAACATAGGGCCGGAGAAGAGACCCATCCATTGGTAATGGCATATTTCTCCTATACAAATATGTCAAGTAATACTTCTCTTTTTTAGGCTTCTCCTTGATGAAGTAAGGACCAAGCCAAGCATTGTCATTGTTTTGGTCATATATAGGCTTTCCCTTCTTCTTGTCCCACATGAACACAATACTTCCTTCACTGCAGTTGATGTAATGTATATTATCAATGTAAGGATAGGAAGGAGGTCCTCTGTTGACTATGTTTCTGATAGATTCCTCACGTTCTTTGCTTTCTTTGTCTTATTTCTTCAATATCTGGATGGGCCTTGGATCTTTCCCTTGGAACTTCGCAAGATTCTCTTTGTACTCATATGTCCTTGGGAGCAACGTATCTATGCATTCCTCTTGCATGAAAGGTAATTCTTGTGGAACATACTCAATGGTGTCTGGAACCTCATCAAACTCACCTTCACTTGTGTAATCAGGACCATTGGGGTCCATTACATGCTTGTCGACCCGCTCTCGACTAGATGATACCTTAAAGGTTCCATCCCCCATGGGAATGTGTGCACGGGTAAGATCAATTCTAAGGAAACCTCCAAGGGTATCATACCAACTGCTCTATAATAGCATACCCCAAGCGTCTAGGACATCAATCACCACTATGTTCATAAGGGGATTGATATGTGGAAAATCAATTAGGAATAACTCAACGTTCTCACATAGTCTATAAACCTTGACCCTCTTAGAATCAATGCCACACACATTTCCATATGGTTGGGTCATATTCAATTCAATTTGTTCCATCACCTTCAAAGACATCACATTTGTTGAGGCCCTGGAATCCAACATACAATTGTTTAGGCGGAGGCCATTCATACGTAAGGAAAGATAGAAAGTAGGGTTGTTGGCCCTTTGCCGATCAAGATACATGGTGTTCAAAATGATTGGAGGATCCTCCTCCTCCTTTGGTACCTGTAATAACTTCAATATTTCCCTCCTCACATAAGTAATTTTTCACATTTCTGTTACAGAGACCGTCATATTCAACTTCCCAAACATGGTTGTAACATCTATGTTTACCTGAATCTCATCTTCAGTTGGAGTTGGCTTTGTAAGAAACTCATGTACTGGAGATGGGAGTGGTGGGACCAACTTCTCTATAGATGGAGGAGGGGAGGTTTCTTGTGACGGAGGAACTAAAGCTTTATTCCTTCTAGTGTATGTAAAAAATTCCCTCTTCATCAATTCATTTCTCTAATCGTCAGTCAATTGATTTAACACCCGAAATATTCCCTCTCTCTTTCCCCCTATCTTATGGCCTCATCAATCTATTCATGTGTGACCTATTCCTCTTGAAAGTTACATATCATATTCATGAAGTTCATATTGTCGGGAGAATCTTCATCTTGTCAAGGACTTTCATCCTCTCGGTGAGCTTCTTGACATGGAGAACACCATGGTGTCTACTCCGTGTTGACCATTCCAATTGGGTTCAACATATTTGGGGTCTTTGCCTCTTGTTGAGGCCTTGGTTTCCAACCTATGGAATCTCTCCATTGTCTAGAAAACTGGGGTATAGAAGCATATTGATTCCTTTCTACATTGGTTAATCGACCCATGATTTGATTCTGAGCTTGGACAAACCGAGTACTCCTCTGATCTATTTTCTGACTCAAGAGAGAAATTAGATCATGAGCATTGCTACTGGAAGCCTTAGTTTTTGTCTCTCCCTTGGCATGAGGATATTGAAAAGGATCAACCTTTGAGTCAAGGAGGTTCTCTTCAATTTTTGTATTGTACTCTTTGATTGTGCCAAGGTGGTGGGATTCTTGTCCTTTAAGATGAAACACAATTTCCCATCGAAAGAATTCATGTAAAGGATACAAATAGATGTATCTATAGGGTGCATATCTTTCGATATTTGACTATATGACTTGTCAGACTTGTTGTCAAATTCACTCACTATTTCATTCTCCTTCTTGTTTATATGATTGAACTATGCTACAAGCATTCCATTGTCTTTCTTCGTTATCCATATGTTCTTGAATAACTTAGCAAAGTATTCATAAGATGTGATGTGATTATCATGAAGCCCTTTGAACCATATCTGAACATCTTCAGCCAATGATGAGGCTAGCAGCTCCATTTCTACATCCTCATGTTCCACTTCTGCATTTTCCATGTCTTGGCCTATGGCCTAGAGATGATCGTCAATAGTGATCACATTATTTCCTGGAAACTTTGGAAACCATTTGTGAGACTCTTTCAACATTGTCTTGGGGTATCCAGGGATGGTGGCCATGTTTAGGGGTTTATAAAGGTCCTTTTCCCAAGTGTGATCCATTGGATAAAGGCGAAGGGTACCGGAAAAAAGGGTTTTGACAATGGGAGACTTGAGGGGAGGGATTCTTCGGTAAACCTTAGAAGGTTTGAATCTCCCTTGGGGAAAAGTATTAAGGGAAGATGAATTATGGGAATGTGGAGTCGCCAAATGAGCTTCAAGGAGGGCTCATCAAAGGTGGAAGGGGAACGTCCTTTAAGTGGATTCACCAGGAAATCTAGGGAAAGGCTTTTGGATAGCTTTCCAAAGTGTCATTAGGGAACGAAAGAGGATTAAAAATCCTCCTCGAAAACAATGCAAAAATGTTATCACACATGTTGTAGGTTGGGTGAATACAGACCCAAACCACAAGATGGTGACAACTGGGAGAACACCTATCCACTGTCACCTTAGGTAGGTATTCCCATCACTTTAGAGGTAAAGTGATCACCTCAAGGGGGGAATCCCATGTGACCCTAGGGGGAAATGAGATGGAAACTGATACTTATGAATGGATTCCCCTATATTTAAATTTTTTAAATGGACTAAGTCTTGGTAATGAGTCTCGGTAGTGGTCAAATGGTTTCCAAGAAGTTTGAGTACCTACAGATGATGATAGTACCTACCCGAGACACAAGAAACACCAAGTATACAGGATATATGTTAAATGGAAAATCAATTTAATATTGTTGTCCCTATTTTTAGAATTCAACAAATATATATATCAGAGAACAAATTATTATTAGAGATGTTAAACAAAATTCTAAAAGTCTAACAAATAATGCAAGAGATAAGCTAGTAAACAAGTATGAAAGCATAGAATTTAGCATCAATGTAACATTTTTATAGACAAGTATTGAAGTTGTATAATTTCAGCCTTATGTCTGTAGAAAAAAATTTGTTACATCAGAAAAATAAGCCACCAAAAATCACAAGTAGTCCACCCAAAAAATGTGCTGAGACTAGTAGATTGTAGGGGTAAATTATTAGCAACTTCCGATGGTTCAATTGTGAGTTATGAATCAAAAGGAGAATAATTTGATACAACCCTAATGAATATAGCTTTGATTTAGTTGTAGATCCCAAAAGACTAAGTAGACTAAGACTCCCTAGTGCTTTATCAACCTCAAAGCATCAACAATAGATTCCAACTTGAACAATATTGATATCTCACTAAATCACGTCTACCAAAGCAAACGATTTATTTCTCCAATGAAAACTTCAGATTAGTGCCTTTAAAATTGGGTGAATGGAGTCTTAAAAACATAAGTTATATCAAAAAAAATACCTAGGGGTGTTAACCCTCTTACTCCTTAGGGTATGCAAATCAAACTAAGGGAATTCAAGGAGGGTGTACACCCTTGTACTCCTCCTAGAAACCTTGCAACAAAAGACTTGTAAACTAGAAAATGAGATGAATCTTAATGGATGGTGTATGCACTTATACTCCTCCTATGGTTTCAACCAACAATAACCATGAAAAGAGCAATAAGAATTAACAATTGTAGATTTTCCTTACCAATTTCAAGAGAGATGCAAGAACAAACCCTAGTTCACCAAGCAAATTACCATTCATAAGAAAGAGAAGAAGTCTCCAAGAGGTGCACACCACCTTATCTGAATAATTCACCAAGAGATATCACTAAAAAACATTTTCACAAGAGAGAGATACCAAAAATTCCCAGGTAGGGCACAAATTTCAGCCAAGTAGTCTTCTCACAATGGGAGAGCTATGATAAAATGATATGGAAATGATCTCTATTTATACAAATTCCACTAACATTGTTTGTCCACTTAATTTAGGGTAAATCACAAATTAAGGCGGAAACAACCCTTGCTTTTCCCTTTTACAAAAGAAATTTGACTTTAATTCAAATTTAAATCTAAAAAATGCACATAAAGAAACCCTAATGTGACGTCATCCCTCCAAAGGGTGATGTTTTGACACTTCTTGCAAATCGTTGGAGTAGAGAGACGAAGCCATTGGTACTTCTAGGGCCTTCCTCTCATGCACTAGGTCTTCCTCTTCCAAGCAATATTTATCCCATCAACATGTGCCAAGTGTCAAGCAACACCACCACCACCACCACCACAACCCTACCTTAGGGTGACGTCAAGACATTAAAGGTGACATTTTAGCCTTCAAAGGAAAGTCGTTTGGCTAGTAAGAGGTTGGGTTAGGTCTTCCATGGTGTCATATCAGGCCTCCAAAGGGAATCATCATCATTTTACATGTGGTCCTTGGTGCCCAACCTGTGGTCTTCAAGCCCCAAGGAAGCCCAAGCTAGGTTTTTTCTACCAAAATTGTCCACCAACTAGTTCCTCCAAAGACAATGAATATTCCCTCCAAGAATCTCAAGTCAAATGCATCATGACGAGTAAATAAAATCAATAAAATATCCATCTATATATCCAAACTACCTCATTAAAATAAACAAGTGCTCAAATACCCTATGCAATTTGCCCAATTTAGGTATGGGAGGGTTGACAAAGCGACCTATTGGGTGAATCATACCTCAAGTTTAGGAGTGTTTCCCGAGTGGAAATTTCTCTAAGTCATGTGGATGAAGTGACATGGATGGGGGAAATACTCTTGGGCATGGTTTTCATTACATACAAGGGATTGTAGTGTCTCATTTATGGATGCCTTTGTAGAGGGTGTGTTGCACTTTTGTTTTCAATGAAACCTTTTTCCAAGCCCATTTATTTCCTTTTATTATTTTAATATGTTTCCAGGTTGAAGCCAAGGTGGGGATTCTACCTAAGCATGAAAACAAATTCCCAACTTGACTCTACCCTCGTCACAACATGCTTCCCCAAGTTGAAAACATGTGTGGAGATTGTACCTAAGAATTAAAAACAATGCTCACACATGCTCTGCCTTGGTTGGCATTTTTGTATTATTTATTTTTCACGGGTCCCATCAGTTTCTTATGAGAGACATTTCAATTTCCTCGGGATCCATGAGTGAGCATATAGAAGGTTAATGATTGGATTTTATCTTTTTCCAGCTACAAGCCTTTGGCCCTTCATCCCCTTCTTCCCATGAAATGAGGGACAACCCCTTCTTGGGTCAGTACACCTGAAAATCCCAAAAGGTGAAGAGATGAGGGGATGAAGTGTGAAAAATGACAAGTATGGTCGGGATGGCACGATCACTTTTTAAGAAGATCTCCCAGTAGCATAACTATCCCTAAGGGTGACCCACTTACTATGGTGCAATGTCAACCACCAAAGTGAAACCGGGAATGTTATAAGACAAATTGGTAAGTGTGAACACAAACTAATCTCCCTAAATTCATCAGGAAGCTAGAACAAAACAAGGCAGCATACAAACTTCACCTTAGACTTCATTGTCATATAAACTAGTTCAGAGAGGGACAACTGACATACCTTTTAAATGACACTTGATCCTTGCTAGTTTTGTCATTGTCGATCCATATTTTGATTTGTGGGATGATGAACCTGTTTAAGAAGCACAAACTGACAAAGAGAGAGAACAACGATATACATATTCCAATGAATTCTATGTATAAGATTAAGGAGTTATACAATAAAAGTAAAGACACCTTTATAGGGAGGAAATGTATTGCTACAATATATTAAAGGAAAGTGGAGAATACAACCCATGCCCTTATGTTGCAAGGTCCCTTCCAATGGCTCTTTGCTTCAACACACACACCTTTGCTCCAATGCCTTTGATGAAGAATATCCACAATCTGACTTAGAGAGTTAAAGCAAAGCTATCTCCAGTATAATCTATAACAAAATTCTTCATGCATAAGCAAGCCTTAGCATTTTCCATAAGAGATCCCTCTTTATATAGGATGAAAGAGGGATGGACGAGGAGATTAGGATGATCCCACTAAATCAGAGAAATGAGTAAGATCCAAACCAATCGAAGGCCACCTCATCTTCTAAAAGATTCTCTTCTAGAACATTCATGAATTTCACTTTTCCTCTTGTTTAAGCATCCTTGCACCCTATGCACAGGCATCTTGTGACGAGGCTGTAGTCTTGCTTTGGTGCAACGTGCGATGATCAAGAATTTTCGCACCCCAAGCACAGATCAGGGTGCGACGCTCTCCTTTGACATAGTTTTTAAGGAAGAAAAGGTAAACCACTTTTCTCATGGAGAAAGTCTCTTTTATTGTTTTCAGGGAACACGGAAGTGAATTATGCACATGTCGTCAGTTGATCACTAGGGTGGCCAAAATAATGTGTAACAGAATGCCCCCCAAAGTATGAAGTTGGAACCTTTGACAACAAAAATACTTTGTCGAATGTGTGTGTCGAAAACAAGGAGTGCATCGGTCAGGAACCTACAAACAATCAAGCATCTGCATAATAATATACCATCTTCTGAGGTAGGCATTCCCATAATAAAACTACAAGTGACTCTAATCATAAGTTTCAAGTGAGTCATGGCCACTAAACATACACTGTGGATCCATGTCATCATGATTCAACATAGCCACGAGAAATACACTGTGGATCTATGCTCTTAAAGAATTCAAATTCAGACATAGCCACGAGACATACATAATGGATCTATACGTCAGTAAAAACTCATGAATACTCCGTTGCAACCTGGACCGATATGGTGAGATCCAGGGTCTTCATTTCCATCGTTCTGAAGTACAAATCTAGCCATGTGATTACAAGTGTCGAAGTCGAACATGGTGGAAACCACTTGATTACCGATCATTAATGAAAACCATTAACAAGTATGAGGGAAATCACCATTGATGTCAATGACTCCCAAGGTACTCTAGTACAATCCAACGAATGTGAATGAATGAGCTGAAGTTGAACACTCGATGGAATATTCCAATCAAGAGTCAATGATGTGAACCCATTGTTGAAAGCGAGGAAACCTGCCATTGAGGCATCCAAGCTCCAAGGTACTAAATGATTTCTAAGTCTTGTTCCTAGATAATGAGTTGAAATCGACAAGAAAAGACTCATCATATGAGGGCCTTAATGTATCCCCCATCAATGACATGAAATATGTAACAGATTTGAAGTATATTAGAGTATGAAGTGATTTGGAAATGACTCAGAGAAGGTTGACATGGTAGAAAATTAAGAACTGCAGATGGTCGACTCGATAGAAGGCTTGTTTAGGTTGGATTTATCTTGAACATATGAACGACACAACAATTGTCTTGGAAGAATTGACTCAAGTAGGACCCGGACTTGTGGATGGTCAAACGAGATACAAATGGATTTCCCAACCCGGATACAGTGATGAAGGGGGGTGTCATGTTCAAGAGCGACTTGCTGCCACTAACACACATACAGATACACATTTCTTTCCCAATTTCCCCCCACCATTTCTGGAGAGTACCTCTTTATTTTTATGCAAGCTTGAGGAGGATAACATATGCTTGTAATGTAAGTTCATCCTTTAGATGAGTCCCTTGGAGTATGTTTAACGAACCCTAAGAAGGAGTGGTTTGGTCTCATATGGGCCTTTTGATGCTTGTTTTACGAGTCCAAAGAAAGAAAACTCAGGGGTTTTTTATCTTTAGAGAGTCTGAAAAACACTTAAAGAAAACTCCAAAATGTCACTTTTCATAAGTTATTCTGACAACACCGAAAAAGAGATAATCTACCGCTCATCAAACGTTTTCTTCAAACACTTTTACAAGCGTGAAAAGAACAAGGTCGTTCGATTATCTTTTTGTGTTTAGGGAGCTTGAAAAGAGCTTAAAAGATACTTCGTAGGGTTTGTTTTTTGTATTACCAAAGCGAGTTTGAAAAAAAGATAAAAGGTTACTCGATTTCATTCTCATGGTTTCACGAGCATAGGAAAGAATTAAGACTGTTCCTAAAAAACCATAAAAGTATATGTACATAAGAAAAACACACAAAAATGACTACAAATGGAGGATCCAAGTCAAAAGTCTCATCCTTAGATCTTCCAATCTATAATAGAAAACACTTTGCAAAGTTTATTAGACTTAGGGAATAGGTAAAATATTCAAAAAATAATTTAATTTGCAATAAAAAATGGTAAAAAGTAATAAACTAGGTCAAAATAACCCATTTACCATTTCATTTTGCAATTTCACCCAAATAGTGCCCAAAACCCTCATTTTATTCCAAATTTCAAGCGTCGATTTCAGAGCGCCTGGTGGACCATTTCACAAACCTCTTCCGTAAAAAAGGTAATCTCTTGCCCCTTTCTCTTTTCATGGTTTAAAATTTCATTTTTAATGGCCTAGTTTTTAGTTAAGGTCGATTTTTTGGAAGTCCTTGCTCTTTGAGATCATCGTAGGCTCACGCTATTGTGAACTGCGATGATCCCAAATCTTTGCAGGGGACACATAGATAGGGTGCGACGACATCGATTTGTGTAAAAGAAATCCCCTGTGACGACCGCAACTCAATTTTTGAAAAAATAAAATGAGTTAGGAAAACTTCCAAGATTTGATTTTTGATGACTCTAATCATCCTTTGATGTTTCTTGTAAGGTTTTCCTCATTCAAAATGCTCGAGTGAAGGGAAAGTGAGCACGAGGAAGAAGACTACTTTGTCAGGAATGACCCAGGCACTGTGATGGCACTCTGTGAGTGTGGTTTACTCAAATTATTCAGAGTTCAGGGCATGAGAGCCCAACTGAGACTGTTGGAGTATCTAGTCCACATGTGGGATGTCAATGAACAAGCCTTTCACATGGGTGTGCATACACGCATCTTGGAGATAGATGAAATTTAATTTCTAACGGGTTATCTCGCCATGGCTCTCGAGTATCACTCTCGGGAAGCATGGGTGGAGGAGAACCCATGGACTATTATTTTTCACACCACTGCATCCTAGGTACAAAAAAGCATAGTGGCAAGGTTTCCATTAGGGATATTAGAGATTTACCATTGAGAACCATACTCTATACTATCACCCATATGACAGGGAGTGCGACTCCCCACATGGCTTTACAATGCCACTTTCAGTATGCCATAGAGTGTATGGATCCTCAGGTCTTCAATTGATGCGAGGGTCTCTTGAAGAACATGAAGAAGCAACTGACAAAGTGTTGGAATGGTCGGTTGAAACAGTTTGGCTATGGATCCATTTTAGTATCCTTCTTCCTAGAAAGGGTCCCCGTCTTATGTCTATAGGTGGAGTCGGGCATACCCGCTCCACAAGATCCACGAGTGAAAAGATGGGTGGATTTGATGGATCGTCACGATGGCTTTCCTATTGTCAAATATGATGAAGATTTCTTCTAGTGGCTGAGAGATAAGATAATCATGGTGGAGGACTATACTTACGCTAGGACAAACTTCTGTGGGGATCCTGACTTAGCTCTACCTGAGGGATCTGAGTGGGGAGACATAGGTAAGAAGGAAATTTCATTATATGATGTTTTTGATATTTTAATTATAAAATGTTTTTGTAATTTATCCAAGACTAATCAAGTGCTCTCAATAATGCATGTGTGGCGCCTTATCGTCCTCCAAGATCATCTCTCAATCAGAGGCGAGGAGAGATAGGTGTTGTGGTGGGTCGAGGAGTGGCTGCTGAAGATCTCAAGGAGATCGAGCATAACTTAGATGGATTAACAATGAACATCCCTGATATCACGGTGGACGAACTACCTCGGCGATACCAACGCCATACAATTGGCGTATCGACATCTATTGGTCGACTACTCCGTAGAGTGGCACAGGCAATCATTTTTTACAATGAGCAGCATCCTTGATGCTTTTGTATATGAAGCCATGAGCTTCACTATTTTGATATTTTGGTCTTTGGACAAACACTTTTTGTAACTTTTGACGTATTAATATAAAGTTCCTACCGACTAACTTGTATTTTTAAATGTGTGTTTGGATTTATAAATGGTGCAAATGTCTGTCTAAAACATAATTAGCCAATGCATCTGTCAATGTGTTTAGATATATAGAAATATGTTGATACTCAATATAATAAAAATGTATTTCCAAGAGGTGAATTCTTAAGTATACCCGTAACAAAGTAGGACCTCAGATGGAATAAACGTTACTCAATTACAACACTACTAACTATGAATCAAGTCGTACAATAATATGACAGATTCCAAATGAAATGGCGTCAATTAATAAATCGATAAATGCACTGTATTCCATGATATTATTAGTTGCAAGACCATAAAAAATACCGTGTAGACTAATCAATTCATCCACAAGTGCATAGATTTCCCATGCAACAGACGCTAGGTTTTGAGTACTGCAACTAGCACCATCAACAAAGATGATATAGGGCAGTGAAGACACCGACATCTGGAAACCAAGCACAATGCAAGGTAAGCAACTGAAAGGAGAAACAAAAATGAAAAAAACACACTAGAGTATGATACACTAAAAATACAAAGTACTCATGCAAAAATCGTTTAAGAATAGTACTTCTTCAAGTAAAGTTCATTTCTAGGTTCACTCAAAGGAATTCCATCATAATATACCAGCTCATAAGCCCCTTTCTCCAACACTCGTTTAACGATATAAGGGCCATGACACATGGGCTTGAATTTACCGACCCCTAATAAGTCAAGATCCTGTTCATAAAGGAGAACCAAATCGCCCTCAGAAAAACCACATGGTTTGACATGATTGTCGTAGTGAGATTTGACATGTTTCTTCAGAGTTTTAATGACTAAGGAAACATCATGACGAGTGTCGTCTAACTACATCAAATACAAGAGACATTCCTCTTCGACTGAGGTGTTAGGGAGAAGTTTGAAAACTAGTTTCAAAGATGGAATTTTACATTTAATCGACAAAATAACTTTGATACCATATACTAACTGGAAAGGTGTGAACCTCGTGGCAGATTTAACGAATGTTCGATAGGCCCATAATTCTGAAAAGAGCACCGTGTTCTAGCTTTACTTGTGAATTCCTATCATCCGTTGAAGCATAGTAGTGAGAACTTTGTTAATTTCTTCAACTTGGACATTAGCCTGCGGATAGTAAGGTGTTGAGTTTTCATGTCGAAGAGCCAACTTCTTGGTAAGTTAAGACATCATGAAATTGTGAAAATGACTACCATGGTCAGTGATGATGGCTTGAGGGACACAAAATCTAGTAACAATATGATTGAATATAAATAATGTTGCAGTTTTCCCGGTATTATCAAATGTAGGCATCGCCTCAGACCATTTAGTGAAATAATCCACGGCTACGATAATGTATCCATTCCCCTTGGCCGAGTGAGGGTTACATGTCATGGAGTCAATGCCTTATTTAGCGAATGGACCAATGAAAATTGCAGGGTAAAGAGGAGCAGGATGAGACCAGATCTTATTGTGATACGTTTGACAAGCGTGGCATTTATGAACGGGAGTAATGCAATCCTTAAACAACGAAGTCCATAAGTAACCATCTCGTAAGATATTTTGGGTAGTGGCATACCCAGACATATGACCGTCACATGCTCCAGAATGACAGTCATTTAAATCTTTCTCAGCTTCATCATAGCTTAGACATCGTCGAAATATTGAATCAATACCATGATGGTAAAGGGTATCACCAAGGGTAATGTATTGACGAGCTTGATACTGAATACGACGACGATCTGCACTAGAAAGATCGGGCCGAAAATTTTGGGTTTGGAGATAAATGATAATGTCTCCATACCGTATGTCGTTAGAATTGATTAGAAAGAGAGACTCATCAGGAAATGAGTCCTCTGCCACAATTTCTGTCTTAGTAGAGGGAAGGTCACATATCAACTCGGAAAAAAAACAAAGATTTCTTTGATTTGGCACTCTCAAACTCCAAATCAAACTCCTGGAGAATCACTATCCATTTGGAGTATTTCCCCCCCAACAATTGTCGAGTAGGGATGTATTTCATAGGGTTGCAATCAGAAATGACTGTGGTTTTGCGCAATAAGATATGATGACGGAAATGTTGAACAACTTGAACAACTGCCAAGGCCAGTTTCTCCACATTCATATATTTGGTTTCGGTGGTCGTGAGACTCCGACTCAAATAGTAGATAACATGTTCATCATGCGAATCATCCTCTTGGACTAGAACCATAGCAATGGTAGAGTTCGAAGAAGCTAAGTATAAGAAGTAATCTCGACTATAATCGGGAGGAAATAAGAGTGGTGTACGGGTTAAGGCAAGTTTCAAAGATTAAAAGTATTTGTTGGCAGTGTCATCCCATACAAAATCGTGAACCTTCTTAATAAGTCAAGTAAAAACTTTCATTAATTCAACATAATTGGGGATGAATCGATGATAAAGTTTTCCTTCCCTTGCACACTTTGGAGTTGGTGTAAGGTAGAAGGAGGAAGAAAATTGAGAATAGATTCAACCTTCAGAGGGTCCACCCTAATCCCATGTGTAGAAACGATAAAACCAATAATTCGTCCGGAATCCACACAAAAAATGCATTTATGTGGATTCAATCGTATGCGATAATAGCGACAACGTAGGAAAATGGCTCATAAATGTGTCGGGTGATCTTGACGATGCATGGAATGCACTGGTAAATCATCTAGGTAAGGTTGTACAATGTCATTAATATCATGAAAAGCGTAAGACATAGCGCATTGAAAAGTCGCACCAACATTCTTGAGACCAAAAGGTAGTTTCCGATATGTGAAGGTTCCCCAAGGGAAAATAAAAGAAGTCTTATGTTTATCCATGGGTAAAATATTTATTTGATTATAGCCAGAGAAAACATCCATCAAAGAGAAGATTTCACTCATGTCACAGTCATCAACGATCTGGTCAACGAAAGGGGTTGGATAATTATCTTTGGGACGAGCGTTGTTGATATCCTTATAATCTACACAAGCACATATCATGCCTTGTTTCTTCGTAACTGGAACAAGATTAGACACCCAATCAATCAAATCCACAAGATAGACAAAACGACTTTAAGATTTTTTTCAACTTCGAGTTTAATAGCAACATATTTACGTGGATGTACTGGGCGAATTCTCTCTCGAACGAGTTTAGCGTCTGGGTAAGTCTTAATCTCATGTACAAAAATATCTGGATCAATTCCAGGCATCTCTTCATAACTCCAGGAAAAAATGTCACAGAATTCTTGGAAAATAGCTTTGTAAATTCGGATCTCGTCAGCAGAACATGAGGCACCGATATGAACATTTTCCATGATTCTGGGTTTAATCGAAATATCTAGAGGGATGGTGGGTGAAATATTACCCAAGTTCCCTTCGTACAAAACATCGTGTATTGGTTCAGGAATAGGGGAAATAGTAACGACAATAGACTGATTCTAAATCCATTGGTAACTCTCTATGGTCTCGGATTCCAGGAAGAGGATAGAATGATGATGCCCATTGTCCCATGGGGTATCTTCCATGGACATAACTGTCATGATCATCTCGTCGGTGTGAAACACCACATGAAACGGATCCAAAGACATGTCTAAGAGAGAATAAGGAGAAGGAGTTGCTGATTGAATAGCTTGATAAGCCAATTCAACTGGACTTAAAGGCATTCGGTCGCTATAACAAAGACAATCATCAGAGCTAGGTACTATCCATGGGTCCTGAGACTCAGGAATTTCACCAACAGTGGTTGAGATCATGTTAATTGAGCGACAAAAGGAGTAGGAATATCGGGTGGTGGAATGGGGAACATACCCATTAATGATGAATCCTTTAGAAGACCCACACTGACATTCTCATAACCGAGAGGTGTTTTCGCAATGAAAGGTACATTACTAGTACGTGAATTGGATTTAAAGAAGGCAATTTGATCGAAAGTAACAACTTTTCCTTGGTGAGAGAAACATATCACATGGAAAAGAGTAGAAACAACTGCACACATAGAATCAATCAAACTATGACCAAGGAGAAGGTTGTAATCGAGAGGTGCATCAAACACCTCAGCCTCAACAGTAACCGCTTTGCATTCTAACATAATAGATAACGAAGGAAGAACACCATAAGGTTTAAACCCTGTACCATTAAAATATTTTAGAGTATTGTGTGACTCAGTAAGGGAAGGAGAGCCAATGGCTTTCCAACAAGTGATGGACATGATGGAAGTTGAGGCTCCTTCATTAATAATAGTTCGACAAATATTATTATTTTCTACAGTGACTTGTATTTGAAACGCTAATTGAGGAGGGATCCTTGGAATATGATATTCCAAGTCAAATATTATCAAGTTCATATCGGTAGGATAAATTCCACCAATATCCTTTAACAATGCCTTCCGTTGCGTAGGACAACTTTGAAGGAATTCGAGAGCCGACATCGCAGAAGGTTCTTGTGCAAGATCTTCTACAATACTATAGTTTTGAGAAGCATGTGTGTGAGGATTAAATGAAGACTTATGAACGAGGCCCTTAGGAGGATAACGAATAACTGTATCTAGAATCAGTCGTTCGAGATGAAGAGGACCTGTTGGGCCCTTCGTTTTTGGGAAAGAATTGCGCAAGTTTTGATTAAGCATGAGTTGTGCAAACTTCATCAGAAGATGAAAGAAAAGAATAACAAAAAATGGTTGCGGGAGCTAGCACAAAAACATCTAAGCAACAAACAGTTGCAACAGAACAAGAAAGCGAGCAAGATGAACAGAAAGACATAACCCAGCTATACATAGGACTAAATATAGATGTAAGGAGGTTGGTCCTCGAGGGAGAGTCGAGATATCAGGTGGTTGTTATGTTTATTAGCAATAAAAGGTTTTTATATTAGCTAGTGAAACTCGATGTAAGAGACAACCCAGAGTCTATACTGAACATCTCTATGTAGTCCTGAATCTGTAATAAAGGAAAGATCCGAAAGCTAATACGAAGAACCAAAGTTTCAAATATGATGTGTCTTTGTATGATCCTTATGCATTGCATTATTCCTTTATGATTTGTGAGTTTTTTTTAATGGTTCTATGGTTAATTGTTGTTCATACTATAAGTAGGTTTGGTTCTTGCATTTAGATGGTTCCGATCTGATAATGATTGCACGAGAACAGGGATGAGCTCCGAACTCTCTATGGATCTTCCTTAGCCTTCTTCCTACCCTTCCCTATCTATCTGTCTCAACATCGCTTCGGGTGAGACTTCTTCTCTTCAAAGGGGATGAAAATGCCAGCGCTCTAGACTACACAGTGCCTTTTGTTGGTAACCTAAGAAGAACCCTGGTCTGACCAAATTCGTGCCAACAAAATGGTTCTGTTGCTGGGACCTGTATTAAAAGGGAACCTGTAGGAAGAATGCTACCACCGATCCATATATCTGGAATTGAGCAATGGTGGGAAAGAAACTGTAACGCCTTCATATGGAAAGAAGCGGAACTAAGAAGAAAATTGGTGGGAACTATTCGGGAAGCGATCTTTTACTCAGAAAGATCAAGCGACCAGTATGAGATTTTCTGGGTTAAATTCCCGGAAGAATTTTTTCACTGGATCAAGAGGCTCCAAGAAGCTCCAAATTTCCAGGGACGAGTCAAGAAGATCTGCACGTGGGATACCGACAAGTTAGTATCACTCCAGAGGATGGATTTCCCAGTCACGCAAGCCATAGATTTCTGGGTTACTACCACGATAGAAGGATACATAATTGAATTTGCAGCTGAGAACCACCAGTCTTTCTCACGGGAAGAGGAAATTTTCAAGAAAGGCTCAAGGGGAAGACTTTTAAGAGAAATCCCCCTGTGGATTAAATCCTTCTTGGCAGAGGAAGGGATGTTGACTATATCCCCAACCGAGATGGTAGAGTAAACACCCTCGCTTAGGGTAGGGCAAGACGGGGTGAGAGTCATGGCATGAGAGAGGGGAAGGGTTATTTTAAAAATGGGGGGGGAAACAACAAGAAATGGATTCAAGAGATGAGCGAGCCTTGAAGAGAGCTGCTATAGTTGAGAAGTGGTGGCGTGGCAAGATCAAGAAAGCCGCAAGAAAGTTTGAAAATTTGAGGAGAGAAGGAGAATCATGAGAAATAGAGGAAAGGAAGATGGAAGAACTGCAGAGGATGAGAAGACAGGAACGACTGGCCAGTCAAAGATTAAGTGATAGAGAAGCAAGGAAAGCAAGAAGTCCCCAGGAGGTGGGATGAGAAGGATAAAGTGCGGATGTAAGAGAGGAGGAAGTCGGCATGAATCTTGGAGGAGAAAGAGAAGATTCAACCCTGATATGAGGAGAGGTCGGGAATCCAGACGAAGAGATAGTCCCAATGGAAGCTAATGAGACCCCCCAGATCAAAGAAATCCACCCCGAAGCCAGTGACACCAGCCGCGAATCACCCATACCCCAAGTGCCTTCTATACAAACAGTAAATACAACACTACCTTCTCATGCAAACTCTGTTCTAGTACAATTAGCTAACTAACCACAACCTGGAAGTGCGAGTACAGGGAGGATATTGGGATCCCCTGGTAGATCGCAAGCAGGACCGTTAGGGTTCATACTGATACGAACAATAGGATCAATAATGGCCAGCCATGCGGGAGGGTTGATTGCCCGATACCAGAATTTTGGGGTAAGGGAGATGAAGACGTTGAACAACACTGGTTCTTGTGTGAATCCATCTGAAGATCCAGAGGGACACAAGATGCAAACAATTTGGTCGAATTCCAGACTACCTTGAGAGGTCGTTCTCTCAAATGGTACATGAATATCATTGAACCAGGAGTGCTAGGGATGCAAGGTCAAGCGTTCACACTTGATCAGGTACAGACGAGGTTCATAGCAGAGTTCAAACTACCTTAGTCAGAACAACATGATCTGTTCGAGTTGCACGAGATCCAGCAGAGGGAAGGCAAATCATCCTAGGAGTACAACCAGAAGTTCAAAGATGCCATAGGAAGGCTGGCACACCCAATTCATGAAGAACATCAAAGAGAGTGGTACATTCAGGGACTGCTACCCTCGACTCAGATTCCTCTAAAACAACAACTAATAGCCACATTAACATACGCCTTGGAACAATCAATGAAGATTGAAGCCATGGAAGGATACCTTGGGAGATTGAGAGTAACCCGACCCCCAGTAGATGCAAATTTAGCGCAACTACAAGGGCAGATATCAGCACTTACAGACAAGATTTAGGAGCTGACGATACCTAGACCAGGATGACCACTGGTTTGGTGCACCGGATGCTATACGGAAGGTCATTTGGTGACTTAATACCCGCGAATGAGAGGAATGGGACCTCCTCGGAACTTGATGATAACCCCACTAGGACCTGCAGGAGGAGTTGCGCAAGTATCGACGAACCCACCGTTCCATCACCCCACCCCATATCACGCTTTCCCAGGAGGAAAAGCAACACCAACAATGGAATATTGTGAGATTTTCTGAACCCACAGTCATGGACCAAGACAGTGCCCCATCATGCATAAATATTTGACGGTACCAAACACAGTCCACTGTGAGTTCTGCGCATTTACTACGCATACTACTAATCAATGTAGGGCGTTGGATGCACTTGCGGACATGCTAGACAGAAAAGAATTCCGGGTAAATGAGAACCCTCAGGGACCAGGACGAGGTCGAGGAGGTGGATCTGGAGGAGACTTCAGAGGAGGAAGAACTGGAGGAAGAGGACCGAGCAGATGCTACAACTGTGATGAACAGGGCCACTTGGCTAGAGATTGTCCTCATCCAAGGCGACCATGGTGCTCTCACTGCAGAACCAACATACACGCAACCGAAGACTTCCCAGAGATAATTTCGAAGTGGGAAGACAGTGTGTGACAAAGAGGAACTAACCTCATCAGTTCAAAGATCAAAAGGATTTCTAAGTTACAATTACCAAATCTTAATATCGTTACTCGAGGTGGATCAAAGACATGAGATGATGCTGATACCCTACCACATATTCAGAAAGTAGCACCTAAGGGAGACAAGTATGACCCCCTAAAGAAAAAATTGTTCTTTAAAGATGCCATAGAAGTCATCCAGAACATTCCCAGTGGTGAAATGCAAGAGGGTCCCCCTCAGTCGGTTGTATATCCTAAAGTAGCACAAGTACCTGTTTCATCGTCTTCACCCAGAAACCCTGTAGGCTTACCAAGACAACCTGAGCAACCTCAAAACGCAGTTGACCTCTAGTTTCAATTGTTCTATGACATTCTCGGGAATGATCAATTGACAGAGAAATTGCACAACATGATGTACCTAGTCTTAGGGAATGAAGAAACTTCAAAAGCAAGGATTCGAGCTAACCTTCGTGAGAAGAGTACTCAGAGAGTGAAACGAAGAAAAGTAAGATCGGGAAAATAATTATGACTGATATCCCAATTAGATGACTTTGAAATTAAGGACGTCATGTTGGACCTAGGTTCATATGTGAACATTCTGCCCAAGAAAACCTGGGAAGCCTTAGGAAAACCAAGACTGACGTATTCCCCAATTCAGTTAAGAATGGAAAACCAATACTATATCTTTCCCATAGGAAGACTAGAGAACATGGAAATTGATGTAGCAGGAGTAAAAACAGTGTTTGACTTTGAAGTCATTGAAATCATGGGAGACAAGGATCCCTACCTTGTGCTACTTGGCATCGATTGGGCCTATGACAATTATTCAATAACCGACTTAAAGAAAGACACCATGACTTTTGAAGTTGACGGAATCAAGTTAGTTCAACCTTTGGACCCATATGTAGGATCCAAGTACATAGAACCAACAAACAATGATATAGAAGGAGAATACCTAGACCAGTTGTACACCATAACAGCTGGGACAAGAAACGATTATTTAAACCCAACTGCGGATGGATCAGTAAGATGGAGAAGTATACAATCAACAGATGAAGATTCAGAATTGGATTTTCATAGTTGGCAACAAGGTTCGTACAAAATATTATCAAGAAGATGCGCAACCATCAGAATGACCAGATGGATTGGGACTGAGGTTAGAAGACACCCAGTATACGAAGACACCTCAGATCTAGACAACTTTTTTCATTATATGGAAGAAACTGTGGGAGAAGATCAAAGAGTATCGGTACTAGATATGGCTTTTGAGGACACCCCTGCTAGATGGTGGGCCACGCATAAAGCAACACTCAAAACTTGGGACGAGGTGAAGCAATCTATTCAGTACAGGTTCAGACACTAAGGGCAGTTGGAATAAAAAATGCAGATGGGTCTCCAAGTTGCACAACCATTCAGTGGAGAATCAGACCCTAGAATACACATCCAACAGTGTGTGACACAGTGGTAAGCTGCGCAGATACCCTCTCACCTTTGGATTTGGGTATTTCCCCAGTCCCTAGGCCCAATCCCGAAAGCTTGGTTCATACATGAGGAAACCAGAAGACAAACCAGCGATTGGCAAACACTGACAGCTCAATTTTGCAAAGACTTCACCTTTACAAGTAAGTTCCCTGAGCTTGAACTAGTCCTGCAAAAGATTAGAGAACTTATTTTTACAACCAATCATGATAAGAGATCAGACTCTGGATTGTGTCCCAAGCATACCCAAGAACTTCAGACTAAACTCCACTTACCCTTGATTGAAAATCCCATAGAATGCTATCATATTAGCAAAGCTTCAGAAAGCCTAAACGAATTAGAAGAACTAAGAAACCTAGCCATCAAAGAGACCGAGGGGAACAAAGAAATCCAAAAGACTATACCTAGACAAACCGATAGCTCCTACAATCACCCATTAAAACTACAAAGACTCAACATAGGGACCAAGGAGCAACCCAAAATAGCTTTGGTGGGCGATTACTGGGATGAGAAAACCAGTCAAGAAATACAAAGTTTACTACGAGAATACGAGGATTTGTTCCCAAAGACTTTTTCAGAGTTGAAGGGAATCAAAGGAGTTATGGGAGAAATGAAGATAGATTTAAAACCAGGATCCAAGCCTGTCAGACATAGGCCATACCGTCTTAACCCGAGAGTAAAAGATAAAGTTAAGAAGGAGATTGATAAAATGGTAGAAGCTAGTCTCATTTTTCCAATAGAAGAAGCAGAATGGGTCAGCCCGATAGTCATCCAGAGCAAGAAAGACACTAAGGATATTAGAGTCGGTGTGGACTACAAAAGCCTCAACTCTGCCTGTGTGCACGACCCTTTCCCAACACCCTTCACTGACGAGGTCCTAGAACAGGTTGCGGGGAAGGAAGCATACTCATTTACAGACGGATTTTCAGGATACCATCAAGTTAGGATTGCTGAAGAGGACAAGAGGAAAACCACCTTCATTACCGAATGGGGATATTTTTCATATAATGTGATGCCATTTGGTTTAAAGAACGCCCCTGCAGTTTTCTCTAGGATTGTGATAGCAAACTTTAGAGAGTTCATTCACAAGTTCATATAAGTCTATATGGACAATTGGACAATATATAGCATGATAAAGGAACATGTAGCACTGCTAAGACTAATGTTCGATAGATGTCGAGAGTTACAAATATCATTAAATCTCAGGAAGTGTATCTTCTATGTGCCACATGGAAATTTGTTGGGCCACATAGTCTGCCGAGAAGGAGTACTGGTAGACCCAGCTAAAGTTGTGGTCATTATGAATCTACTGCCACCTACGAGCATTAAACAATTGCGCTCCACACTAGGACATACAAGCTACTATCGCAGGTTCATTCAGAGGTATGTCAACATCACTACACCTCTGGAAAAGCTCTTGAAAAAGGCTGAAACGTTCCGATGGACTCCCGAATGTGAAAAAGAATTTGAGACACTTAAGGAGAAGCTCATTACAACACCGATCCTGATATTCCCAAACTGGGATAAATAATTTCATTTCCATGTAGATGCTTCCGAATTGCTCTAGGAGCTATCCTAGTGCAACCTAGAGATGGAGCTATGGATCACCCTATCTACTTTGCGAGCTGAAATCTATCACAAGCAGAGCGCAACTACACAACAACAGAACGAGAAGGATTAGCAATGATCTACGATTTACAGAAATTTAGACACTATCTGTTAGGATCTCATTTTAAATTCTTTACTGATCATTCAACACTAAAATACCTAGTTAACAAACCTGTGTTGGAAGGGAGAATCTGCAGATGGTTGTTGTTATTTCAGGAATTTTCCTTTGAAGTCATCATTAAACCAGGACGATGCAATGTCGAACCCGACCATCTATCTAGACTAGACTCAGGAGAAAGCGGCGGAGCAATCAATGACCAGCTCCCATATGCAGATTTATTCATAATCGAGGCCATACTAGAATACCTAGAGGACATAACAGTCTTTCTCAACACAGGAGCATGCCCTGAAACATATTCCGCAACCCAGAAACTCCATATGGTCATTAGAGAAACAAATTATTAGCTGATTGCCGACCAATTGTATAAATTAGGGATAGACAACATCCTTAGACGATGTGTCCTAGATCACAAAAGGCAGGATATACTCTGGGAATGCCATAGCAGAATTACAGGAGGACATGTAGGAGGAAAGGCAATGACACACAAATTTCTACAGGCAGGACTTTCGTGGGAAACACTTTTCAAGGATGCAAAAGCATATGCTAGATTGTGTGATGTTTGTCAACGGGTGGGCAAGCCTTCATGACGAGATGAACTACCACTACAACTAGTTAGAGCTCTACAGGCATTTGAGAAATGGGTAGTTGACTTCATTGGGCCAATCAACCCTACATCCAAACGTTCAAAGGAAATATACATCATTACCGCAACCGACTACCTTACTCGTTGGGCAGAAGAAACAGTGATATAAGACTGTTCGACGGATACCACCGCCAGGTTCATTTGCAAGAATATAATTACTCGCTTTGGATGTCCCAGGAGCCTAACCAATGATCAGGGAACTCATTTCATTAGCAGCACCATAGAAACACTTACCAAAAATTTTTTGATTCAACATCACAAGAGCAGTCCATACCACCCACAGGCCAACATAACAGTTGAAGCCTTCAACAAAATCCTGGAAAAGGGACTAACAAAATTGTTTTGCGCAAACCGAGAGGATTGGGATGATAGAGTTCCAACGGTACTATGGGCCTACATGACAACAACAAAGAAAATCCACAGATACACACCGTTCTAGTTGGTTTACAGAAAATAGGCAGTCGTGCCCGTAGAGTTCATCACCCCAAGCCTGTATATTGCACAAGCCACACGTATGACAGATGAAGACTCAGTGGCGCAAACACTTGCGGAGCTACAAGAACTCGAAGAAACCAGATTTCTGGCAGACTTCCATCAGTCGGTTGAAAAAGAAAGATAGAAAGCTTGGTATGACCGCCACATTAAAACCAAGGTATTTATACAAGGAGACAAGGTGTTACTCTACGACAACCGATACCAAAAGAATCCTGGCAAGATGTGTATGCACTGGTTGGGACCCTTCATAGTTGCGGAGATCCGACCATCAGGAGCAGTTCAACTCATGCAACTAGATGGTGTGCTACGACCGGGATGGGTGAATGGCACTCGCCTAAATCCCTACCTCTCCTGAAACTGAGAAGAAGAGAAGTCGCTCCAATCCGTCAGAGCTTGTACAATAGTTAGATTTGAGTTTTGTTTTTCTTTCA
>ML794162.1:94450-111831 GCA_009831015.1 Picea engelmannii
TTGTTATTTCAGGAATTTTCCTTTGAAGTCATCATTAAACCAGGACGATGCAATGTCGAACCCGACCATCTATCTAGACTAGACTCAGGAGAAAGCGGCGGAGCAATCAATGACCAGCTCCCATATGCAGATTTATTCATAATTGAGGCCATACTAGAATACCTAGAGGACATAACAGTCTTTCTCAACACAGGAGCATGCCCTGAAACATATTCCGCAACCCAGAAACTCCATATGGTCATCAGAGAAACAAATTATTAGCTGATTGCCGACCAATTGTATAAATTAGGGATAGACAACATCCTTAGATGATGTGTCCTAGATCACAAAAGGCAGGATATACTCTGGGAATGCCATAACAGAATTACAGAATTACAGGCAGGACTTTGGTGGGAAACACTTTTCAAGGATGCAAAAGCATATGCTAGATTGTGTGATGTTTGTCAACGGGTGGGCAAGACTTCACGACGAGATGAACTACCACTACAACTAGTTAGAGCTCTACAGGCATTTGAGAAATGGGTAGTTGACTTCATTGGGCCAATCAACCCTACATCCAAACATTCAAAGGAAATATACATCATTACCGCAACCGACTACCTTACTCGCTGGGCAGAAGAAACAGTGATATAAGACTATTCGACGGATACCACCGCCAGGTTCATTTGCAAGAATATAATTACTCGCTTTGGATGTCCCAGGAGCCTAACCAATGATCAGGGAACTCATTTCATTAGCAGCACCATAGAAACACTTACCAAATTTTTTTTGATTCAACATCACAAGAGCAGTCCATACCACCCACAGGCCAACATAACAGTTGAAGCCTTCAACAAAATCCTGGAAAAGGGACTAACAAAATTGTTTTGCGCAAACCGAGAGGATTGGGATGATAGAGTTCCAACGATACTATGGGCCTACATGACAACAACAAAGAAACTCCACAGATCCACACCGTTCTAGTTGGTTTACAGAAAATAGGCAGTCGTGCCCGTAGAGTTCATCACCCCAAGCCTGTATATTGTACAAGCCACACGTATGACAGATGAAGACTCAGTGGCGCAAACACTTGCGGAGCTACAAGAACTCGAAGAAACCAGATTTCTGGCAGACTTCCATCAGTCGGTTGAAAAAGAAAGATAGAAATCTTGGCATGACCGCCACATTAAAACCAAGGTATTTATACAAGGAGACAAGGTGTTACTCTACGGCAACCGATACCAAAAGAATCCTGGCAAGATGTGTATGCACTGGTTGGGACCCTTCATAGTTGCGGAGATCCGACCATCAGGAGCAGTTCAACTCATGCAACTAGATGGTGTGCTACGACCAGGATGGGTGAATGGCACTCGCCTAAATCCCTACCTCTCCTGAAACTGAGAAGAAGAGAAGTCGCTCCAATCCGTCAGAGCTTGTACAATAGTTAGATTTGAGTTTTGTTTTTCTTTCCAAAAAAAAAAAATCTTCTCTGTTAATAATGTCCATCAGCGCAGTGTTGTGCCATAACACATAGTTCAATTGTGTTTTTTAAGTGTTGGTTGATACAGATCTAACGACACAACAGTACCAAACCTGAAGTATGAAAGGTCCACTAACGATAATCATCAAAAATGGCGGGGACAACCTTTGTTGTCGGAGGGGCCACGCAACCAAATCCAATCTGAGTTAAAGGCCGCACACCCAGTGCAATCACACCTTTTAATGACATTTCGGTACTCCGATTGTCGCTCGTTATGCCATAAAGCCGCATTATGCCAAGATACCATCAAACTTAGTGCCGGGACACCCACCCGCCAAACAGAAAGGTCTCAATTCATCCACGTACCTATTCCACTCAGACGAGTAAATACCAAGATCGCCTAATCAGATTCCCCTTGATCAAACCGTCCCATTGGACAACCCACACCTTGCTGCGTCTATACGGTCATAATAAGGAGCAGTTATTGCTAAAACTTACACGTTAAGCCCGACATAAAATTCTCAGAACTCAGCCGAAAAAGTATTGTTTCTAAAAAAAAGCATAGCTATTTCCGAACCCAGCCGTGCAGACCAGTTAAGGACCATTGCCAAAACTGCAAACAGAGCCTTAGTTCTAAAAACGACCACAGACGCACTCATGCCAAGAGAAACAACCAGCCGAAGCACCATGACCAAAGAAGCAGTACCGGACGATATTTTCGACCCCCGGGTCGAGATTATAGGTGATCTCAAAGGGAAGACAGAACAGGTCAAGCTACTCGACCTTGACCTCACGAATTCAGCCCTGTTTCCACAGATGCACCCAGACGTCTTTTGGGAGTTAGCCCCGGATGGAACATGAGATATGCACTTTAGACCGAAAAAGGAGTTCATCAACCTATTCAACTCCACTATCATGAACCTCAGAGACTTACCAGTCTTTGACACCACCGACGAAATTGTGCACTGCACGAAGTTCCTGATAAGCAGAGTGCACGACAGAAGCCTATGGTTGGATAAGAAATATCCAATCCATGCACAAGATATCCAACAACTTACTAGACTATCCTCTAAAGGAGAGGATGTGTCGAAGGGATTTCAGGGACCCAAAAAACACGGAAAGAAGAAAGGCGAGCTCAGCCTGTACAATAAGTTTAACACCAAAAGGGGAGGACGCGCAACGGTAATTAAGCCAATACTTCCCAAAAAAGTCTGAACTGGCTGCTACGTCATAGCTAGCAAGGTTATGAGGTCCTATTATAAGGGAGAATGCACCTTAGGCGCGCTATCAGTTGCTGACTTCTGCCATCAGGGAGTAGTATTCAACTGGTGTAGCTTCTTGATGGAGGAACTACTCAAAGCTTGCGAGGAGGCACAACAGAAAGGAGGCACATTTACCTATGGATACCTACTTGTGGAATTCACGATGCTCAAATGGAAGTCACCGGTGGGCATATAACCGGCAATACCAGATAAAGGGCACCTGGTGAAAAATGTTTGAGCCATGGCAGTCCAGACCAGACTTGGAGAACACAACACTCAACAATGCAGCATTCGCCAAATGGTACAAAGCTATGATTGATGCAACACATCGGCCGCATATCCCGCAGGAGATCCTCCATAACAGCATGAAGAATATCACCTTTGGCATGAACCAACACAACACCTACATCTGACCAAAACATGCCAGTCGGGAACATTTCCATACAAGACTTCTACCATTCTATCTAGACGAGAAAGCATTCGAAAAGGAGGCCATGTCATGGCCTGGAGTTAAACGCGACCCACACAAATATGGAATGCATTACATTTTGTCGGCCGAGCTAAGTAAGAAAAAAGAAAAGGAAGAAGGAGAAGGATCGAGCTCAGACCCCGAGTAGAAAAATCTAGACGCTTCGGCACAGACCGATTCCAAGGAAGAAGAAGAAACACCACAGTTGGAACGGAGGAAAATACCACCCCCCACAACTGAAACCCAATGTTGTGCTATCAGGTGCGCAGGTCAACCAGATCCTGGGTGCTATGCTTACCACCGAACCAACGGGGAAAAGGCCTAGAACGGGGGTCTCCCCAAACAAACCCCTAAATACACAACCCCTCGCATCTATCACTCCCCGGACCCATGCCATGACCAAAGACACCACCATCATTGACATCCAAGATGACCCAGACCCTAAACCAATCCCGTCAACAATCATCGTTGAACAACCTCCACCACCACTCCAACTACCAAATCTCCTCACCACCACTCCACATCAGATCACAACCTTAGAGCAGATGCAGCC
The DNA here is from genome assembly GCA_009831015.1 of Picea engelmannii. NCBI lineage: Eukaryota > Viridiplantae > Streptophyta > Pinopsida > Pinales > Pinaceae > Picea > Picea engelmannii. The sequence continues at coordinate 98,194 of ML794162.1, forward strand.
CGACCAGACAAACAGAGAATCCCCCAAGCCCAGCTCAGAAATTCCCAACCCTGACCCCAAAGTATCGGAGAAAAATACGACGCTAGATGTCCCGAATCCAAGCATGCAGGAACGACAACCTGAGTCTTCCGGATAGGAAGAAGCCACCAGAAGCAGAGAAGAGTCGGAAGTCGACCGTACCCAACAAATCACCTCACCAACCAAGGGTGACGATGCCCAAGAATTCACCATGCATGATGCAGAAGTGCTGGAGGACACAGAGATACCAGATGCACCCAATGAGCCAAACTCAACAATAGACCAGGATACGACAACTAGGAAAGCGCAAATAGAGAAAATCCTCCAGAACCCCCAACAATGTGCAGACTTGATGCGGCTTTACATAACCAGAACAGAGGTTATGAAACTTCTGCCCGAAGATCTAAGATTGAGGATTGCACCAGTGCCACCAACAGAAGAGGAAGTAGAAACCCGTTCAGACCAGTCAATGGCCAACGGACTCCCTTTACAGACAAGAGCACCCACTGATGCAGCTCCGTCGGCCACCAACCTGGTACGGTGGCCAGCGTCACAGTTGTTCGGACTAATCAGAGCCTCCACAGACCAACTAGAGCAAAGGCTCCAGGACACCGAGAGCTCAGCCGAGATCACCAGAAAAGAACAGTTATATGCACAAACATGTAGAACAGAAGAAAAGAGTGATCGACTCCTAGCCCAACGCAAATTGGAAAAAGTACAGGAAAAACTTGCAAAAGCCTGGCCGGAGATTTGGAGAGTTGCGCCCAACCTACCTGAAACCAGTGAGATAAGAGAACCAAAGCAACAGATCGAGTTGTTACAAGCGGAATGGACACAGCTCGTGACATGCGTGGAGCAGATACAAGCAAAGTTACAACAAGTCCAACACGAGGCAGAACAACAACCTCGACAACTGCAAGAACAAATGCAGAAGATCGTACTGCAAGGAAACAATGCCCAAGTGGAACTACGTAAGCAGACAACGAACTGCACCATAATCTTTAAGGAAGTCAGCGATTGGATGGGCATCATCGCTCGACGGAATCAAGTCCTAGAAGAATTGCGCACCTAGATCCAGGGGCTCAATGAGGAAGTTGTGGTCACAATGGACCCCATAGAGCAGTAGAAAAAGTTTGATAAGATCTAGCAGGCTGACAACGAACTCAATTCACTCTATGAAGCACAGTCCGTAGCCAAGAAAAAGATGCACAATTTTCAACCGGTAATTCAAACCGCCTATATGCAAATGCACCAGATCGACGCATCAACCGACTCCGAATGGAACTTGTTGGTTGCAGCCAAGCCAAACGAGTACAACAAAGATATGACCCAACAGTTCCTGGAAGAAGCATCACTCCTCGTCCGGAAATGGCAGGACAAAGTTGAAATATTTCACGGAGTAAAGCATAGAGCATTAGAGCTGGTTCCAGAACTGGGCCCTTCATTTGAAGAGGTGAAGGAAGAAAAGGCACAAACAGAAGAGCTCAAAGAATAAGAAAATCCGGAAAAGGGAAAACAACAGTTGCTCCTGGAGAATGTGAAAGAACCAAGTGCTTGACTCAAGGACGAGTCAAGGATTGTGGTCGGAGCCTGTTGGGACCTTCATTTTAGGGAAAGAATTGCACAAGTTTTGATTAAGCATGAGTTGCGCAAACTTCATCAGAAGTTGAAAGCAAAGAATAACAAAAAAAAATTGCGGGAGATATCACAACACCAGTTAAGCAACAAACATTTGCAACAGAACAAGAAAGCGAGCAAGATGAACAGAAAGACATAACCCAGCTATACATAGGACTAAATATAGATGTAAGAAGGTTGGTCCTCGAGGGAGAGTTGAGATATCAGGTTGTTGTTATGTTTATTAGCAATCATAGGTTTTGGGATTAGCTAGTGAAACTCGATGTAAGAGACAACCCAGAGTATGTACTGAACATCTCTATGTAGTCCTGAATCTGTAATAAAGGAAATATCCAAAAGCTAATACGAAGAACCAAAGTTTCAAATATGATGTGTCTTTGTATGCTCCTTATGCATTGCATTATTCCTTTATGATTTGTGAGTTCTGTCTAATGGTTCTATGGTTAATCGTTGTTCATACTGTAAGTAGGTTTGGTTCTTTCATTTAGATGGTTCCAATCTGATAATGATTGCACGAGAACAGGGATGAGATCCAAATTCTCTATGGATCTTCCTTAGTCTTCTTCCTACCCTTCCCTATCTATTTGTCTCAGCAGCTCTTTGGGTGAGACTTATTCTCTTTGGAGGGGATGAAAATGCCAGTGCTCTAGACTACACGGTGCCTTTTGTTGGTAACCTGAGAAGAACCCTGGTCTGACCAAATTTGCGCTAACAAGACCGTTGGGAGGTGAAGTCGATGGAGGAGGTTGAAGCAATGGAGGTGGTGAACCATCAACTTTCTCTTTCGAAGGCGAATAAAATTTGGCTCGACTAGCAACTGCAACTTCGTTCTTCTTGGAGTCACCAGTACACACAAGTACATAAGATGTGGTAGAGGGAGAAGGTTGGTCATGAATGACCAATTGGGCCTAGTGCTGAGAAGGAAAAGGTTTTGACAAAATGGCGGGTGTAGTAGGTTTCTCGATCCCTTGCAGGAACTTAGTAACCTCAGCACGTCGTGGACAATATTTCATATAATGATCCTCACCATAGATAAGACAAAGATAACGAGGTTTTCAATTTTCTTTGTCATCAACAGGCTGAGTCTTGGGTTTATCGGATTGTTGATTATTATTTTTTCCCTCCTTATTCTTACCCTTCCCTTTCTTTTTATTTTTATTTTTATTGGTAGGTGTAGATTGAATCGTGTTAACCTCAGAGGTTTTATCGAGAGGAGGAGTCAGAAGAGGAGTATTTTGTACATTAGTAGTGGTAAATTTGGGATTGGAATGACTGGCTTGTTTAGACTTCGTCTCGGCATGAAAAGTGCCAATCACGCGATCAACAAAATGAGAAGCTACTGGAGCTGTTGGGGTTGGATTTGTAGACGGGCGAGGGGCATCATGGATCAAGTCATATAGTGTGCCCGTTTGCGAATAAACGAGATCTAAGTATTGAGCATGACTAATCGTCTGCTCTTCAGTAACGAAACTACCCATGGCGACATCATAAGCTATAGGACCGATGAGTGATTTGGTAAACCACTCAGCTAATAATTGATCAGGAAGGGGAATTTTGATTAAGTGTCTTCTCCTCCACTCATGAATATGATCGGAAATATGAGTAGAAGAGGATTGTTTAAATGAACTCAAAATTTTGGTTCCTGTCTCATATCGTATCAGTAACTGGTAATGCGTTAAGAAATCCATAGATAAGGTGTTGAATTCATTGAAGAATCCTCGTGGAAATTCGATATACCATTTGGTTTCCAAACCCGTAAGAGTTCGTTGGAAAAAACATAATCTAATGGAGTCATCCATCAAGGAGTTGGATGAACACCAAAGATGAAATGTCATAACGTGATTATTTGGGTCTTCCCCTGATCAACCATCAAATTTAGGAATGTCTGATGGTAACTTGGAAGTTATGATCGACCAATATGGATAGTGCAAGATAGGATCATTCAAAATCCTAGATAAATTCGGTAAATCCAAAGTAGCAAGAAATGAAAGTTGTCTGTTCACTTGAGGAAACTAGTAATTTTGAGGAGGTAACCCTGTAGGTATACCAATAGGACTATAAGACATCTGCAGATAGCTAGAGGGTCCTAAAAAATTCGGTGGTGGAGGGTTTTGGTTCAAATAGCTAACTTGAGTTGGTGGATTGGGTATGCTTCCTTGGAAAGGAGCATTAAACTGAAAACTTTGACCCCAGGTAGGATTCATAGAGCCTAGATATGGTTGCCCTTGATTAGCGGCTTCAAAAAAATTAACTTGAGGAGTTTTCCCCCCAGGCGGTTGTTGATTGCCTTGGAAAGGAAAATTCCAAGGTTGAGATTGTAATCCAGGGATATATTTCCCATACACTGGGTTATGACCCCCAACTTGGGGTTTCCCCCCAACTTAAGGTTGGCCTCCAACAGGAATTTGAAAACCAGAAGCGACAGAATGACTTGTGCCCCCAACTTGATTGGATCTACTTGGGTTAGGATGATTAGATCCTCCAAGTGGAGGTGGAGGATGAATTCTAGGACCCCCGGAGAGAACCTTGGTAGGTGTAGGAGCAAAATTGCTAGCAACATTGTACCCATGAGGAACAAAATTATTAGGCCCTCCAGATGGAATCTAGGAAGGATTAGCAATAGAAGTATTAAGAGCGTTATACCCAGGTGGAAGTGACACATTTGATCTAAGAGGAATTGGTGTTCCAATAGGAGCTTGGGTGATTAATAGACTTCCGGTAGAAACAGGCGTAACTTGTGGGACTATGGTATAGCTAGCGAGCTGGAGGGGAAGAATTGTATGAGAACCAACCAACAATTGGTTTGAAACCGTGACAACATTACTGGTCATGCCAGTAAAATTATATAAAGGTACTGTATAAGAAGTGGAATTCACAAGCGTATGTGATGCCATGGGTTAATTAGGTCATTCCTAGTTTATCAAAAATTTTGTGTCCTGAGGAGGTCCTCCAAAGAGAACGAACATGGATTGATCTAGGATTAAAAATTCCAGCATTATGAACTGGAGTTCTAAACGATACACCCTGGAAGGGTGGATCGTCTACACCAAACTTTGCGTAAGTTCTAGTAGGTATTCAAGTGTAATATTCAGCAACAACGTCTCCCGATGAATTTATCCAGAGAAAAAGTGGATCTTGTACAACACTCAATAATGGATTTACATGAAGTATTGATTCCTCCAATGGAGTAGAAATTCCAATCTTAGAGGCTACGTCGTTATTGATTTCTCCTTCAGGAGAAACCTCTGGTGAGTTAGGAAGCAAAGGAGCATATTCTTCCGAACCTTCTGGACCTTCCAGAGGCAACCCTTGCATCCTACGTGAACGACGAGGGTCGATGTTGTCCGCACCAACTAAAGAATGAAAGAAATCTATGACCAACTAGAGAAACAAACAACACTCACTAATAAAATCTAGATATCAAACACACAAATAAACCTTCTTATTTCAAAGTCACTAGTTGGTGATGAAATCCAACATCGCGAAATCAAGACAAGAAGGGGTTGGGATAAAGCGGGTGGAAAAGCTACATTGACGACCTACTTAAGGGACTTACACCCTGGTGCAAGCTCCCACACATCATCGTGGGTATACCCTCCAAGGAGCCCGAGTGAGTTTAGCCAATGTCGATTCTAGGTACCGTGAAGACTTTCCCCTCCACAATCACCTCATGTAATTGATTAATTATTTATTTTATGGGTCCCTCATTTTTTTGAGAAATGTTTCATTGCTCTCGAGATCCCAGGGTGAGCATTTATTTCATGATGTTTTTTATAGGGAACCTTTGAGCCTAATGGCCCCTTCTTCCCATGAAATGAAGTGCATTCCATTCTTGGGTCAATAAGCCTGAAAACCTAAAAGGTGAGGAGATGAATGGGAAGAAGTGATGTAAGGTGGAAAGTATGAGTGGGAATGGTACAAGGACCCTTCAAGGAGATCCCCAGTAACAACCCTTTCCCTAAGGGTGGCCACTTACTAGGAAACCATGACACTCACCAAGGTGAAATAGGGGAAAAGGCATAATTTCTAAGGAAACATTTTCAAAATCAAGAAAGGACTCTTTGCAACATGTTCAAATGCTTCAAATATTAAAATGACACTTTCCACAATACTAAACTTGTTACCTCATGAAGCAATACATGTTTTCCTCTATGGACCAAGATGGGTGTGGTGGATGATCCTGCCATTGATCATATGGTGGTGCATGGTATGATAGGGGCTCGTTCCTGTTCATCTACCTCTTGATACTCCATGTCTACTACTTGAGGGCCTCACGACATCATTTCCTTAGTTATCCATAGAAATGGGGGATAACAATGACAATGACGAAGATGATGATGATTATCACGATGATGACGATATGATGATGATCATGACAATGGAAATGACGATGATGATGACAATGACGATGAAAATGATTATGATGATGATGACGATGACGATGACAATGACGACGATGGTGATGATGACGACGACGATGATGAAAATGAGGATGACGACGACGACAATGATGATGACTGCAATGACAATGAAAATGATGATGATGAGGAGGAGAAGGAGGATCATGACAATGTTAATTATGGTGATTACAATGTGACAATGGAAATGTTGATGATGATGAAAATGATTATGATGATGACAATGACTATGACAATGATGATGATGATGAAAATGATGATGATGATGAAAATGATGATGATGATGATGATGATGATGATGACAATGACGATGATGATGATGATGATGATGATGAATTCAATGACAATGACGATGACGAAAAATGATGATGATGAGGAGTAGGACACCGAAAATGTTGATTATGGTGGTGAAAATGACGATAAGGATGATGATGATGACGATATTATGATGATCATGACAATGGAAATGGCGATGATGATGATGATGATGACAATGACTATGATAATGAAAATGATGATGATTATGACAATGATGATGACGACGACGATTGTGACGATGACAATGATGGTGATGATGATGGAGATGATGGTGATGATGATGATGATGATGATGAAGACAACGATGATGATGATGATGAAAATGATGATGACACCTATAATGAAAATGAAATTGATGATAAATGTGAAAAAAGGTTCTGACAATGATGATGGTAATGACAGTGACAATGATGATGATGACGACGATGACAATGTCAATGATTACGACTACGACAACAATTACAATGATGGCGATGACGATGAAAATGATGGCGATGATGATGAAAATGATGAGGAGAATCTAGGAGGATGACAATGTTGATTATGATGATGACGATATGATGATCATTATGAAAAAGGAAATGACGATGATGATGAAAATCATGATGATGCTGATGAGGAGGAGGACGGTGATGATGACAATGTTGATTATGGTGATGACAATGACGATGACAATGATGATGACAGTGACGATGATGATGACACCTACAATGACAATCATGAAAGTGATGATGATAACGATGAGGAGGAGGAGGATGAAAATGTTGATTATGGCGATGAAAATGATGACGAAGACAAGGATGATTAACCTATATAACTAAATACTTTAAAGAGAATAAATCATATAAAATATATAATCACATACCTCCTACATTTCAACATTTATGCAATATCATTGATCTTCTTCTTCATCCAACTCTACATTTGTATCATCTAATTCATAATCAATGTTGAAAGGATTGGACATAACGACATCGTCATCAATGTCATTTTCGATAATATCATCATAAATATCATCATCGAGAACATTGTCACCTACATCTGGCTCAACTTCTTTGACTTCTTTGTCTGACAATACATCTACCTCATGTTCCTCTGTATATTCTTCTTCTTCAATGTCATGGTTTTTTGGTACATTATACTTTACAAGCCTTCCTCTTCATATCTAACAACATATGACCAACCTACATTACCTAGAATCTTTAAATAAAATACATGCTCACTTTGGATTGGAAGAACATAAAATTTTGTACCTAACTCAAACGTCCTTGATTAACCATGGTAAATCCATTGGTATGCTCAATAACATTTCTATTGGGATCATGTTCATTCATCTGTAACCTGTACCATTGACCTCAAACATAACTAAATTGAAGGATTTAAAGTCACACTCGATTATATTATCCAAATACCTGTAGTATCTATTTTCGTATATTGTTGGATCCTGCCATTTCTAGAGAAAACATTAGTGACTTGAAAGACTACAACTATCCCAAAATCAGAGGTTTTATTCTTCTCATCCAACGTTTTGATGCAAAATTTACGACCATTGCACCACATATCCTTGTGGTGTGTCAAATACAATATGCACGACACGTAAAAAAATGCAATATCAATCAATGAACATATTTAGACTTAGTCAAAATAAAAATTAAAAAACACACACCACATAGATTAATATAATGGAAAAAAACCAAAACATAATGTGGGTGAATAATATGCTTGCATGTTTATCTTTTAAACCATGTGATAAATCAATTTCCTTCTGAGTAAGATTGGTATCTTGATTACAATGAGATTCTTTAAACAATGTAGCTACCCCTTCCCATGATAACCTACCATTACATTGTATACATTAATCTATCCATCTCTTCATCTAATAAAGATTGTTTGTGATCTATAAATGTATTGCATCCCACTCTTGACCAACTGTATGAAAAAAGAATAAAAATTACTAAGAATAAAGATTAATAATTGATGGAAGCTGAATAAAAATAAAATAATTACAATATAGAAAAAAATCAATAACAAAAAGTATTATAGATATCTACCATCTAATTACCTTTCACTTTCCTCATTCTACCTTTCCCGACTAGGACCTCCCCTTCAAATTTGTTAATGGAATTGACATCCCAAATCTAAGGGGTCTTCATATTTGTTGCCAATTTAGGAAGATATTGACTAATATACACCAAGTATTGATATACCATATATGCCTCCACCATAAAACCCTTTGGATGAGATTTTTTTCTAACGAAATCCTTCAATGACTTCAAGTGACTTTCCACCATCTACATTGACCTTATGCGTACAGGTACACACATTTCAATCTCCTCAACTTGGTGTATGAGGTAGTGTTCTTGTGCATTGAAAAATGTTGGAGTTAGATACTTCTGCATTTCACACATTATCTGAGGAATTTCTCTCCTCCAATATTTTATATCTTCTTTATGGATTTATTTAGATAAAAACTACCTACACATGATAAAAAGTAAATCATATGTTTCAAAAACAAATTATATGCATTGCAAGTAAAACACATGTCGACAAGTTCAGTGACAAATATTTTGCATATAAATCATTATTTACCTCATGTATTTTCCAAGATCATATATAAATTGTTTTACATTGTTGTCAAATTTGTCAGGGAGAGATAGAGGAAGAACATACTGCAACAAAAAAGGGATCATTATTTTTTTTTAAAGAAAACAAAATTAAAATACTAAAAAGAAGTATTACCAATATATAAATCTATTAAAATATTTACCTTAATGAAGGTATGTCAGTCATGAGTTTTTACCCCACCAAATTCACCTTTCTTCATTAAGATATTCTTTATGCTTGAAGCAAATCCCGCGGGAAATTTAATTTTCCGAATGGCCTCTTTTACAACATTGTTTTCCTACTCTGTAAATAACCATGGAAGACTATTTCGTTGTCCATAACTATTTGAATAAATAAAATTTTGCATTTCATGATTGGCTTCTTGAATGTCAATACAAATTTTGACATTTTTTTCTTTGTCACTCATTCTATATAAGATTCTCCACAACGTTTATGTTACATTCTTCCCGATATGCATTGTATCAAACAAATGAGCTATTTGTGGGTGCTCATAGTATGGAAACCTATTGAATTGTATAGGGTAACTTGTCATTCCTCGTGGAAGCCCTTTAATGCCTTGACGACATTTATGAAACATAAATGAGATTACAACAATAATTGTTAGATACAATAAATAGAATTCAATAAAAATAAAAATTGCAAAACATTAATATATATGATACATAGACTAATTTCTTACCTTGACGATTTCTATTATATCCCAACTTCCATAGGTGAGGTGTCATTGTTCTTGGTTTTATTCCAGTCTCTTCTTTCACATTGAAAAGATGGTTTTCTATAGTTTGATACCTATGATTCTTAGGGAGGAAGTGCATATACTCATCAAACACCTCATTTCCTAGACTTCTTGAATGAAAATATTTCATCCTAGGACCACAAGCTAGACATGCAAATTTACCCTTTGGTTAAAGACTTCCAAGATATGGATTAATGTTAGTATTATTTATATAACAAGGAATTAATATTTAAGAAACATGCATCATATTTTCATAAAATTATATACTATTAAAGTGCAATACTATGTTACATACCACAAAAATGTGTTAGACCTAGGGCATCATGAATTATCCATGTAAGTATTCCATGAAATTGAAATTGGTTTTTCCCTATTGGTCTAGAGATGTCGTACATAGTGATTTCAGCCCATAACTTTAGTAGCTCGTCGACAAGAGGCTAAATATATGCATTCATATCTTTCACTTGGTACTTACCTAATTGGTTGAAAGTACACACAATTACTACCTTGTATATATAAGAAATTATGCAACGAATAAGACAAACGAAATGCAACGTTCAAAAAAAAATTGTAAGAAAATACTTGGAACAATCATTGCCAACATTGTGTGCTCCCTCTTTATTGACATTCAAGGAGTAAGGTTATTGTTTATAACAAAAATAGGCCACACTGAGTAAATATACCTGAGCTCACCAAATGGATTAACATCATCAGTTGTTATTAAAAGCCTAACATTATGATGTCCTTTAAAAATTGGTCATCTTTCTTCGATGTTCCTAAATGAAGAACCATGTGAAGGAATTTGAAGAACACCATCTTCACTTATGTGTTGTGCATGGTAATCCATAAACTATTCTATGCTTCGGTACCTAAACAGTCGATGCAAACATCGAATTATGGGAATATGATGAAGAATCTTGTGAGGCACCTTCTTTTGTTACTTGATCGATTCGATATCTACTGATTTTACATTGACGACATTTTGTTTATGATGCGTATTATCCATAATATATAATATGATCATTCAGCATGCATTAATATCTTAATACTCCATTCCAATATATTTCATAATGGCACACAAGTCTCAACATGTGTGAGGTAAATTATCTGACGGTGGTAAGAAAAATTCACCTAACAATCTACAACATAAAAAAATAACTAGTTAATATAAATAATAGTAATCATAGATATTGCATCCTTAATTTACCCATTAATTGACACTAAAAATAGAGAAAAAAAAAGTTGACCTTTACATATATGTGAAGAATTGTATTACATGCCTGAGGATCTATGTGATACAAGTGTTTGAAAAACCATTCAATACCTTCAAGTTAACCAACAACATTATAGCAGAGAGAATATTTTTTCTTGATCCTTCATAAAGGGGTTGTTGTGCCTTCTTAAACAGAGGCACATCATGAATATCATCAAAATTTTCTTCATCGATAGGAACAAATATGTCCTAGATCAATCTATGTGTTCCATCATCCATCTCAACAATATTATCAGTGTCATCTTCTTCCATGGGATTGAATTGATCTTCAATATCCATACCATCTTCATCAGCTTGTACAATAGTATTTCTACTACTACTAGGCACATTATCTGGTGTCACGCACCTAGGAGAATTTATCTTTATAATTACAAACATTCAATAAAATTAGAGTATATAACAAATATTAAAATGAAAGAAAATTTTATAAATACACTCAACACAAATACATATAATGAATAAATTACCATGGGAAGATATGTATACCCCCCTTCAACATGTACATACCTCCAACAATGTATTTCAATTGTTTTTCTTACAAGTCTTCTTCTATTCAAGCCCCTACATTGATTGCAAGGGAAATAGCATTTCCCATCACCTTATGCCTCAAATGTCGCCCTTAACCTATCAAGTGCCCTTTCATTCTCTTCATTTGTAATCCTTGGCATTGGGATTTCCTATTACAACAAAATCCATTGAAGCAATATAAGTACAATATACAAATATATTTTTTTGGTACAAATGTCATTGAATATTCACCCCATGTGTACTAGATAATTAAGCCATTGTCATCAAATATTTAGTAAAGGTTTATAATAGTAGTTAATAATTACTCAAGAAATCAAAACCATACACTTTTATCACATAAGCTTCAAATCTTCACTATAAGCAAGTAAGAAAATCAAACAATAAAAAAGAACTAGACTAAGACAAATTGTATAGTCATTAAATCGAATTGAGTAGACATGTTCATACCTATTTCTTAGGCAACAATTTGTGTCCCCAAATAAAAGAGGGTCTAAGAGTTAGGGATCCGATGTGGGTATTTAAAAGGAGACAAAGAAATATTGAAAATTTATAACTTTCAAAGTACAAAATCCAAGCTATGTACATCAAGAATTGGATCTGAAACAAGTAGCACATATAAAAAAAGACTAATATTTCATGCATCAAACAATGACCCAAAAAAACTTTTATAATCCGCACCTACAACAAAATAGTCGAAATCACTCCCCTCCATCAGACTTATAACGAGCGTTGACTATCGTTATTTGTAGAACTCTTTGTTCTGTAAAGTCACCATTCGACGAGAGTGAGAGAGACACCCAACAGAAGCAATAAGTCACATCGTTGTTTACATGAAGGAAAATTGTAGAGGAAACCTATGTTTCCCAGGAAATTGTGCCAAGGAATCACTATAAAATAAATTGTCAGAAAGCATGGAATCGTTGTCAAGATTGTTTCCTATGATGTTATTGCTGGTAATCCATCATTAAAATGTCTACAAGGAAGAGATCATTCAATACAGATTTGAGTAAAAGTGGTTTTTTTTTTGTTTTTTTTATTAAATTAGACCAGTGTGAACCTCTGCTTTGGATTTCGATATGTTTTCTGAAGAAAAAGCTTCGATGAATAGAAATGATACCAATTGAAATTCAAGTGAAAAAACTGAGAAAAAAGATGACCAAAAAAAATATTGGAGAAATATACCAATTATTATGAGCGATGCGAAACAATGAATTTCCAAGGGCAAAGGCATTGGCAGATACCAACATTTGGTTGAAGAATAATTCTCTATCCAGAAAAACAGATAAGCAGTCAATATATATTGAGTTCATAAATTCCGCAGGGGAGCAATGCTGTAATATATATATATATATATATATATATAGCATTGCTCCCCAGCGGAATTTATGAACTCAATGCAGCGATTCGATTGAAAGGTTCTAGCTACTATCCAAAAAAAACTTTTGTCTCCAAAGAATTGTGGTCAAAGGTAGAAGTTGTTGAAGAAAAGGACGATCATAAAGGAAGAAATGTATTTGTTTAATATTTAACTTATCCATTCCCCTGCAACATTTGAAAAGTGGTTTTATCAAAAGATGGCTAAATGAAAGATTAACATCATGTTCATTATTAATCACAACATGGAAGGGAATATCTAAAAGTTAATATTATTTCCATTGAGTTATATGTGGATACAAAAAAAGTTAAGCTTTTTTTTTTATCTTTTAAAGTTATAAATTGTCAAATTAGTGAAGAGTTGAGTTCTCATAACAAAGGTGATTTGGTTAAATTTGAGTGTGTAATTGAGAGTTTATTGAAATTAAGTAAAATCTTAGTAAGTCAAAGCCTAAAGGTAAATAGCAAAGATTACTAGTGTGTCATGTGTGGTATTATTATTGTCATAATTTTATAAAAAAAGAAAAAAAAGAAAAAAAAAAAACTACAATAAGTTCAAAATTCAAGTTATGTAAAGGGTCAAGATAAAGTTAAAGGGTTGAGAGTGCATTATTTAGACTACAATAAGTTCAAAATTCAAGTTATGTAAAGGGTCAAGATAAAGTTAAAGGGTTGAGAGTGCATTATTGTAAAGTTAAAGGTTATTTATT
>ML794162.1:134180-148092 GCA_009831015.1 Picea engelmannii
TCTTGTATCACTCTGTGGAGTGAGCATCATGTCTAATTACTCAGATAGAGTATGGTTTCGAGAGATGATGCAGCTGATGACACTGATGATGATCATGGTGCTCATGTTCTAGTCATGATCTAGTCTATACAACTATGTTGATGCGACCAGGTGAATGGTATGTTTTTGTGCTCAAGACCATTACCTGTAATACCTCCCTAGCTAGGAGGGAGTGTTGATATTATGGTAGCTGCGGGAGGAATTTACCTCCACGTGTAAACCTAACAAGGATAGAATACTCCGAGAAGCAAGAAGAAACCCTAATGAGTTGGCTAATAACCCTAGAAGATTTGTCGGCTCAAGAAGATAATTTATATTAGGTTATTAGCCTCCAAGAGAAGAAGTCGGCCAGAAATAATAATATACACTGAACAGACAGATACCCAGAATGAGAAGTCGGCCCAAGAAGTTAGCCAGAATTAGTATAAATACAGGAGGCCAATTCTCATTCTGGCAGGCAGTCTCAGAAATGCAGAGCAGCACTTGTGCACACTGCAGTTGCCCAGTTTCTGCACAGGTTTGGAGGAGAGCTTTCGTTGCATCTACTGCAGCTAGTAGTTACGCTTGGACTATCTCTTGTCTAGGGTTTGGACTATCTGATCAGCTCTTGTTGGTGCGCTATCCTTGGGGAAAGGTGCGCTACCCTTTGTTTGGCTATCTAGCCTAGGGTTTTCTTCCGGAGTGATTCTCTGTCAAGATTAATGTGCTCGGAGGGTGGCTTCGACCTATGGTTGGGTGACAATATAGATATTGTCAATAGTAAAACGATCACATCCATTATATTCTAACACTTTGATTGATACAAATTCGCTAACTTGTTCCACAGTTCCTTGGCTGTAGATTCTCCCGAGACATTCAACAACACCGAATCTGTCAGGCAGAGTCGAATAGTACCCCTTGCTCTTCTGTCCAACTTCTCCCAATCTTCCTTTGACATACCAGTAGGTGGTGTACTAGTAGTTTGTGTACTAGTAGGTTGTGTACCAGTCGTCTGTGTTCCAGTAGGTTGTGTACCAGGATCCACAACGATCCATTGTTCTTTGTCTACAAGAAGGTCCTCCATCTTGAGTTTCCATAGCTCAAAGTTTTTACCGTTGAACTTCTCTATCTCGATTCTAGAAGAGATCGCCCTTCCTCTTTATACACTCGAATAACCACCGCAAAATCTCCCACTAAACCCAGGTTTATCACAGACCCAAGATAAACTTGATCTATCAAGACCGAGCCAAAACCTCAACAACAAAGACGTCCCTCTGAATCCAAAAACGAGCTCTGATACCACATGTAATTTTTAAACCTGTGAAGTAAAGCAATGCATATACATTCTCAAGCAAAACAAAATTTAATCAATGGCTCATACACATAGTACACAGAGATTTATACCGGAAACCCTCAACCGGGGAAAACCTCTCTTATATTCATTATCTCGAATTTCACCATTCACCATACAATATATACAATGTTTTAGGTATTTCGTAGATACCAAAACCCTAATCCCTTAATCCGGGATTAATTTAGAAAATCGCTAAAAATAGCAAAATCCACTACAAATAGAAAAAACCACCCAAAAACAAATTTCAGAGCGCTGCCCCGAACGTTGTGCGTAACCAGGGGGGGCATACTTGGCCCCCCCTGGGACCCCCCTAGGAAGCACCCGACACACACGACACAAAGAGCACTACTAGAGGGATCGTCAGACGCAGTTGTTGAATCTTACGCGCCCACACACACACACATGCAAAGAATATAACACATACCCAACAATGTTACCCCCCCTCGCTTAGGGGTAACTAGAGGAGATCATTCTCCATGATCCACATTGTAAACAATGATCCTAGAAATGAGGATCAACATTCTCCACATACAACAACCCCTCAGATGCATCCCCCTTCATCATTGCTCAACTCATTCACTTGATCAACATGGCTCATCCGATGATGGTGGTCCAACACACATGAGGTACATTACTCATTGTTCCATACAAAGTGTTACATTTAATGCAATAGGAATTTATGTAAGGATCATGAGTTGAAGTAGGATAATGGATCACAATACTTGAAAGCTATGTTTTTTTACTTCTTTCACCTTGGTGTCCATAGTATGTGTCCTAGTCCAGTGTTGTCACTTTTGGGGAACATGGGTACTATTGGTAGGCCTTGATAGGGGTAACCTACCATTCCCTTCCATAATTAACAAATTCCATCTATATTCCTCCTGTTGTCCTACCTTTTCGAAATGGTTATTACATGTACACCAAAAAGGTTCATGTCTTCATCCTCCTATGAGAAGAAGAGGATAGAATGCATGAGGTTGATGCAGTTGGTAAAGGAATGGAAAATGAAATGGGATGACACATGATAAATCAAAAGCCAAAAAAAATAGCTTGAGCACCTCCTAGCACCTAATACATTGCATTGAGCACCTCTTGGCACCTAAGAGGTTGCATTGAGCACCTTCTGGCAACCTCTTGGACCTAGGACATTGCAATGATGAGCCAGGATGTTGCACATCCTAGACATGCCACATGGAGCACCTGATGATGTCATGCACCATTTGAGGAAATTATGGATTAGATTGATGACATGGTATGTAATGATGATTGTATACCCTTTTAGAGGGATGATGGGGCCCTCCTTCATGATGTTTCATTTCACCTAGGATGTTGCATATCCAGAGGATGATACCATTCTTGGAGTGATATGACTTTTGATTGAGCTAACCTAGCACATGGGTGATGAGTTGGCGCCTTGTTGATGATGATATGTGACCCTATTGGTGAAGGGACATGACCTTTGATGATGCTTTGCACCTTTTGAGGATGGATGTGACTTTTGGAGCCTTTGTACCCCTTGAGGAGATGGTGTCACACTCTTTCTGTACTCTACACTCACATGTGTGGCTTCTTTAGAGGACATTTTGATGTTTTAACATTGAATTTTCATTTTGGAGGCATTTTTGGGGGTTGGCCTAAGATCTATCCACCTTGTATCATGGATTTACATATTTTAGGGGCTTATTAGGAGGATAAAGCACTTGGTTATCTCATGCATATAGAGGGAGCGCTCCATTTTTGTAAATCATAACTCATCTTCAGGAGAAACATCGCGACACTTCTCTTCTATCTCTATTTTTCTCTACGGATAACTTATGTGCCTTGTTTTGGAGATGATATTGTGGATGCTTTTCAAGTTTTGTGGACGATTTCATGGTCAGGGTGTTGGCGTCAGAAGTCACTCCTGGATTGCAGCAGGAGTAAGCCTGAAGCCCATCAGTTTATGTCACTATTTGTTGATAAAGGGTGATGAATGGAAGTAAACTCAAAACAATATCGTTCTAACTTAGAAACTAGGCCAGGCATGCACAAGCAGATGAGGTCTTGGTTTAACTTCAGACAGTAAGTTAGAATAAGGGTGAGTAGGAGGAAGACTTCTGTGAGGAAATGCGAAGGCCTGTTGTAGGCATCAAGCTTCTAACAGCCTGTAGAAGAAAACTTGAACACAAGAACCTCTTATATTCAAAAACAGAAACACTAAAAGAACATAACAACGCTATAATAAATCCTTTATCATAACACAGTCACGACGATTCATGTGAATCAATCAATCATGAACCCTTTTAGTATGAGATCGAAACAAGATGAAAAAGAGAACTGCCTTATATTGAACAAGAAAATTTCATATGCAGATACATAGCGAGGAAAACCAGTGCTTCATTAAAACATTACAGTCAGGAGCTCTGCTCTATCATCCATCCCGACACAAATACAAAAAATGAGTATATATACTCAGAGCAATTCACCACCTTGGCAGCAGGAAGGTAGCTGAGACATTAAAGTCCAAATTAGCATGTGCAGGCTCCTCTAGTCAGACGAGGACATCAGATCGGCATGGCTTCTTTAGGAAAACCTGCACACAAGATGATCTTGGGAAGACTGCCTACCAGAACCTCCATGTCTTACATTTAAGGAGTGAGGCGAAGTTTCAACCACCTCCTCCTACCTTTATTTACCTCTAGCAGGGATAAGGATCGAGGTCGAGTTGAATTGGTACCTGGAGAACGCGACGATGCCTCCTGCAGCTAAACCCGATTCTTTGGGCCTTTGCGCAGCTATTTCTGTCACCCCAAGTGACCACGGGCCGTGACCCTGCGCCTATCTTCAAAGGCACTTTTCTAATCATTTCGCGTTTCGGAGTTTCCCAATGCAACGGATGAGAGACCTCGTGTCTTTTGAAGTCTCAGTAGCCAAAATGCTGAAACGGATAATCATTTCATGTTTCAGAGTTTCCCGATGCAGTGGAAGAGAGACCGCCTGTCTTTTGAAGTCCTGGTAGCCGAAATGCTGAAACGGCTAATCATTTCACGTTTTGGAGTTTCCCAATGCAATGGATGAGAGACCCCCTGTCTTTTGAAGTCTCAGTAGTCGAAATTCCAAAATGGCTAATCATTTCGCATTTCAGAGTTTCCCAATGCAATGGATGAGAGACCCCTTGTCTTTTGAAGTCCCGGTAGCCGAAATCGCGACCGAGCCTGATTAGGCGCCATGTGTCCTGACTGGATCGGACGACCACAATCATTTCGTGACTTTGGCCATAAGAGATGAGCCCATGCGCTAAACCTCGTGCAACTCTGCGACTCAAGCTTACCCGATGACCGTCGATCTGCTCCATTTATGGATCCTCGCCGTTGAAAACAAAATGCCTGCTCGCTTGATTTTAAGCCCGAAATGGACTTCTTATGTGTGTTGTGCTTGACGCTCATGACTGCGGCCTTTGAATAAAACACATTTGATGGGTTTTTAAACCCCATTTCTACGCATTTACACCAAGGGCCTGAAATTGGAGAGAAACACCCCCTTGCAAGAATTGGCGCTAACATTAGGCTCCATGGGGGATAGAGTCATCCCTGCGATGCTCTAAGAACTCCTTCTGCAGTTCCAGTTGCCTTCTGTTGGGCTATGGAGTCATTTATTAAGCCAAAAATAAACAGAAAAATAATATTTACAAAAACAGAGGAGGCATCTAAGGCTCAAACAAAACATTTCTTCAGGAAATGCCCATTTACTAGGTCGTTAAAAACTTCTTCACCCTCCAAATCCTGCAACCTGTACATGTTATTTAAGAATACTTCAGAGATTTTGAAGGGCTCGATCCAGAGGGCATCAAACTTGTTGTGTTTGCCCCTATCCTGCCTGGGTGCATCCCACTTAAACACCAAATCTCCTAGCTCGAATTCCTCCTTCCTGACCTTCCTGTCAAAGGCCTGCTTGATCTTCTGTTGATGACTATGAACTATGTCCATTACCTGCTCCCTGATTTGTTGCACTTCCACCACTTGATGAATTCTTTTGACCATATGGTATGGCTCTCCTTAATGATCTTGAAAGAATTTCGCTACAGTTAAAGCGAGCTGAGTGGGAAACACAGCCTCCGTCCCATAAACAAGTTGAAAAGGTGAGGTGCCCAGGGAATTATTTGTTGTCACTCGATTGACCCATAGAGCGAATTTGAGTTTTGAATCCCAGGCCCTCTTATTGACTTCCAATAATCTTTTAATGAGTTTGATTAGACTTTTATTGGAAGATTCTGCCAGTCCATTTCCTTGAGGATAATAGGGAGTGGAGTGAATTAGTGAAATCTCGAACTACTCATAGAACTTAACCAGAGGCTCAGACTTGAAAGAAGCAACATTATTAGTGACAATTCTGCTGGGACAGCCAAATCTGGATATGATATCCTCCAGGAAGCTGATAATTACCTTGTGTGAAGCACTCCTGGTGGGGGCGGCTTCTATCCACTTGGTGAAATAGTCTATTGCAGTCAGGATCCATCTGTGTTGGCCACTTGAAGGAGGATGAATTTCTCCAATGAAGTCCAACCCCCACTATTGGAAGGGTGCTGAAGCTACTACAGGCTTTAGTGGCAGAGATTTGAGTTGTTGCTTTCCTGAGAACCTTTGGTATTTGATGCAAGCTTTGACTTCTCTGCAGACATCAGTGAATAAGGTGGGCCAGTAGTACCCAGCCCTGAGAATTTTGTGAGTTGTGGTCTTCCAGAAATGATGCCCTCCACAAAGGCCGCTATGGAAATCAAACATAACTTTTTGGGCTTCCTGTGGGTTCAGACACCTCAGAAACACCCCTAGAGGGTCTCTCCAGTACAAGACTTGGTCAATAAGGAAATATCTGACTGCCTTGAGCTTTAAATCTCTTGACTTTTTTTTTCCCATTCCATCAGAAGGCTTTAACTCTTGTAGAAAGTACAAAATGTCTCTGTATCAGGTGCATTCTGCTAGTGATAAGCCACCCTGAGAGCTTTTGTTGGACGACTCATCTTGCTGATTTTCTGAGCAAGCATTGATGAAGCTAACCCCCAAGGCCTTGCAATTGGATTAAGCCAACATCTTGGCTAAACCCTGCCCTTTAACCAACATGGTGGGCTTTATCTCCTGGTCAAACTCAAGGATCTTGGCAATCCATTTACCTCTTCTCCCATCTATGTCAGGCTGTATAAGGATGTCTTTCACAGAGGCTGAAGGAACGTATGCAATCACTCTTGAGTGCAAGACATAGACTCTGAAAGCTTTGAGAGATTTCACCAAGGCATAGGCCTGCTTCTCCATGATCTCATACCTGATTTCTGCATCTCTTAATGCCTTACTGAAGAAGGAAATGGGTTGAAGAAGAAAAAGAAAAAACTAGGAAATCCTTGGAATAATCAGGACTGATCAACACAGGTGCCTCAGTCAATGCCTTTTTTATTTGGACAAAAGATTCCCTGGGTTCAACAGTCCATTTTACTTCATTTCCCTTTCTGAGCATGGTTGTGATGTGTTTCACCAACTTAACAAAATTTGAGACGAACCTCCTCAGAAAGTTAATCTTCCCTAAAAAAGCCTGAACTTCCTTTCTAGACCTGGGAAGTGACAGGGTATGAATTGCCTCTACCCTGCTGGGATCAATTCTCACTCCCTTTGCTGATACTATATGGCCTAACAACTTCCCCTCCTTCATAGCAAACAAATATTTCTTGGGATTTAAGGAAAGGCCAAACCTACGACATTTCAAGAAAACTTTCCTCAAGTGACAGCGGTGCTCTTTATCAGACCTGGAGAAGACTGTGATGTCATCCAGATAGATCACCACAAACTGATCTTTCTCCCCGATGAAGGCTATGTCCATAGATCCCTAAAATGTTGCTCCTGCATTCATTAATCCAAAAAACATTTTGACATACATGAATGTGCCCCAAAGAGTGGTGAAGGTTGTTTTTTCTCTGTCATCAGGCATGACTGATATCTGATTATAGTCAGAAAAACCATCAATCATGGATATCTTAGATGCACCAGTTACCCTCTACCATATGTGTTCCATGTTGGGCAAGAGATAGTTGTCTTTCTTTGAGCTCCTGTTCAGGTTCCTGAAATTAACACAAAACCTGATTTATCCACTTTTCTTCCTCACCGGGACCAAATTGGCTACCCACTCAGAATATCTCAAGGGGACAATGATTTGGGCATCTAACAACTTCTTCACTTCTCTCTCCATGACAAGCAACAACATGGGATTTATCTATCTTAGCTTCTGCCTAAATGGCTTAGCCTCTTCCTTCAGTGGGATCTTGTGTTCAATGACAGATTTGTCATATGTCTTGAGGTCTTCATAGGTCCATGCAAACACATCAGCAAATTCTCTTAATAACTCGGTATATTCGTCCCTTTGTTCTTTGGTCAAACTACTTGACAACTTGACAAACTTAGGCTCCTTCTGTGTGTCGATGTTGCACTCCGCTGTATCAACATCTCCATTTGAAAACCTACCCTTTACTGCCACATCATTTCCATCGAACAGTCTTTCTAAAGGGACTAGTACCTTCAGAATGTGATTTCTAGGAAAATGAATAATATGGTGATTGGCAATTTTATTTAAAAATATCTCAGGGTGAGGGTGACTTTCGAGATCAGGATCTTGATCAATGTGCAATGCAGAAAATTCATCGACAAACTGAAGATTTTTTTTTATTTCAAGATCGTCTTCGAATACCTTCCAATGCTTGATATTGTCCGGGACAGATGGCCTATATCTTATCTCAACATCATATTTGATCTTAGGCGGTAGAGGGATCCTGAACAGACTAGCTGAGACAACTAAGGAATCGACCAAAGTATTTTCCTCTCTTGGAATAAAAGAAATGTTGAAAGCTGAGAAGAAATTATCAACCAGGTCCCACACCTCATTTTTGTAACTCCTGAGCCGAGGATGCTTAGCCCGATGAGCATTTCTGACTTGCTGGATTATCAACTCAGCATATCCAAACACTGCTACCCCCTCAATTCCCATTTCTTTTGCATCCCTTAAACCCAGAACAAGAGCTTCAAATTCTAGCTTGTATGACAGGGATATGGTTTCCTGACAAGGCGACACAAAAACCACTCCAGCGCCAACGCCTTCTCTAGAAGAAGCTCCGTCGAAGAACATATTCCAAACAGAGGTGGTTGGAGGAGGTATCTCCTGATTAAATATGGGTTGCTTTCTGATTTGAAAAGGGGCTTGAGGAGTATCAATGAGCTGCAATAAACTAAACCCCAAATCAGTGTAAAGTGAAAAGATAGGATGATTGGTGGGGTCTGCTTCATCACTAAAAATGTAGGCCAACTGAGCTTCTCTGTACAACCTCCTATGTTCCCCTCCAAATACTGGAATGGTGGCATATGTGAGATCCATCTGTAATGTTCCTCCAAGTTTTTAAATCCAAGATCTTGACAACAACATGCCGAAGTTGGGGGGAACGTCAGCTACTACAATGTCCATGACCACACTCTTCATTGGCAGCTGAAATAAAGAGACCACCAAGTCTTTGATGACTCCAAGGCATTGCACCCTCCTTAAATCAAAAGAGTACAAATCGTGATAAGCCTTTGTCACTTCCAGTCCCAATTCTTCCATGACTATTTTGGGCATAAGGTTGTGGGAAGCTCCTGAATCCATGAGGTAATTATGTAGCACCTTATCATGTATGTTCAGGGATGTGTAGAAGGGAGGGGATGAAACATCTCTGTTATCTACCATGGGACCTAGGACGACTACCGGTTTTTCATCTTGAAGATTTATTGAATCTGTGGAAGGCCGGGGGGACTCAGATTGTAGCAGTTTGGAGAGGGACCTTTTGAAATCTTCATTTTTAACTAGTTCTGAGAGGGGTACAAGAATTCTAATCTTTTGAATTTCGTTCTCAAAACTAAAGGAGGAAAGAGGCTTAGGAGCTTCCCTTACCTCAAACATAGGTTCATTGGTTGTTGGCGAAGTATTCTGAGTTTTCTTTTCTTTAGTAGTGACTGTTGCAGGTTTAGCGGGTCTTTCTGCTATGAGGGGCTGATCATGGCTATTAAAATTCCCTTCTTTCTTCTTTGAGCTGAGATGATATCTGTTAGGAGTGTTGTTGGCCTTTTCCCCTTTACCCAACTCATTGATTTGAATGTTCATAAGGGATTCTTCATATGCATATTGAGTCAAATGGGGAAAATGGGAAGTGTCTTCAATACAGTGAATTTCAAGGCCGAGCTCATCTATCTCCTCTCCTTCCTCATGAGCAACTAGGTTATTTTGGAGACGGGTTTGAATCCTCTGATCATCTCTGTATTTGCTCATTTGTTCCCTTGGCAAAGCCTGTGGCTCATTGTTGCTAGGCCTCCTAAAGCCTCTGTTATCAGTATTTTGGGGATTTCTATACATGGGCTTCCCTTCTAACTCCCACCTTTCCATTCTAGCCGAAAGTGATTTTAGCACTTTAGTTACCTCGTTCGTCTGAAGGGGAAGGGGAGAGGAATTGGATGGGGATGCTTCAGGTCTCTTCCTAGATATGTCTCTATCAGCCTTATTCCTAAGTTAGTCAACAACCAATATGTTAGATTCTACTTCCACGGCTGCATCCTACATGTGAGCCAGAGTAGTTACTCTCCTTTCCCTCAACAGGAGGTAGAAATCGGGATCAAAAGTGCTAGCATAAGTGATTTTAGCAGAGGCTTCTGAGGGCTTTATCTCAGCGGGGATCTTATTGTACATTTTATTGAATCTCTTGGAGAAGTCAGAGACAGACTCTCCTTCCTTTCTCTTCAAAGATCCAAACTTTGTCATGTAATACATGAAGTCTTTTTTGTCTCCCCACTGTCTCAAAAAGACATTATCCAAAGCCTCAAGCCCATCGATAGATCCAGGAGGTAGGGCCCTAAACCACTTTTTAGCCTCGCCTTCAAGGCTATGGACGGAAATCCTCATCCATACGCCTGCATGCATGATAACATGATCATCTGTAAAACTGTAAAAGGCTTCAAGGTGTTCTTCTGCAGCTATGTCCCCTTCGCCTGTAAACTTGGGCAGCTGCTTAAGGTAGCCATCTGTTGGAAGGGCATTGAGAGGCTGAGGTAAAAAAAGGGGATCATACCTAGCAGCTATTATAGCCTCCATTCTGGTCATGGGGGGATTTGCTCCTGCCATAGGAATATTAGGTGGAGGAGAACTCAGAGGAGAAGAAGCTCGAACAAGGGATATTGGAGATGAGCTTCCAGGTGGAAGGGGGAACAATGGGGGATTCAGAGAGAAGGCTAAGGGGCTTGAGTCAGCAGATGCTTCTCTCTGTGCAGTAGCAGCAACAATAATAAGAGGAGGGGTGGTAAAGCTAGGGGTGGGGAAATCTTCTGTGGTCCTGGGTCTATGCCAAGGTACAGCTGAAGGGGAGAGGGGAGTGACAAGGATTTTTCTCTCCAATCCCAGACCAGGAGGGGAAAACTCAACAGGAACACTTCCGAAATTCAGGAAATGGGAAATTTCAGAAAAAAGTCTGTTAGGAAGATGAGAAGAAGAAAATGGAGTTTCTACAGAAGGAGATGGCAAATTACCTGGTTCAGCGGTGGAAGTTTCTCCTTCAGAGGCCTTTCCTTTTTTGATAATCGCCTCCGGATCAGCTTCAGGTGTAGCTAGAGGAAATTGTGGATGGGACCGTCTGTGTCTACCTTTGGAAGCCACAACTAAAACAACAGGTTCGCCATAGTGGATTCGTCACAATGGAGTCGCCAGGTGCACAGTAGAAATATCGTAGGGCTCTAATGCTTGATGCACCTTCAGAATCAGAGGCTTGATGTCATTCAATCCCAAGGAAAATTTTCAACTTCGTCCCCGGCAACGACGCCAGAAATGTTGGCGTCAAAAGTCACTCCTGGATTGCAGCAGGAGTAAGCCTAAAGCCCATCCGTTTATGTCACTATTTTTTGATAAAGGGTGATGAATGGAAGTAAACTCAGAACAATATCGTTCTAACTCAGAAACTAGGCTAGGCATGCACAAGCAGATGAGGTCTTGGTTTAACTTCAGATAGTAAGTTGTAATAAGGGTGAGTAGGAGGAAGACTTCTATGAGGAAATGTGAAGGCCTGCTGTAGGCATCGAGCTTCTAACAGCCTGTAGAAGAAAACTTGAACACAAGAACCTCTTATATTCAAAAGCAGAAACACTAAAAGAACATAACAACGTTATAATAAATCCTTTATCATAACACAGTCATGACGATTCATGTGAATCAATCAATCATGAACCCTTTTAGTATGAGATCGAAACCAGATGAAAAAGAGAAATGCCTTATATTGAACAAGAAAATTTCATATGCAGATACAGAGCTAGGAAAACCAGTGCTTCATTAAAACATTACAGTCAGGAGCTCTGCTCTACTATCCATCCCAACACAAATACAAAAACTAAGAATATATACTCAGAGCAATTCGCCACCTTGGCAGCAGGAAGGTTGCTGAGACATTAAAGTCCAAATTAGCGTGTGCAGGCTCCTCTGGTCAGACGAGGACATCAGATCGGCATGGCTTCTTTAGGAAAACCTGCACATAGGACGATCTTGGGCAGACTGCCTGCCAGAACCTCCATGTCTTACATTTAAGGAGTGAGGCGAGGTTTCAACCACCTCCTCCTACCTTTATTTACCTCTAGTAGGGATCGAGATCGAGGTCGAGTTGAATTGGCACCTAGAGAACGCGACGACGCCTCCTGCAGCTAAACCCGATGCTTTGGCCCTTTGCGTAGCTCTTTCTGTCACCCCAAGTGACCACGGGTCGTGACCCTGCGCCTATCTTCAAAGGCGCTTTTCTAATCATTTCGCGTTTCGGAGTTTCCCAATGCAACGGATGAGAGACCGGGGTCTTTTGAATTCCCAGTAGCCGAAATGACGAAATGACTAATCATTTCGTATTTCGGAGTTTCCCGATGCAGTGGAAGAGAGACCCCCTGTCTTTTGAAGTCCCAGTAGCCGAAATGCCGAAACGACTAATCATTTCGCATTTTGAAGTTTCCCAATGCAATGGATGAGAGACCCCCTATCTTTTGAAGTCCCGGTAGTCGAAATGCCGAAACGGCTAATCATTTCGCGTTTTGGAGTTTCCCAATGCAATGGATGAGAGACCCCCTGTCTTTTGAAGTCCCGGTAGCCGATATCGCGACCGAGCCTAATCAGGCGCCATGTGTCTCGACTGGATTAGACGACCATGATTGTTTCGTGACTTTGGCCATAAGAGATGAGCCCATGCGCTAAACCTTATGCAACTCCGCGACTCAAGCTTACCCGATGACCATCGATTTGCTCCATCTATGGATCCTCGCCGTTGAAAACAAAATGCCTGCTCACTTGATTTTAAGCCTGAAATGGACTTCTTCTATGTGTTGCGCTTGGCGCTCATGACTGTGGCCTTTGAATAAAACACATTTGATGGATTTTTAAACCCCATTTCTACGTATTTACACCAAGGGCCTGAAATCAGAGAGAAACACCCCCGAATTGGCGCTAACACGGGGTTTCATGGGTGCTCATTGATTTGCCTAGTAAGTGTTATTTTCAAGTCTTCAATGGTTTATTTCTTGATGTATTAAGTGAAATTTTTGTCAAAGTGGTGATAATTACATGTTATCTTGCATTTTCTTGAATAAACCTTGTCTTGAAACCCTAGGAAGGTTTGTAGTGGGCTACCTTTCCTTGTTATCATTTATTTAAAGCTTGTTGAAGGACATAAGGGAATTTCTAGGGTTTTTACTGGACTACCCTAGTCTTAATCTTATAGGTTAAAGTTCTAAGGTCTGTAGTGGACTACTATAGGGTTTTAACCAAAATACGTCTTAATCTCTTGCTAAAGGTTTCTAGAAGACATAGGATGGCCTCTTAAGGTTCATAGTGAACTACCATGAGTTGTTCTTCTAAGTAATTAACACCTAGGGTTTGTAGTGGACTACCCTATGATTTATTTCTTAGGTTTTTTTCTTGCCTTTGATCTCCAAGAAAGTTGCATTCTTGACTCCATATACCCAAATAAGCTAGACGACACTAGTCTTTTCTCTTGCAAGTGACCTTAATGTTAGAATATAATGGATGTGCTCGTTTAACCATAGACAATATCACTATCGTCACCCAACCATAGGCCGAAGCCAACCCCGAGCACCTTAACCTTGACAAATAATCATTCTGGAAGCAAACCCTAGGCTAGATAGCCAAACAAGATAGTGCACCTCTCTCCAAGGATAGAGCACCAAATAGGAGTAACAAGAGCTGATCAAAGAGTCCAAACCATAACCAAGAGAGAGTCCAGGCCAAAACCGAAATATGCTAGTTGTAGCAGGTGCAACGACAGCTCTCCTCCAAACTTGCGCATAAATTGGCCAACTGTAATGTGCACAAGTGTTTCTTCTGCAATTCTGAGAATGCCTTCCAGAATGAAGACTAGCCTCTTGTATTTATACTAAAACTGGCAAACTCCCTGGGCCGACTTCTCATTCTGGGTGCCTATTTACTTAGTATATAATATTTCCTTTAGCCGACTTCTTCTCTTGGAGG
>ML794162.1:158967-171614 GCA_009831015.1 Picea engelmannii
CATTTTTGTTGTTATTTGATTGATATCAATATAAGAGTGTTAAAGGTATAATTTTAAAGGAGATATTTGTTGAAGGAGCATAGGTATTAATCATTGGGAAAATTAAAGGGATAAATTATTTCGAACATTATTGTAAAACTCATCCTCATTTACTATTCATTGTTTTAAAATTAATAATCTTTGAAGTAAAACAAAAAAGAAATGAAGCTAATGGTGGAAAGGCCCTTGGAATCCATTAAAAGCAATCAAGACTTTGAGTTCACACACTCATGAATTTTCCAAAACACAAAAGTAACATGGGATTGCAAATATATGTTAAATCTAGATTTTTTTAAATCTAAAAAATACCTCCTCTTTCTTTTGTCATCATTCATGTTGAATCTCCAAGCATTTTTTGAGGTCATCAAGACTAGTGTATTATTGGTTGGCACACCTAGAAGGATCCAAGAGATGAAGAACAATTGCATGGATGTATGGGGACAAGTGTAACGAAGATGACATATACAAAGCCCCATCCACTTGCATGCATGTGTCATCTCAGTTGTCTCAATCAAGATGGACATAGGAGGTCGCATCTACAATCGTCTAACAAATATGGGTTGTCTTATGTTCCCCTACAATTACAATCAAAGATAAACTTGCTAATAAAAATTCATTTTGGTGTCATTATCACACCCAAAATTTATCAAAATAAGCTTAAACTAAGACAACAATGTCAACATGATCTCAATTGATCCATAAGTTCAATTCCATAGTGTTAACAAATTTTAGGATTTCTTGAAATTTGTTGCTATATGTCCATTAGGTTATGGTTAAATGGTAAGTAGAGGGAGATTGAGCTTCAAATATTTAGGACACCTTCTTGGCCATTCTATTATGTAGTGCAAAGAAATAATAACTATTAACTTCATGACAATAGTTATTAGAAATACATAGTTATCTATAACTCTTTTATTTTGTAATTTCCATCCTTCAAATTACATTCTACATCTTTGAGATGAGTGTAAAGTTATCTCTTAAATACATTCTATATAATGAGACTATACATATGAACCCTACATTTAATTTTTCATTTTTATGTACATGAATTCCACAACAATCTATATTACAACATTAATTTATGGAGTAGTAGTTTGGGGATATTTCAAAAACAATGGATATATAAACTTTCAGTAAATGAAAATAAATATTCAATTCAAATATAAAAAATTCTAGAATTATAAATCTAATAGTAAATATTTAAACGACAAATAAACATATAATTATTTAAAAGGTATGTATATGTGTCTCAATATATTGGCGAGTTCACTACACCCACAATTCCAGTGCACCTATGATCCACTAAATAACTAGAATACTCATACTATAATGTAAAAATGAAACTACCTAGTAAGAAATCAATGAGGAAATAACAAGCATAAACAAAGGAGCTCCAAGTTTTGATAGCATTGCATATGGCATCCACATGCATTACATTTTTATTTTCAAAACTCAAGATTCTGGAGATGATAAGCAATTGAAAACAAAGCATATGGTCTTTTGTAATATTACAATGTTACACCAAGTTTCCATGACGGGAGGATGCGTGAACAAGAAAAATATGTCTGGGGGCATGGAAGACACCCCCAAATAATGGGAAAGATCACAAACCCAAGTTCCCAACATTTCTGATACAGGGGACCCTATTTAAAATCCTAATAAAATAAAAATTTTAATATATGAGAAACAATGACAAGTCACAAACATGAACTAAAAAATGAAATAAATATTCACACACTTAGGGTTTTGATTTTTATCTTTTTTTTAATTTCACTTTTTCTAAGGCCATTGAAAAAAAAATCATGAGTGACACCCATAAGTCCCCCTTTTCGAATGGGGATGCCTAGGAGTCCCCCAAAAAGAGAAATGTCCCCCATTTTTTGAGAATGTCCCCACTTTACACCACTTTGTGTTACCCCAAAAGGGAGACAAGAGAAAACATTCCCAGTTGAGTTTCCTTGCCCTGGAAGTGTTGGAAGCGTGGGGGATGCACCCCCACCCGAGGGAGCACAACCCCATGTAACACTATAATATTGTGCTCATCTTTGTAAAATTTTGAATCTTTGAATTCCACATCTCTTGTGTATTTTGTATATTCGTTTTTTAACTTCCATGTTGTGAAAATCACAACTCTTGTGCATGTGAAGGATATGATGCCTCATATATCCACGATACTTATGTTGTCCTATGTCGATGTCCGACTATACCCACAATCTCTGTGCATGCACATGTTGGTTGTTTTGAATTAAATAATTTAAGATTTCCTAAGTATCACCCCATGTTTGTCTCATGACTCACGACTCTATCTGCTTGCCAACGCCCCTTGTCTTTGTGTTGTATGCCTATCGCACTTTTTGCATCTGTCAAATCTTTGAAATTCCATTTAAATTTTTACTAACATTTAATCAACAATATATATAATACTAAACATGTGCAGAATGGGCCTCAAATTCTACAATGTCCACGCCTCCAATGACAGGTTTTCAACAATTTCACATCCATATCTCATAACAATTACAGGTTCCTACCCAACCAATTTTTTGTGAGTCTCTACTTTAAACGAAACCCAACTCCAATGCGACTCCAAGATTCCCTAGAACCAGGGTTTTATATCATATAAGATTTACACTCACAAATAATAATACAAAGTTGCAGAGAATGACAGAGATCACCCCATGTTTGTCTCATGCCTCACAACTCTATCTGCTTGCCAACACCCGTTGTCTTTGTGTTGTATTCCTATTACGCTTTATGCATCTGTCAAATCTTTGAAATTCCATTTAAATTTTCACTAACATTTAATCAAAAATATATCTAATATTAAACATGTGCAGAATGCGCCTCAAATTCTATAATGTCCACGCCTTCGATGACATGTTTTCAACAATTTCACATTCAAATATCATAGATTCATAACAATAACAAGTTTCTACCCAACCAATTATTTTTGAGAAACCCAACTCCAATGTGACTCCAAGATGCCCTAGAACCAGGCTCTTACACCATATAAGGTTTACACAGAAATAATAATATAAAGTTGCAGAGAATGAGAGAAATAATTGTTTATTCATCATAAAAAAAGATATCCATGGCACATCTCTAAGGGTGATGACAAACTGTATCAATAAAATAAAGATACTCATGAGGTGTAGATCAATTGGTTTGTGTGGGGTTTAGTCTTCATCAGGTCACAGGTTCAAATCTCATGGGGAGGGGTTGAGCATGGGAGCCATTTGTGGGGGAATTAAACTGTCCCATGGGGCATTTAGGCTCGACCGAATCTCGCACAATCTTGGTGACAACATTCCACTCATGGGCAGATCATTCTTTCATCCAACATTGGAGCTGGCCCCAGCCTAGGTTCAGCCTAGCTGGCAAAAAAAAAATTAACATTGAATTAAGACATGATTAATCCCTCATTAACACACAACATGTCTTGAGCGCCTTTATTAATGTGGCAAGATACTTTATTACTTTATATCTTTTGAAATTTTATTACCTAGTACTATAAAACCTATAAATTAGAATCATATGACCATTAAACTGCTTTAATTCTATCAAAATATACTATGACATATTAGGATACACTAACTCCTAAAGGAAATGACATGAAACATACAAATATCTCATTTTTCTTCACTATAAGTATGACTTGATAATATCTCACTTTTCTTCACTATGCAAGTATTAGTGATAAATATGCCAATTTGGTGGAGCCTGAAATCAGTGAGACGAGGCCAAGTGTAAATTTTGTCACATTCGAGTAGGCAGTATGATGCATTTATCACCAATTCCCCTTAAAATATGTGGAGGTTGCAGTGCGTGCTAGCATCTCTTCTTGTATCTATAAATATGAAGTTGCGTTGCAAGGTGCAGGTAGACTAGTCTATAAAGGATTTCCCATCAGATTCACATAACTTTATTATTCAAGGAAAACAATGCTAAAATGAAACTGGTATAAAACATTTTCTCACAAGGTGCACCATGAATTATTGGAAGGCATTAAAAGAATTCCAATATTCTATGTAACAGGTCAACTCGCATGTCGATTGCCAGACAAAAGTATAGTTTTCCTCGTTAAATACATACCCAACCATAAAACAGGATAAGTGAGGTGGAAGTTTTGAAGAATTTCCCAAATGCTTGAAGTGGAAGATTCATCTAAAGTGGCACCATGCTTATGTTCTCCTCAACTATACAGTATTACTTGTATGGCAGCATCTTCAATGTGAAAAACATGGATGATCGTGTGAGCTACTTAGAAATCATATCACCTTGAGGATTGTGAAGCTATCATAGATACCATTTCTGCAATAGCCATGCTTGCTGTCAAGCCCGGAGATTCAATGCCGAATAAGTTCACTAAGCTGGGAATGCCATGTATCTCCTTACCCTGCTTGTTGTCATAAGCACATGCTCACAAACAATATTAATGGACCTCAACAGTGTTCAAAAAATTGTTAGCTATAGAATAAACGATTTTCAAAACACTGGCATGCTATTTTACACTCCTAAAACCAGAAAATGAGTCACAAAAAATTTCAGACAGCTTGCAAGAAATAACTACATTTATGATCCATGAAACCAATTCCAAACTGTAATCTCTAATCATAAGGCAATTAAAGATCTCCCAGCACACACAGGATATGCTGTAAATTCAACATATTGGTATTGTTCCGATTGATTGAA
Organism: Picea engelmannii; assembly: GCA_009831015.1. Classification (NCBI taxonomy): domain Eukaryota; kingdom Viridiplantae; phylum Streptophyta; class Pinopsida; order Pinales; family Pinaceae; genus Picea; species Picea engelmannii. The sequence goes on from ML794162.1 coordinate 163,696, forward strand.
GACATGACCGCTGGCACCGTGAATTTGATAATGAGGAGGAAAGGGAGGAATGTCCCGAATCCAGATCAAAGGAAAACGCAAGGGATGGAAAAAGGGACAATTGATCAAATGATATAAAGAAATGAGGTAATCGTCTTCATTAAATGTTACCTCAGGGTATTGAGAGTTATATCACTACAAGTGGTTTCCAGCCAAGGATTATATACCTAGAGCAGAATGAGAAAAGAAAATTGTGACCGAGAAACTGTCTGGAAAGGATAAAAAGGCTCCTCAGAGTCCAGACTGCTGGAGCAAACTTTGTTCTACGGCATCCTTGTACTATTTGCAGGTACCAATTAAATTTGGGATGCTGGATAAGACTTGTAGACCAACAATGCTGATTTTCGTTAATTGTAACAAATTATTGACAATTTTCTGCTTGATCCCATCTCAATTTAGAGAATGTTTTGGAACAATTTAAGCCATTTTTTTCCAGCTCTTACTGTATTTAGGAACACCACGGAGTTCAGTTGAAATCAATAACTCTGATGAGCATATATATGTGCATACACATTAAAAAATGATAAATAACTTGAAAATCAAAGTAGTTTTTGATGAGCATAAAATAGTAAAGAGCAGAAAGAAAAATGGTTCCACAGGACATTTGAATAGAATTGCAAGGAGCATTTAGGATCGAGTATAAGACAATTCTCAAGGTTTCCCGGCTGAAAATGGTAATACAAATTAGAGCCCGTCAAAATCTTGCCCTTTATCACATTATAGATGCTTAGCAGCATGTTCCTCGTCCTAGTCCGCCATTTAAAAAATGCTCACCAAATTCTTTTTGTGGAAACATGTTCAATAAATGTTCCCCAACAGAATTACACATTCCTCTCAAAGCACGTTTCTACTTCTATTTTCTTAGAGAGTATTTTAAAAAGGAAATCCCTCCTAAAGGTTACATAAACTTCATTTATATCATGGATGCCATCTCATAAATAAGCTATTTAATATCATCGATGTTCCCCTTTATATAAGTAGGCCAAATTGACATTTTCTCTTGCTTTATCTGTATTTAAAATAAATTATCCTCGAACAATCTTTTTATTTTAAGGAACAGAATCCTGAAGGATTCCCAATACTAAAAAATCATGAACATTTTTCAGTTTTGCACAACTATAACCTATACCCACTCTTATTGGTAGCAAGGCATATAATCAAATGTTAAAGAGATCTTATCCCCAATCAGAAACCAATGGTTCTTAGAGTTGACCCAAATTCTAGCCTGGTTTACAACAACACTAGTTTATACACAGACCATGGCATGTAAAAGAGAATCTGTTGAGATCATAAGAGAAAGAAAGGATCAAATAGAATCACCAACAAACCCTAAAACCTGCAATAAAAAGAAGAAAACAGCACTTGATAAAGAGTGAGCAAGTGCAATAGACCTGAACCATAGGTGTGCTAGAGTAAGAGACATAAGAGCACTATAGAGAGATAACCAAGCACAAAGATCACACCAAGGTAGCAAGAGGGAGTGATAGTATATGATGCCTATAGGCTTAAACATTTTCAGAGAGAACAATAGCTCACTATGATGATTTAAAAATGATACTTGCCTATGTATTTATACACATTTCATGAAGTAGGGTGCCCTCCCCAAGAGGGGCCATGGGCACATAGGATTTATAGATTAGGCTTAACCCTAACCTAGTATTGCAATATATGAACATAAGTTGGTCTTATCCACATACATTAATGATATAATATGGGCCTACTGTATCCACATGGAAAGATAACACCATTCTCAACATCCACCTTAAGTTGAACAAGGGGCACACAAAATATGATGAAATACAAATGTGAGTGGGTATAAACCCAACTCAAATAGAACTGAGAGAGCTTGAATGTCAAATGATGGGAGTGGATATATGGATAACCAACTCAAATACAACTGAGAGTGGATTTATAGATACCCATCTCTAATATAGCTTGTGCAAATACATCTGAGACTGGGTGTATCAATACCCATCTCAAATATAAGTTGGCCTTGACCAAGATACATAAGTGAATGGGTTTATAAATACCTAGTGCAAAATAGGGTTATCCCTATTCACAACATCCCCCCTTCATTTGAATAGGAGCCTTGTAGAGAAGGCATTACATCACAATTTCCCCTCTTAATGTTGAATGTGGATCATATAGTAAAGATATAACTCCCTTGAACGCCATATCTCCTACACCAACACAGTTCCACAAGTTGGTAAAGCTGGCCTTTGACAAAGGTATAGAAAAAAGATCCACTAAAACATGATGGTCAGGTGAAGGTACAAAGAGTGGCATTAACTATCCCTGAGACAAAAGCGGTTGAATGTAGTACATCCAAAAATTGGCAACATCATAATGCGAAAGGAAGAGATCCATTGTAACAAGTTGAAACTCAACTGTGGAAGTGTTATCCACCAAGTTTCACTAGGATGGACTTGCAGTTGAGCCGCCAAAGATTGAGCAAGAAGTTGCTCAAAATTCAGAGTTCAGAAGTCCAGTTGGTCAATTTGACCATCCTTTTCGCATTTCCATCCCCTGTGGGGCATTGTAATAAGATGAAATTAGCATGATGATTTTGTAAAAGGTTTTGCCTCCTAAGACTTGATCATGAGTACATACTCTAGTGTATTTTTTTTCACTTGTTAATTATTTTTTGCTTGAAATTCATTTTTAGGCGAGTTATAATTTATAAGTTTTTTCACTCACTACCTCCAAAGCTGGAGTGTGTACTGATGGTTAGGCCTTAGCTTGGAAAATCTAAGTCTAGTGTATAAATGTGTATATTACCATGCTAAGTCGTCAATTTTTAGTCATATGGAAATTGCGCTAAGTCCCCCCTAGGTTTTTTTTTTTAATGTTTTGGGTCAATAAAAAATTTCCCGTAAAACAGGATTTTTTAATTGTAATTTGGTCATAAGTTAAAAAAGTGGTACTAAGAGGCATCATATGCCTTGGGGGTATTCGTTTTCACATCCAGAATACCCACTTTATCTAGGTATCCACTTTGTGAGTGAAAATAAGTGATTTTAATCACTCAATATCAATTTCTCTCACAAAAAGACAAACAAAAGACAAACAAAAGGCAAACAATCAATAAAAATCAGCAAGCCTATTATTAAGGAAACATGTCTTAAACATGTTTTCCTCATGTCTTGAGTCTTAGAGAGAGGTGGTGAATCCTCTTGGAGAGAAAGGAAACTTAACTAGAGTGAAAGCCAAGTGTTAGAGTGAAGTGGTAGTTGATGGAGTTTCGAAAGAAGGAGGGCGCGCCTCTCCCTTGAGGTGGCACACTTCTAAGTGGGGGCGTCAATCCCAAGGATTGACACACCCTCAATCCTACCTAACTCGTTGAGGTGTCTTGCCACCACTCCTCCTCAAGTGGAGATGTGTCAACTCCACTCTCCCATCCTTTGCCACTCGCCCTCACCCTTGCCATGCGCACCTCTCCACTTGACATGTGCATTTGCCTTGGGATCTTCACCCATTGGCTATTTAAGCAAGTTGACCCTCCTCTTGTTGGAAAATGGGTGTTGGACTATGCTTGTTGTATTATCTTTGTAACACTTTGATGCTATTGGAATAAAAAGGAAGCCTTTGGAGGTCTATGGTGGTGTGGCTCACATTGTGGATGATTGTCATGTGTTAAATCTCTTTGAGGTGATGTTGTTTCACATTCTTGTTATTAAATATTGTTGAATATTGGCCTTTGTAGGAGTACCATTGCTCATTAGGATAGGATTACTAATCTTGCTTGAATTTCTAATCATATTGTTTACTTATATTGGAGATTTAATGTGCTTTATGTGTTTTATTTAACAAGTATTGCCATTGAGTTTTCCTTGTAGGTAGCACCAAGAGTTTAACGATATTGTCCAAGTTTTGTGAAGCTTTCAGGATCTCAACACTTTGGAGGATTGGTGTAGCTTGTTGCATCTACCATTTCTTCAAAACCTTCAAGACATATTTCCCTCTTCATTTCACCAAAAGGACCCCATTGCCCAAGGAGTTCCAAGCTCAAGATTCTCTATCTCTCCTTCATAAAGTTCATATTCTTTTGGTTACTTTCAGTTGCATGCTTTAATTAGATCCAAGTTTGAATTGAAAAGTTTAGATTTGGTTCCCCTCTTTATGCATGCATGCTTTATTTAGATCTAGATCCAAATTTTATTTCCATGTCTAAAAGCTAGATCTAAAGTAAAAGTATCATGTTTTTGCAAGTACTTTCATCTAACATTTTAAAGGCATAAAGGTGATAGTTTTGAAGGGATTTTTCATTGTGAAATCAAGCTATTTAGTGCTCATTTGTTTGCTGTTTTGAACAGCAAACAAAAGTTACTAAAAGATCTCTTATTTAGGCTAGTTTTATTGTTGTAAATCACTAGTTAAATTAAATTTTTTGCTTAGAAAATTTTCTGCAAGTTTGGGCTTTAAAGTTTATGATCCAAAGACACTTCTAAAGTGTCTTTGGGTGCATTGGATCTCTTTTTACTTGCTGTTTTTTGCGGGTTGTTGAATAAACAAGGAGAGACTCTGCCGGATTTCGGTGGAATCGGAGTATCCAGGACCCCCGGAAGCACCTCTTTGACGAATAAACTCACTTGAAACCTTGTAAAACTTGTAGATCCTCTTTATAAAGGATCACAAGCCTACCCAAAAAAGATCATTGTAACCTTTTGTTGCCGTCCTTATACACACTTGCAAACGTGATCTAAGTCCTGCTCACTTAGTGTGTCCTCGGAGGCACAATGCCTAGGTTCAAAGTCCACACTGTCACTTTGACTTGAACCTCTTCTGTCTAGACTAACTCCTAGGGAAGCCAAGGGGGGTAGGACCTAGTTACGAGATAAGATTAAGAGTTTAAATGTTCTAGGAGTTGGTTTTAATTAGTTAATTGGTCAGGGGGAATCTATCCTATGATGTTAAGTAGCAAATGCAAGATGCAGCTATCTAAAATGTACAGTCAAGCCTTTTCCTAGGGCAACTAAGACTAGTGCCTAAGATTGGGCAAGGGGTCAACTAAGTTAAAGGGGGATTCGTTACAAAAGATTACAAAGTTACAAATATTACAACAAGATAGATAAACCTAGATACAAAAGAATATGTGAGATACACAAAGCTAAATTAGGCTAGATACAAGATATACAAATATACTAACAGGTGCTTGAAATGTGCAGGAAAAGAAGATATTCAAGATGAAACGACCATCAACACATCAAGCCAATCATGCTCACAATAGATAGAATTCTATTGGACTGCTTATCAATGGCACAAAGATGCAAAGCACTCAAGACCCGATCAAGAGAATGCCTCCAGGTGGATGCGCACTTCTTTAAGGATCACACCACAGATACAGGAATACAAGATAGATGAAATGCTTGAAAATGTAAAGTACTCCCGATGACAAAGATATAACCACTTAGATATTATTCTACAACAGATAAGTTAACTTGCATGTAAATAGAAAGATAATGAGATCAGTGTGCTTGCAAGTGTGAAATTGAAATGCCAATGTTGTAGACCGAAGATTGAGTTAAGTGATTAAGTGAGATAAAGTTTAACCCTATCTAAGTGTCAACCCAAAACTTTCCTCCCCCAATTACCAAGTGACTGTTGGATGCTCAAGAGGTTAGGCAACGAGATCCACCCTAGCTTCGCAGGTCAGTCCTAAGATCAAAGTACTCCCGGAAAGGACGTCGCGCATCGTGAGACCGTCCCCGGCCTAGCACCTTCTATTGCCTTCCTTCGACCCCGTTTTAAATGACGAAGGTGGTTGGTTATGGTGTCCTATTAAGTCTAATAAATTGATTATTAAACCTATGAGCTAATGTATTGCAGTGTGTTTGAGTGCTTGTGGCTTGCTCAAAAAGTGCCAAAGTACTGAGACTGAAAGATAAGAAGGCTGATGCCTTTAAACAATGAAGTTGCAAATTAAGTTCTTAAGTTGTTGAATTATTGCATGTAAATTTTAAGAACTGAAAGATGTTTGTGAAACTAAAAACTGAAAATGTGAAGGTTGAAGCCTTTAAACAAAAAGATTGCAAGTTAAATTGCTTAATGAGGTTATTGTATGTGAAAATAAAGCAATGGAAATAACTTGCAGAAAATAAAAGACGATTACTTAAGAGATTATGTAACCGGCATGTGCATGCATGTGTGTAAGATAAAGATTAAAGAAATGTAATTTGCATGCAACTGAAAAAGAGATTTAATCTAAGCCTCCACGGGCTCTAAACTAGCAATTAGGTGTGTATGATCTACTCTAGATAATTTTACGTTTAAGCATGCATGTAGATATCACAACTAATTAGCTAAACTAAGCAAGGAAAGACAGAAAGGAAATCTAACTAACTTGCAAAGTAAAGATTGAAAGGAAAGGAATGCAAGCCACTTGGGTACACTCCTTTAGACTTGCTACAGTGATTTGGTGAGAGGATAAAGAAGAGAAATCGTTACCACTTCGAAAGGAGTTACTTGAGGGTGTGTTGTGCATGAAATTTGGGCAGCATGCCCTCTTGTCCTGGCGAGGATCTGCAAAAATGAGCAAGCTATTGCTTGCTGATTTGTGTTGCAACACACTCAAGAAGAGTTATGGAATTTATGTTCTTCAATAGAAACTTCTTGCATATAAAAACCAGAAATTTATATTGATTTATTGACCTATCTAAGCAAGTTATATACCAAAATCTGAATGTGCTAGAATGAGGAAGAAGAACAAAAAATGCTTGTGAATTTTAAGTGAAGATGAGGGTAGATTCGTCCTTGAACCTATCCCAACAACTCCTTTTCAAGGCAACCTGCAAGCTTCAATAAACTGTGAGATCAAATAGATAAATGGATTGCAAACATGCATAATACAACAAAGTTAGTATTAAATATGAATATAATGCATATAGGCAAGCAAACAAAGTTTTACTTCACCTAGCCAAGCAAACAAAGTTTTACTTCACCTAGCCAAGCAAACAAAGTTATACTTTAGCTATGCTACTTAATGATCACAAAATACTGAAAGCAAAGAGCAATATCACCTTGTGTATATAGATGAAGCATGTAGACGAAATCCAACACTCCCAATTCCTCCAAAGCGATTTCTGTATTATTCAATGGGAAGAGGGTGTAGCAACCAAGTTGCTCCAAGCTCTTCAAGAACCAAAACCAGTGAAGCAATATGACAATAATGAGAGAGAGAGAGAGAGTGGGATGGAGAGAATTTGGTAGCATAACTGTACTGTGAAGAATGGTAAGGAAAGAGTGAGGGAGAGGTTTCTTAAATAGCAAAAGAAACCAAGGAGACCCCTGTTAGATCATTGACAAATGTCAAGATCCAAACTCATGAGGAAACTTCAACCAATGAAAGCACAAGCTTTTAGGTATCAAAGGAAATGGCAAGTAAGGTAAGTGGATGGGTGAGTTGGCCTCCCAATGAAAGCGTATTGGTTGAGTAGGAGACCCATGCTTTCCTTCAAGTAAATTCCAATTTGAAGCTTGAGTTTCCACTTTTCAAAGAAGAAAAGCATAACTCTCAAAGGAATGCGCGAGGATTAGGAAAGAGTGTGTGAAACACACTCCCAAAAGGTACGTGGGAGGTGGAAGGGGATGGTGCACCTCATGAGAAGGGGCCCACGATTTAATTAAGGGTGAGTTGCTTGCTTTCAAAGAGATGTTTCCATCTCCACGTGAGACCTTTCTACTTTACTCAAAAGAGAAAGCGTGAGTTAAAGAGGACAGCGTGAGGTTTGTGAGGGCGTGTGTTTGGAGTGTGGAGTCCACACTCTTGAGTGTCATGTGGAGGGAGTGTGATGTCCATACTCTAAAGTAGGACGTGGATGGATAAGGAGGGACATATAAGTGGAAAGAGGGACCCATAATTTATTTAAAACATGAGTTACCAA
>ML794162.1:183683-198154 GCA_009831015.1 Picea engelmannii
GGCGCATTGCTCAGTGTTGGATATTCTCTAGTGTTTTGGTTTATTGTCTTGGCATTGTATTGGCTATCTATATTAAGGAAGTTTTGCTGGGTTTTCTCCCCCATGAGGGTTTCCCAGGATAAATGGTGTGTATCTTGTGATTGTGTTTCTCTCAGTGATCCTATCTATGCTATGGTTATCAAGTAAATTGAAAAGAAACCTAATAATAGCTCAAAACTTAACATGGTATCAGAGCTATACTGAAGAGAGCACCTTTCATTGGATAAGCAAAAACGTCACTGTTGTCGTACAAGAAAATTAAGGCTTTTTATTGGAAGAGAATTTCAGCCTGAAACTCATCAAGGAAGTGCGCCCTAGCCTAGCGAGCTCATTGGCAGCTTAAGCACACTTTTCCAGTGGACAGAACTCTCGAAAAGTAAAACCCTAGTTTTCGTTGGTACCAGGAAACCAGAACCAGTACCAGACCAGATTTCTGCAAGCTCAGTGTCAAGGAGTAAAATTTGGATTTTCTGAAATCTGACTGCACCAACCTACTGGCCTCAACCCAGTGCATCTAGTCCCTAGATCAGAATTTCAAAAATTAAAAGTTGAAAAATTAGGGTTTCCTCATAACACCCAAAGTTGCAATTGCAGCTGCAGAACCAATTGCAGTAAAAATTGTGAAGTATTAGGACTGTTGTTTTACTGTCCTAGTGCACCTTACTCTAGCAAGACACTGTCAGAGGTATGTACATACACATGTTTAACTGCATTATTATTCTAAAGGGTACTTGCAGGAGAAGGGATCTTTTGTCATAAATCCAGAAGGATCTCAGATCCAACACATTCAGAGGAATAATGCACCCCAGGTTTGATTATTGAGATTTGCATCTATTTATTATAACATTATTTTGACGTCATGAACGCCTAGGTTAGATGTTGAAATCATACTAACCATTGGTCAAAATTATCAAGGTTGATTCAAGTTGGGTTTATAGAGTTTATTCTCTATCTTAGATTTATGTCAAGATAACATATTGTCTTAGTACAGAAGACAGGTTGAAGTAAGCATTTGTCATCTTGAGTGAAGGAGACTTGAACACTCATTCCTAAGGACAAAACTTTAGGTTCTAGGTTTGATTGATTAAGTTGATAAGATTCAAACTTGCACATGTCAAGTTTGATAGCTACCTCATAGTTGAGATATCATACTTGGTAGCATGTGAACATATTGAGATAGATGCCTATTGTGATCATTCACGAGATATAACTAACATCTCTAGGAGAAACTTCTTGGTTTGTCTCCAAGTTACCATGAGAGTGTTGCTCTCATTATTGTATTTCTTACTTTTAACCCTTGTTGCAGGCAGGTCACAAGTGATAGCTCTAAAGGAGCTACTGTGGTGATTGTTCTCACCTTTGTTTTATTAGTGTCATAAAGAGTATTATTCTTGGTTGTTGTTGTTCTGGGCAGGACACATTTGCCCTAAGGAAGCTATAGTGAAGGTTGCAGAAGGCAACAGATTAGATGAGACATGAAGTAGACTATATTCATGTACCAAAGAAGATGAAGAAGCTATTTTTGAGATCCAAAGTATCTCATATGGAGATTGACTATAAGGAGCAGAAGGCTCCAATGATGACCAAACATTAGATCAAATCTCATAGAAGACTTGGTCAAAGGATAATGAAGCCACCTTGACAAAAAGCAGAACTCGTTTAAAGTCTGACTCAGCTTTTCATATTTAGACTTGGTATTCAACACCAAGCATACCCTGTAAGAGATGATGAAGTCCCTGTAGACTCAGAATAAATCAAGAGTAAGCCTGGTCTCAGAAAGGATCAAATGAAGAGATATCTTCCAGGACTGGGAGACAGATGCCATGAAAAGACTAGATCGTAGCTTCAGAGACTTCTAGGAGATATGAAATCTCCTAGGAAGATTCCCTTGTTTCAGCAACAGAGAAGGAAGCCAGTCAGAAAGACTGCGATATGGACTTTTCCGTGAGACTAGAAGAGAAGTCAGTGTTGACTTCCAAGATTGATCTAACAGATCAAGCATGTTGCAGATATACAAATCCTAATGTGGGTCCAGAGGATTCTCCCAGCAAGAGGGAGAAGACTATGATGAGACACTTACTCCAGTAATTGAAGAAATAGTTCCAGTATCCATGAAGACAACCAGAACAACCATGATTATGAGATTCAGGGGAAGCAATCCCTATATTTGAGAGTGAGTTATCTCAAAGTACCAAGTTGATGCAGTACATTAGTCGGGCCATGAAGATATGACTACACTAGCAGATAGAGATACCTCCATGAAAGAAGAAGAGCTACTTTTAGTGCCAGTTATTGAGCCACTCTCAGTTTCAAATGAAGTTGTTGCCATGATAGAGTAAAGGAGTTACTCTCAGATTTCAGCAGCCACAGTGAGAATGAAGCAGTCATTCTCAGCTTCAGAGCAACTGCAGATACAGAGTCCCAGATCCAAAAGGAACAATTGCAGAAAGAGGAGAAGACATACTCTCAGGCAATGAGACAGATAGTGCTTTGCAGAAAGCACATAGAGCTAGCACATGATTGTGCAGATTGAGTTACAACTGAGAAAGTGTACCAGATTGGTACAAAGTGATGTGAAAATTGGATTTGAAGTTGAAGACAGAAAGACTCAGGTCTGCAGGTTGAAGAAGGCTTTCTACAGGTTGAAGCAAGCTCCTAGAGCTTGAAATGGAAGAATTGACAGTTTCCTAATGAGTTTGGTCTTTAACAAGAGTAAAGTTGATTCTAACCTTTACCTCAAGGCTATGAATGATGAGCCAGTAATGTTGCTACTATATATAGATGATGTATTCTTGACAAGATGGAGAAAAGCTCATCAAAGATTGTAGAAGAAGCTCGCTACAAGAGTTTGATGAAAGACCTAATGCATTAATTTCTTAGGTCTTGAAGTATGGCAGAGCCCATAGAAGATCTTCCTTAACCAAGGGAAGTATGCAGTTGAAATAATGAAGAGGTTTGACATGTTGGAATGTAAATCCATGTACACACCCATGGAAACGAACTTGAAGCTTCTGGTAGATACCTCGTCAGAATTGGTTGATGCTACTATGTACAGGCAGATTATTGGTTCGGTGATGTATCTGACGAATGCTAGGCCAGATATATGTTTTTCCTTGAGTCAGTATCTAGTAGAACCCAGATGTGTTCACCTTGATGACGCAAAACATGTGATGAGATACCTTAAGGGTACCTTGGATTTTGGTCTCTGTTATACTAGAGATCATGACTTCAGATTGTATGGATATATTGATTCAGATTGAGCTAGAAGTGTTTCTAATAGAAACAGCACTTCAAGATGTTGTTTCAGTCTGGGGTCAGCCATGACTTCATGGTAGAGTAGGAAGCAATCCAGTATTGCTCTCAGCACGGCATAAGCGGAATATATTGCAGCATGTTCCGCCAGTTGTGAAGCCATATGGCTTCGAATGTTGTTGACAGATCTATTTGATCTGGAGATGGAAGCCACCATGATCCTATGTGATAACCAGAGTTGCATAAAAATGACAGAGAACCATGTGTTCCATGACAAGTCAAAACACATAGAAATCTGATATCACTACATACGTGATATGGTGCAGAGAGGAGCTATAAAGCTCCATTATGTTGGCATGGATGAGCAGGTTGCAGATGTGTTTACCAAGCCTCTGTCTCGTGTAAAGTTTCAGCACTTTCGAGATAAGCTTGGTATAGTCCGAAAGGACCTCCCTCGAAAGGGGGAGTAGTGTTGATGCCAACCTTGTGCTGAAGATTTCCAGCTTCGTGTTGATATTGATGTGATGCCAGCCTTGTGCTGAAGATCTCCAACTTCGTGTTGATGTTGATGAGATGCCAGCCTTGTGCTAGAGATTTCTAGCTTCGTGCTGATGTTGATGAGATGCCAGCCGTGTGTTGAAGATTTCCAGCTTCGTGCCAATGTTGATGAGATGCCAGCCTTATGCTGAACATTTCCAGCTTCGTGTTGATATTGATGTGATGTCAGCTTCGTGCTGAAGATTTCCAGCTTAGTGTTGATGTTGATGATTCTCCAGCCTTCGTGTTGTGATGATGTTGTTTCTCCATCCTTTGTGTTGTGATGATGTTGTTGCTCCAGCCTTCGTGTTGTGATGATGCTGATGTATTAGTATTATACTAATCCATGTTGATGCAGATGATGATGATGCCATTCTAGCTCCTTGTTGTGGATGATGATATTGATGATGAGAAAAACTTCCAATGATTTATAGATATGCCAGTCAATGTTCCAAATGCTGTTGATGCAGATGCTCTCTCTCTCTCCTGATGATGTTGTCGAATACCCTTCTTGTTAAGGGGGAGTGTTGAAATATTGTAACTGCAAAGAGTATTCTATTTATTATTGAATCATTATTAATTAGATCAATCCCCTTTTGTGGATTGATCATGTCGAGCATTGTAAATGACCAAATCCCCTTTTGTGGATTGCTCAAACCCTAATGATATTATACTAATTAAGAAGTCGCCCCCCAGGCCTAATTAAAGTGGTTTTAGCAAAAGGCATAATGTCCAAGCATATATCATGATGCTCACCATAATACTAACTTGAAATGATGCTCACCATAATACTGACTTGTACCTTATGGAGCAAGGCCCACTGCCTTCCGGAAGCCAGTTGGTGTGGTGGATTCCATCTGCAAACCTATGACCATCTGTGGTGGTGAGTGGGCTTCCCATATGTGCAAAAGGGTATTGTTGGTCATGTAGTCTCTCAGCACTCCATATCTGCAACCTGAGGGCCTTGAGACATAATCTCCTTAGTTATCCACAAAATGGGGATAACATCTGGCTCCTACTTGGGGACATGTGCTTGCCGTAGAGTGCATGAGAACCGCAAAATCTCCTAGTAGACCTGTGCCTACAAGGAAGCATCAAACTGTCAAGTGCAAGATGGCCTACTCATCCTTGTTCTCATATGATCATAATCAAAACCAACTAAGCTAGAAAAAGAAAATTTTGACATTTTTTCAAAAAATATTCTAAACCAACCATGAAATCAATATGCAAGTAGAGCAAAATGAAAATGAAATGCATCTAAACTAATATGAGCAATCAAGATGCAAATGCAGGGAATCAAAATGACTTACCTACTTACCTGGGGCATGGGCCCTGAAGAAGTCATGTGACCTGGATGTGAGGTTGGAGAAGAGACCCATCTACTGGTAGTGGCATCTTTCTCCTGTCTAATTCTATCAGATAGTACCTTTCTTTGTCAGAATTCTTCCTGATGATGTAAGGGCCAAGACAAGAATTGTTGACTTCTTGGTCATATCTGGGCTTTCCCTTTCTTTTGTCCCACATGAGCACAAGACTTCCTTCATTTAAATAGATGCAAGGTGTATTCTTATCGCATGGAGGCTCTGTGTGGACTGTATCTTTGATGATTTCTTCATGTTTCTCATCTTCCTTCTTCAAAATTTGGATAGACCTTGGATCGTTCCCATGGTATTTTGCAAGTTTGTCTTTGTATTGATCTGTCCATGGGAGAAGCGTGTCTATGGAGTCCTCCTCCATAAAAGGTAGCTCAGATGGATCATACTCAATGGTCTATGGGAGTACATCATAATCGCATTCATTGGCATAATCATGACCATCAGGATCCATCATGTGTCTATCAGTTTTCTCTCGATTGTATAGTATCTGAAAAGTGCCATCTCCCATAGGAATGTGCATGGGTGAGATCCATGCTAAGGAAACCCCCAAGAGCAATAGACCAGCTCCTAGATAAAAGCATCCCCCAAGCATCTGTAACGTCGATCTCTACTATGTCCATGAGAATGTTGATATGTGGAAAGTCAATCAGGAAAACCTCAACGTCTTCACATAGCTCGAGGACATTGACCTTTCTGGAATCAATACCACATACATTGCCATAAGGTCGGGTTGTCTTCAAACCAAGTTGTTGTTATCTTTTTAGCTCGAGAGGTACTCCGCATGTTTTCTCTTATATGCGGATGTTACCTTATGTTGACACTACCAGGCACTTAACTTTGTAATGTGTTTTTATAAAGTTGTAAAGTGGTTCTTTTATTAAAGTGACTTTTTTAATAAAGTGTACCTTCTAATATTAAAGTGACTTTATTTCATAAAGTGCACTTATGTAATAAAGTGAAATGTACTTTAATATTTTAAGTGATTTGTTTTGGAGAGAATGAATTGTGGCCCTTAATCTTGTAAAAGCAAGATTATATCTTGGCCTTTGGATTTAGGGTTGGGGAAGGTGAAAAGACACTTTGGAGGGAAAAGGTCATCTTCATATTTTATAAAAGAATGCATCGGGTAGTGTGCAAGACACATTGAGAGAAGGAGCTTGAGAGATTTTCTAAGCTTGAGCGAGGAAAGAGGGCACATTTCCCAAGAGAGCTAGGGTGCAAATCCCAAGGAAGGCATTTCTGTTTTAGAGTGTTGTTGTTTTTATTTTGTTGGGACAGGTCGTACTGTACGGATCCGTACAGGGAGTACAATAACAAATTCGTGCACAGAAATCGAGGCAAGGATTAGCACGATTTTCGAGGCAGTTTTGGACGAATTTACTGAAGGAGGTCAGTTGTACAGAAGAAGGTACAACGGCCTATTGTGGGCACATTTCTCGAGTTGTTTTCAGCAAATCCGTACAGTTGTATGGACTATGGCACGGTTTTCAAGGCAGATTGTGGTGGGACAATTTTTGTGATGTAAGTGGTTTTTCTCTTGGCTGGAAATGTGTTATTGTTGTTGATATGTACTTTCCTGAAGCTGAATAATAAATCTCTCTCTCATTGGGTTTCCCCACATTGGGGTTTTCCTTGGCATTTGCCTAAATTTCTGAGTTATTCATGGTTGGATGAATGTTGTTCATTGTGTTTATTCCGCTGCATAATTACTTAGCAATGTGTATTTCTGCTTATGGTAATTTCTGAATGTGAGTTTTAGACATTTAAGAGTTCATGCAAGACAGTTATCTCTAGGTTGCTAAGTGTATGACAAAATTATTAGCTTGCTGATTTTTGTCATTAAATTTCTACAGTTGTTTCATTACCTTCAATGATATGACATTTGTTGAGGCCCCTGAATTAAGCATGCAGTTGTTCAAGCGGAGGCCACTCATGCCTAATGAACGACAGAACGGAGGATTCTTGTCCCTTGGTCGATCGAGATACATAGTGTTTAACATGATGGGAGGATCCTCTTCTCGGCTGGCACCTGTAAGATTTTCAAAATTTCCCTTTTTACGGAAGGGATCTTACACATCTCTGTCACTTGGACTATCATATTCAGTTTTCCAAACATGCTTGCAACATCTATATTCAACTGAATGTCATTTGTAGGAGTTGGCTTAGGAAGCAATTCACATACCACCGGTGGGGGTGGTGGAGCCACCTTTTCTGCCGATGGAAGAGGAGTATTAGGCTGTGATGGAGGGGCTGAAGCATTTTTTCTTCTATAGGTTAGGATTTCCCTCCTCCTCAATTCCTTCTTCTGATCATCTATCAATTTACTTAAGGCCCGGAGTCTCCCCTCTCTTTCTCCTATTCTTCTGGCTTCATTGATATGTTCTTGAGTAACCTATTCATCGTTGAGATTGCAAATCATGAAGTTTATATCGTCAGGATAATCTTCGTCTTGTTGGGGGCACTCATCTTCCCTATGGGGTTCTTGGCATGGTAGACACCAAGCTTCTATATCAATTGTCCTAACAGGTTTCAAAGTATCTGGGGCCTTTCCCTCTTGTTGAGGTCTTGGTTTCCAATCGGTGGCATCTCTCTATTGTCTGGCAAACTGAGGTCTGGGAGCAGATTGATTTCTTTCCACTGTAGTCATACAGTTCATAAGATGATTTTGCACCTGAACAAACTGAGTATTCATTTGGTCTATCTTATGAGTCAGGAGAGCAATCGGATCAGGAACATTGTTTTTGGAAACCTTCGTCCTTGATTCTGTCTTGTTACAAGGGTACTGAAAAGGTTCTATTTTTTAATCAAGGAGATTCTCTTCAATGTCGATACTGAACTCATTAACTTCTGCCAATGATGTGGGTTTTTTATCTTTGCGAATGTATCGGAATTGTCCTTCAAAGGCATTCATGTAAAGGAGACGAACTGATGATGTTGTAGGACGGTAATCTGTTGGAATTTGATTGTACAACCTGTCGAATATGGAAATGAATTCCCTCACCGTTTCATTCTCCTTTTTCTTTATTTGGTTGAATTGAGTCCCAAGTGTCCCACCATCTACTTTTCTCGACCATCTTCTCTTGAATAAGGTGGAAAAAGCATCATAGGACGTGATATGATTATTAGGGAGTCCTTTGAACCAATCAAGGGCTTCTTCAGTCAATGATGAAGTGAATAGTCTCATGGCCACATCTTCATGATCAATACCAGCATTCTCCATATCTCGGCCCATGACATAAATGTGGTCTTCGACAGTTATCACATTGTTTCCTGGGAACTTTGGAAACCACTTGTTGAATTTTATTGGCATTTTGTTAGGGTAACCTTGGATATTGGCCATGTTAAGGGGTTTGTAGAGGTCCCTTGCCCAAGGGAAATCCATTGGAACAAGAGGAAGGGTCTTATGGAAAAGCTTTTTAGCAACGAGAGACTTGGGAGGAGGCCTTCTTTGGTAAACCTTAGAAGGCTTGAACCTCCCACAGGGAAAAGGTGGAGTCGCCAAATGAGTTTCAAGATGAACTCATCAAGGAAAAGGGAAAGGGAACATCCCTTAGGTGGAGTCACCAGGAAAGCTAAGGGAAAGGCTTTGGGATAGCTTACCAAAGTGTCGTTAGGGTACGAAGAAGATTCAAAATCTTCCTCGGCAACGGCGCAAAAATATATTAGCGCAAGTTGTAGGTTGGGCAAAGCCCGACCCAACCACAAAGAAAGTGCTACAACTTGGGAATCCTACACACAATGTCACATCAATGTAGGTCCCGCACTCCAAGGGTGACTAGGTCACTCTAGGGAGGCGATCCCAGTGACCCTAGGGGGATTCAGATGGAAATGGAGAGAAATGGAAGTGAACCCCCTAGAGGTCAAGTCTAAGTGAAATGAAAAGTGGAAAGAGATTCCTTGTAAGTCAAGTGATTGTTTCCCCATAGGTATAGTACTTCTTCGGATGATTGTACCTGCCCGAGACACAAGAAAATCCAACTTGCAATGATATATGTTAGTATGGATTAGCAAGTGAAGCTTGTTGTCACTAATTTGCAGCAGTAGATGACAATTTATATCAGCAAATAAAGCATCAAAATCAGCATACAAAGATCTAAACTAGTTAAGTAAATCAACATCAAGATTAGCAATGAATATAGGCTGAAAAATGGCACTTAAGAGGCAAGAGAAGATGGTTGTTGTAAACATGTATTTTCTGCAAAAAATTGCAGCCGTATGGCTGTAGCTTTCAGTCACTTATATCAGCAAATCACACCATCAAAATATGCCAACAGTGAGCCCAAAAGATGCACCCTAGTTAGTAGAGTAAGTGAGCAAAATTTAGGAGCTAGTCTAGGGTTAGTTTAGGAGTTATGGTTAGTAGTTTATCTAGGTTAGATCATCCCTAATGGATGTAGGTTAGGGTTTATAACAGCAAGCAAAGTAATGGGAGAGAGGGGACGCCTAGTAGGGGAAGACTCCTCTCAATGAGGCAAACCAACTCCAAGCAATAGACCTTTCAAAAGACCAAAATTTATGTTTCCCAAGGCAATGATTTTATATCTCCAATGAAAAAACAATATATGGCTAGTGCCTTTACTATTGGGTTAATGGAGTCAAATAAAGAAAGAGCTAGAGAAGCTACCTCTTTGGGGGTGTAAGCCCCTTTACTTCCCAAGGCAAGTTTCTCTAGCTAGGGATTAAGCTAAGAGGGTGTATGCCCTTATGCTTCTCTTAGCAAACCCTTGTTTAATCAATAAAATGAAGCAATAAAATGATGATGACTATGGTGGGGGTGTATGCCCTTATACTTCCCACCTAACTCCTAGCATTACACTCCTTGACTTGAAAAGAAAAAGTATGATAGCATAAGAGTAAAAGACCATACCAAAATCAAGAAAGATGCCAAGATAATCCACCATAAAAGCTAGAAAAACATCATTCTAGGCTAGCGCCTCACTCCTCCATCAACCATTCATCAAGATAGCCATAAACAAGTGCACAAGAGACAAATAGAACCAAGTGTAACGAAAATTTCAGACCAATCCTTCTCACAATGAGGCAGAGTTATGTTAAAATGAGATCTTATGATCTCTTATTTATACAAATGTCACCAAGGTGACTTGTCCACAAATTCAGGGGTAAACCACAAGATTAGGGGTCAATAACCCTAATCTTTCCCCCTTAACAAAGTAATATTAAACAATTCACTTAAAGTTTCACTTTTGCACAAATAAACCCTAATTTTAGATGGACGTTGTCGCCATCCTAATACACACCTGGGTTATCGTGGAAGAAACCTTCAATCCACTTGGTGTGTCCTTGGGGGCAAGTTTCAAGTCAAGTTGTTGTCACCTGATCCTCAACTCCTCCGTCTAGGCCAACTCCTAGCGAAGCCAAGTGGGGTAGTCCCTATAAAAATAAAACTAAGGCTTTTCTAAACTAAGAAAGAAAATACTTTATTCTAGGAGTTTATTGCTGAAAATGAAATTCGATCATTTACCACTTAGCATTCATTATCATAAAGAACATTTGCTCATGATACATTTATACATCAAAGGATACAACATCTGCAATAATCAAGAGCATAAAGAGAATTAGATAACATGAATAAGTAAAACTGCTCACATAAGAAAGATTGAAAGTATATTTTAACCAGTGCCTTAAAGGGAATCGTGGGCAGTGTAGATCGAAGATTTTATTAAGGTTAATTTTGTAATTAGTTGGTGAAAAGTGTTTGGCCCCCTTATGTATTATTCACCAATCTAAAACTTGCCGACTGGGTGTGCCGCAGGTCCAACAAGGCAAGTTACCCCTTGACTTGACACACTCCACCCAGGGTAGAGGTTTTTAGACGAATAATACCACTCAGAGATTGCCCTAATTATACTATCAAGGTTCAATTACTTGACGAAAATAAACAGATAGATCACACACCCTGCTTTGTAAATGAGGCACTTACACAAAACACTTGAAAATGAAGGAAAAGAATTGCAACAATTAAGTTTATATACCCTGCTTTGGATTTGAAAGAGATCAACAAGATATTGCTTGAAAAATTAAATGTTGTTGCAAAATTGATTGAAAAGAGAAAATTACTTGAAACTGAATATGCATGAAAATCTGAGATTTTGTTCAACATGCATGAAGTTAGAGTGTTGTAGTGTGTTTGATGTGTTTGACTTGTGTAATTGATTATTATATTTAAGCATGCACAACTTTAAGGGACAAAAAAGCAAACCACAACACAAATCCCCCCAAGGGGATGAAGAAACTGGGCACAAAGGGCCTGCTTTTATTGCACTATTACAATGGAGAACTAGAGTTCTCTTTGAGTTTTTAGCTCTTTTTAGAAGAAGAGGGATCCTTATTCTTGGATCGTTAAGAAAGATACAAGGAGAAAAGATAGAAAAGAGAAACTTCGTTTTGATGAAGTCACAACCCCCCAGGGTGCCCTGGAAGCCTTGATTTTGCCTAAAACAGGCAGAGTCTCCTCTTGAATCTGTAATTGCTGCAATAAAACAGCAAGTAAATCAAGTTGGAACAAGCTAAGAAAGAGTTCTAAACAATAAAAAAATTATCAAAAAATTTGAAATTTTCTCCAAGGCAAAAAGGTAAATTTTAGGGCCTTTTTGAGACTTAAAACAAACCTAACTTAGGCTTTTCTTAGTGAATTTTGTTTGCTGCTTTTAGGACAGCAAACATACAATCTCTAAACAGCTTGATAAGAAATTAAAATCAAACATAATCTTTAACCTAGACTCTAGATGAAAAGGTCAAGAAAATGCTAAAACAAATGCCTAGATCTACTCTCAAAAATTAATAAAATTGTAATTAGATCTAGGAAACACCTGCATGCAACCTTTAGATGTTTGAAAATAAACTTTGAAGCTATTTTAAACAGCATGCAACCAAAAGAAAGAGAGTAGGGGAAAAAGTTTTATTGAAATTCTGAGTTTTGCTTGAGCTTGAAAAATTCGAGCTATGGGGCTCTCCTTGATGTGAAGAAGAGGGTGAATGTCTTCCTTAAGAACTCCTTGGACAGAAAAAGGAAGCAACCAAGCTCCTTTGCCTCTCCAAAAGATTGGTATTACCTGCAATACTGATACCTGTAAGTTCTTGTATTTGGTGTTTCTCTACACAAAGTCTTCAAGAGCACATTAGTTTAAGCAAAAACACACATGCAATGAAATATTCGAGTATAGATCAACAAGTAAATTGCATAATAAACAAATTAAACAACTTACTCCATCTAGATAACAATATCCCTATGATTAGCCAAATAGCAAAGATACTATGCATAAAATCAATACAACATCACCTCATGTATCCAACATTCATCCACACATTTGAGTCCACACACCAAAGCTAGCTCCAAAGTCTTTATTATTTCAAAAGTAGATACAACATTACAATGCTTTCTTGCCCAAGATTCGACTAACTAATGGAGAGGTCGACCCTTTCTTATATAGGAAATGGGGTGACAATTCCCAAGTAGAGGCATGCGCTAGAGTTAGGTTTAGGGTTTAGGTAATGCGTGAGGATATGAGGGAGTTACGTGGGAGTGAAGAGGAAATGTGTGGGAGTGAAGGGGAGAGGAGTTAGGTAAAGGGGAGAGGGAGTGGAGTGGAGGCGAGTGAAGGGAAGTGAGAGTGGGAGGAAGGAGGAGTGATGGGTTAGTTAAGTGAGGCGTGGGTCCCTTAATAGATGCGCTAGGGTTTGGGAATGCGCCACTTAGGAGAGGGAGTCGAGTTCCTTCATTGGGATCTCCTCCCAACTCCATGTCACTTCAATCAAGTCGACTTCTCCCTAGCTAACTCGCCTTTAGGCCTCAGTCAACTGGGGACATGAAAAACCATGTCTCAATCATGTTCCCCAGTTCTCCTTAATTTTAGGAGATTAATTAAATTACCCATTTTTCATAAATTTAGAGTAAAATTGATTTTTTAGTGATAATAAACACTTTTTAGTCTCGAAAGATGGGAAATAGAGGTTTACATGGTGCTCTGGACTAGAAAATGACTGTAAATATGGCATCTGACAATGTTTGATGCCATATTTTTTACATTTATTGACTTAGAATTAATAAATTCCATTTTTGCGGGAATTTAATTAATTCACTGAAAACTAAAAAAAAACCTATCAAACCTAGCCGCAATTTCCAAATGACTAAGACACTATGTCCTAGTATGAGCTTATATACATTCAGACACTAGACATTGGATTTTCCATGCCAAAACCTGCTTTCCAGCACATACCCCGGCTTTGGAGCTAAGTCTTTTGAGTGAAAAAACTTAGAAATTATTTTTTCTTCTCACTAAGGCAAACGGAAAAAATAATTAACAAGTAAAAAAAACACTCCAAAGTATGTGCTCACTCCTGATCTTGGGTGGCCAATAGCCTTCTACAATCTCTCATACTTAGGACATTTATTACAATGGTGGAAATGCGGAAAAGAGGGGTCTTTTATAAGACCTGCTGAACTCTGAAATCTGCAAATATGAGCATTGCTTGCTCATTCTCTGGCGGCTCTTCAGGAAATCCAGCTTGTGCAAACTGGTGGATAACAGACGTCACCCCTTTAGGGGACGTTTTGGCACTAGGAGAAGGTCGTTGGTGATGTAGGAGAGTAGTAAGGCTTCCCAAAGCCACATGTCAAGCATCCAAATTCCTTCCTTCATGGTCAAAGCCTCAAACACCTCAAAACGTCCAAGTGCCAATGCATATCATCTCACCACCATGCCCTAGCCCCTCAAACATGACATCAAGCTCAAAAAGGGGACGTTTTTCCCCTCCTGGGCAAATCGTTTGGCAAGTGAGGGTTGGGCTATGTCGTCCAAGTCATCATCAAGGCCTTCCAAGTCTAATCTTTCTCATCCGGCATGTGGGCCCTTGGCATTCAACCTGTGGGCCTGTAGCCCCATGGAATCCCAAGCTAGGCTTGTTCTCCCAAAATTGTCCACCAACTAGGTCCTGCAAAGACAAATGAGCACGCCCTCCAAGGATCTCAAGGGCGTGTGGTACCTTCGTCCGCAATGCACTTTTTCCAAGTCCATCAATTTCCTTTTATCTTTCTTTCTTTGTATTTTCTTTCAATATAGCATAAGGAAAGATTGAAGATCACTGTCGTAGCGTGGTGACTGTTATCCCCGATTTCTAGGGATAACTAGGAGATCATGTCTCGAGGCCCACAGGTCCTAGACATGGAGTACCGAGAGCAGGATTGACCTGAGCATGACCCTGGAGGGCCCATCTTTCTTCTTTTTCATCAGACTTGTCTTGTCAGCA
>ML794163.1:0-20639 GCA_009831015.1 Picea engelmannii
TGGTCTAAACCGCCCCGTTAGACTATAGCCAGGGCCAAAGAGGGGTAAACAGGGTTACTAGAGGTCACTCCAGTCATAGGTGTTATATTCGGAAAGTGACATTGAGCTAAAAAGGGTTAAAAGCGCTTTTAAGTCATTATGAGATAAAAATAGAAGTCAACAGTGAATTAGGTTTCAGCAGTGATTTAGGGTTTTGGAATTCAACAGTGAATTAGGGTTTTGGAAAGCTATAAAGGAAGGATCAACGACCTAATTCATCATTATGCAGATTATGACTTGTCATTGAGGAGAAGAGGTGCATCTCAGGAGAGATAGTTCAGTGTATTCCAGGAGGAAGACACCAGTTGGCTGATTTTGGTGTTGAAAGACACACCCTAGTCACCGGAAAGATCCTCCAGGTCTTCCATCATTCTTCATTGATTCCGTAGTGCTCCCATATTCCGGGTATTATATTTTAGTTGCTTAGTTGTATTCTGGATAAGATCCTTTTGTCTTTTGATCTAGCCGAGTGTTATTATTTTATTCAGTCGTAGTTGCTTATTTATATTCCGGCTAAGATCCTTTGTATGTTGATCTACTCAAGTATCGTCAGTTATTTAGCTGCATTCGGCCATTTTGTAATCCACAGAGATATCATAATACAAACTTTGCAGTCCTTTGTCACGTTTATTATTTGTATGATCATTTATATGTTGTAAACCTTTGATCCTACACACACATTAGCAACGTTTCCTAGACTAGCCCAGTCAGGAACATTACACAG
This sequence comes from Picea engelmannii, assembly GCA_009831015.1. Lineage (NCBI taxonomy): Eukaryota > Viridiplantae > Streptophyta > Pinopsida > Pinales > Pinaceae > Picea > Picea engelmannii. The sequence goes on from ML794163.1 coordinate 764, forward strand.
TGTGATCATGATATTAAGGCATCTTAAGGTCAAGTCTGAGTAGCTTAGGATGACCTCTATAAGGAATTAGTGCTCCTCATCTAGAAAACTCGGGTAACATTCCATTGAGGCTCTAGGATCGTCTATAATACTATTTGGATTTTTGTATTTAAGGTTTGACCATTTAATCATTCGTATTGATGCCATGAGCAGGTGGTGGAAGCGGTTTAATGCTTGATCTTATACAAATTTCCCACTACGATCTAATCAGCTTCTTGTACATGCATATGTTTTCACTTTGATTTCATCCTTTAGCTCATCTCTTATGTTGTAGGAAATTTGGCAGGTTGTCCTCTCACTAGGTTAAATGATGTTTCATTAACTAGATTTGAATGTATTGTTGATACATATGACTACAAAGTTTAATACTTTGTTTTATGACTTGAAAAGAATATGATTTTAAGGATTTGTTGTTTCCTTATGCATTGGCTTGTACTATCATCTCACTATATCATTGAGAAGTGAATGGTTGGCATATTGTTGTTTTGCATCTTGTAATTGTTGCCCTCATATTCATGCTCAAGCTCTCACATGTTAATCAGATTCCTCGATTTAAAATCCATAACTAAAATCACATGATATTTAATCTTTTCCAAGAGTTTGAGATTAGATACATGCATATTTCATGACATTTGTTTACAAACATAGATTGTTCATAAGAGGACAAGGTCATAGATGATTTCTTATAAGGAATTCCTTCTTTTTATTTCCTCATTTTTGAACAACTCTTATTCATAGATTTATTAGTAAAATGGCAAGGGGAAAGAATGTAAATTGTATAATGTACTAGCGAGTATATTCTTCCTTATTTAACAAAGTCTATTCTTTTTATGGTTGCAGTAATAGGCTTGCAGAGTCACTTCCTTTACAAGATACTTATGATGTTTCAAGTCCTCGAGAGCATCATGCCGAAACAAAAGATCATGTGCATTTTGCCATAGAAGATAGGAAACTCAAGAGCAAGGTCTCCAATTGATAAAAAGAGATGGAAATCCCAAAATACAGTGTGCCTTGGGAAACCCCATATTCTTTACCTAACCACTTCAACTTTGAAATGTATATGGGAAGTCGTTAATATTGTTCCTCTTAATCAGACTCTTTTTTAATCAGATATTGATCATCATTGACTCCAACATTTGAAATGAAGCCTTATTTTTCCCAAACCCCATCCATATTTTCTTATATCACCATGTACATTTTCTATTCATCTCATTTTTATCCCAGATCTGAAATTTATTGCATATTATTATTTTATCAAAAACATGATCCATGGTCAAAACCTTGACCCATATCGGGATTCGACCATTGGACATGAGACATCGAACTTACCTTATCGGGCTCTCCCCATCAGGGAGTTAAGTTACCATTTGCTTACAGTTTATCTCGATATCTGAAACTTGTTAGGCTATCGAATTCACCCGTTCGGACTCTCCCCATCAAGATGTCAATCTACTTTGCTTATAGTTTTTCCCAAAACCTGAAGCCCACAAGCCTATCGGGTTGGCATGTTCATGATTTCCCCATCGGCATGTCACATGGCACTTTTCAATGGTATCTTTTAAGAAGAACTTCCTATAATTCAATCGATCTCGTCCCTTCGGAATTTCCTTGTCGGAATGATATTTCACCACACCTTTAGTTGTTCCCGATACCAGAAGCCCACAATCCTATCATACTTACCTCTTCGGGATTTCCCTTTCAGATTGCCAAGATAAAAAATTTCACTGATGTTCTCGAAGCCCGCAAGCCTATCGTACTTACCTCTTTGGGATTTCCCTTTCATATTGCCAAGATAAAAATTTCACTGATGTTCCCGAAGCCCACAACCCACAAGTCTATAGGGCTCACCTCTTTAGGTTGGCATATTGCACATGCTTATCCGACCATTGGATTCTGAAGCCAATCCGACTTTCACCATTGGGTTTGACTCATAAACTTCCTCCATCAAGTTTTTTCCATCGGGTTTGCACCACAGCTTTTCTTTTTAAACTTCCCAACCATCAGATTTATTATTTTATTATTTTAATCTTGGTTTATTTCTATTGTCGGTATGGTCAAAACGTTAACACGTGTTCAATGTTCTATACCTCTTAACTCCACATATGAATTACATTGGGAGGATTAAACAATATAAACCCTTTATCATCAAACTTCATGGTGCATGTGGGATAAATACCCAAGCTCGCATATCAATAGTTGAGATTTAAAAGCATATCGAAGGTTGTAGAGAACTAACTTCACAGGGTCATATCTCGATTTCTAGGTGGTAAAATCGAGCATGAGATGGCTCGTTGGAAAGTTGGATCAATGAATAACATGTTGGTAGAATCATTTTTTCCATATTGATAGTAGAAACGTCTAAAACAATTCAAGAAATAAGAGGAATGCATGAGTGTTAAATTTAGAGTTGCTATTAAGTTCTTTTCAATTTTACTAGACAATAATAGCATAAGCATGATCACTGAAAGAAACACAATCACAAGGTACAAAACATTTATCCTGGGAAACCCTCATGGGGGAGAAAACCCAACAAAAACTTTGTTAATATAGATAACCAATACAATGCCAAGATAAAAGACCAAACACAAGAGAATATCCAACACTGAGCAATGCGCCTCTCTCTCTTCTTCTGACAATTGTAGCTTCCTTCAAACTTGTGCACTAGATGAGTGACTTGAATGAGTGAATGAATGAGGTATCATCCTCTCTTATTTATACTAGTTGATAGGCATTAGGGTTGTGTCTTTTCACCAAGATGGGCCAACTTCTTCCATTAGTGGCTAAAACCAATTTAATTATCCCTAAGGGGTGACTTCTCAATTAACATCATTTAATTAGGGTTTGACCAATCCAAAAAAGGGGATTTGGTCATATACAAAGGTCGACAAGATCAATCCACAAAATGGGATTTGATCTATATAAAATAACTCAATAATAATAAGAATATTCTTTGCAGTTACAATATTTCAACACTCCCCCTTAACAGGAAGGGTATTCTACAATACAACATCATCAAGAGAGAGAGAGAGGGAAACAACATCAACAACATCTGGAACATTGACTGGCACATATATAAATCATCAAAAGTTTTTATCATCATCTATAACATCATCGTTCACAACATGGAGCTAGAATAGTATCATCATCAACATCATTCACAACATGGAGTTGGAATAGCATCATCATTCACAACATGGAGCTGGAATGGCATCATCATCATTATTCTCTACATCAACATCAATTAGTAGAAGACTAATACAACATCATCAATCAGTACAAGACTGATACATCATCATCAACATCTTCAACATGAAGCTGAAGTAGAAACATCATCATCATCTTCAGCATGAAGCTGAAGTAGCATCATCAATAGCATGAAGCTAGAATAATAATATCACCAAGACGAGGTTGGTACACCAACATCAACAACATGAGGCTAGTACACCAACATCATCAACATCATCATCACGAGGCTGAGATAACAACATCATCAACATGAGGTTGAGATGACAACATCATCAACATCATCAGCACGAGGTTGAGCTAACAACATCATCACAGCACAAGGTTGGAGCAACAACATCATCACAGCACAAGGTTGGAGCAACAACATCATCACAACACGAAGGCTGGAGCAACAACATAATCACCATCATCATGGGGAAACAAAATGAGGAAGGTGCAACTACATTTTGTGGTACTCTGACAGTCCCTAGGGAGCTTCCCAGGAATCGTAAGATTCCCTAGGATATAAAATCCTAACGGAGCTACCATGTGGTACTCTGACAGACCGTCCTTACCGGACCTGGTATCTTCCCAGGAATCATAAGATTCCCTAGGATTATAAAAATCTTAACGGAACTACCACTACTGACCACAACTAGCATATACATGCACAGGTACTCTGACAGACCGTCCTTACCGGACCTTTGAGATTTGTCTAGGGATGATCAGTCCCTTAGGATATAAAATCCTAACCGAGCTACTCGTTGTTGGTCAGGATAGCATAGTATCATCAACATCACTCCCCATTTCAAGGGAGGTCCTTACGGACTATACCAAGATTGTCTCGAAAGTATTCAAACTTTACATGAGACAGAGGCTTGGTCAACACATCTGCAACCTAGTCATTTGTGCCAACATATTGAAGCTTTACAGCTCCCCTCTGCACCATATCACGAATATAGTGATATAGTATTTCTATGTTCTTCGACTTATCATGGAACAATGGGTTCTCCATCATATTTATGCAACTCTGGTTATTACATAGAATCACGGTGGCTTCCATCTCCAGATCAAATAGACTTGTCAACAACTTCTGAAGCCATATGGCTTCACAACTTGCGGAACATGCTGCAATGTATTATGCTTCTGTCGTGCTGAGAGAAATATTGGATTGTTTCCTGCTCTGCCATGAAGTCATGGCTGACCCCAAACTGAAACAACATCCTGAAGTTCTCTTTCTATCATAAACACTTCCAGCCCAATCTGAATCAGTACAACCAATCAATCTGAAGTCATGATCTCCATTATAATAGAGACCAAATTCCAATGTACCCTTAAGGTATCTCATCACATGTTTTGCAGCAACAAGGTGAACATGTCTAGGCTCTACCAAATACTGACTCAAGGTGTTCACAACAAAACATATATATGGCTTGGTATTCGTCAAATACATAAACAATCCAATGATCTAACAACATAGCATCAACCAATTCTGATGAAGTATCAACCAAGAGCTTCAACTTTGTTTCCATGGGTGTGTTCGTGGATGTATATTCCAACATATCAAACCTCTTCAGTATTTCAATTGCATACTTCCCTTGGTTAAGGAAGATCTTCTCTCAGTTCTTCCAAACTTCAAGACCTAAGAAATAATGCATTAGGTCTTTCATCTCAAACTCTGTAGTGAGCTTCTTCTTGCAATCTATGATGAGAATTTATTCATCTGTCCAGAATAAATCATCTACACATAGTAGAAACATCACTGGCTCATCATTCATAACCTTTAAGTAAAGGTTAGAATCATATTTACTCTTCGTAAAGCCCAAGCACGTCATGAAACTGTCAATTCTACTATACCAAGCTCTAGGATCTTGCTTCAACACGTACAAAGCTTCCTTCAACCTGTAGACATGAGTCTTTCTATCTTCAATATTCAAATCCAATTTTCCACATCACATTGTACCATCCTCGTACACTTGCTTCAACTCGAACAATCATGTGCTAGCTCTATGTGCTTACTGTAGAGCACTGCATGTCTCACTACCTGAGGGTATGTCCTCTACTCTCTCTGCAATTGTTCCTCTAGAATTGGGACTCTGCACTCGCAGTTGCTCTGAAGTTGAGAATGACTATTCCATTCTCATTGTGTCTATTGAAATCTGAGAGTAACTCCTCTACTTCATCACGACAACAACTTCATCTAAAACTGAGAGTGGCTCAATAACTGATACTAAAAACAATTCTTCTTCTTTTATGGAGGTAACTCTATCTGCTATTGTAGGCATGTCTCCATGACCCAACTAATGTACTGCACCAACTGTCACTCAATTTTAAATATGGGGATTTCTTCCCTTTCATCTCATACTGTCATGGTTTTTTTGGTTGTCTTCATGAATACTGGAACTATTTCTTAAATTACTGGAGTAAGTGTCTCATCGTAGTCTTCTCCCTCTTGCTGGGAGAATCCTCTAGACACAATTCAGTCTTTATACATCTGCAACATGTTTGATATGTTAGATCAATATTGGAAGTCAACACTGACTTCCCTTCTAGTCTCACGGAAAAATCCATATGCCAATCTTTCTAACTGGCTTCCTTCTCTGTCACTGAAACAAGGAATATTCCCATGAGATTTCATACCCCTAGAAGTCTTTGAAGCTACGATCTAGTCTTCTCATGGCATCTGTCTCCCAGTTCTGGAAGATGTCTCTTCATCATATCCTTTCTGAGATTAGGCTTACTCTGAATCTTGATTTCTTCTGAGTCTACAAGGACTTCATCATCTCTACAAGATATACTTAGTGTTGAATACCAAGTCTAAATATGAAAAGTTGAGTCAAACATCAAACAAATTATGCTTCTTGTCAAGGTGGCTTCATTATCCTTTGAAAAATTCTACTGTGAGTTCTTGTTCTAATGTTCGATCATCTTTGGAGCCTTCTGCACCTTACAATCAATCTTCATATGAGATACTTTGGATCAAAAAATAGCTTCTTCTTCTTCTTCTTCTTCTTTGGTACATGAGTTTATATGGTCATGTACATAGTATGATTCATGTCTCACCTAATCTGTTATCTTTTGCAACCTTCACTACAGATTCCTCAGGGTTATCACTTGTGACCTGAAATAAGGTCAACAAAACAATAAGCAAGAATAATACTCTTTTGATAATAGTAATAAAACAATAGCACGAATAATTGTCACAGTAGCTCCTTTAGAGCTATCACTTGTGACCTTCCTGAAACAAAGATCAAAAGTAAGAAATACAATATGAAATGAGATCAACACTCTTCTAGTGTTGTGATCAAACATTCCTCCATGGTAACCTGGAACCAACACAAGAAGTTTCTCCTAGATGAGATGTTAGTTGTATCTGGTAAATGATTACAATAAGAATTTATCTCAATATGCTAACATGCTACCAAGTATAATACTTTTCAAAGACTGCTACCTCAATTATAGTGTTTACTTGTAATGAGGTAGTTATCAAACTTGTCATGTGCAACTTTGAATCTTATCAACTTAATCAATCAAACCTGGAACCTGGAGTCTTGTCCTCAAGAACGAGTGTGTTTCTTTTCTTTCAAGTCTCCTTCACTCAATATGACAAGTGCTTTCTTCAACATGTATTTTGTACTAAGACAATATGTTATCTTGACAAAAGTCTAAGTTAGAGAATAAACTCTAATCTCAATCTAATGCCTTATCTTAAATTTTGACCAAGGGTTAGTGTGATGGTAATAACTTCAACATACAACCTAGATGTTCATGATGCATATCAGGATGATCAAACCTGGGGTGCATTATTCCTCTAAATGTGTTGGATCTAAGATCCTTCTCGATCTATGACAAAGGATCCCTTCTCCTACAAGTACCCTTTAGAATAATAATTCATTTTAAACATATGTAAGTACATACCTCTGATAGTATCTTTCTAGGGTAAGGTGCACTAGGGCAACGATCTCAACACTTCACAACAACTTTCAATGTAATTGGTACTGCAGTTGGTGTTGCAATTGAATGAAGGAACTAGAATTGTAACTGATACTACTACTGCAACTGTAACTATTACTGCAACTACAACTATAATTGCAATTGCAATTGGTACTTCAACTGCAACTGCAACTTGGGGTTTTATGAGGAAACCCTAATTTTTCAACTTTCAAATTTTGGAATTTTGATCCATGGACTAGATGCGTTGGGCTGAGGCAAGTAGGCTGGAGTAGTCTGATTTCAAAATTTCAAGTTTTACCCCTTAAAACTTGACCTGCGTCATTATGTACTGGTACTTCTGGTACTGGTTATGGTTTCCTAGTTTTCTGGTTTTCTGGTACCAGCCAAAAACTAGGGTTTCATTTTTTGGAGGCTATGGCCATTAAAAATGTGTGCTCAAGGTGCCAATGAGTTTTCTAGGCTAGGGCGCACTTCCCTAGATAGTTTTTAGGCTGAAATTCTCTTCCAATAAAAATCCTTAATTTTCTTGTAAGATAACAATGACATTTTTTGTTACCTAGTGAAAGGTGCTCTATTCAGTCAAGCTCTGATACCATGTTAAATTTAGAGTTGCTATTAAGTTCTTTTAAATTTTACTAGACAATAATAGCATAAGCAGGATCACTGAAAGAAACACAATCACAAGATACACAAAATTTATCCTAGGAAACCCTCATGGGGGAGAAAACCCAACAAAAACTTCCTTAATATAGATAACCAATACAATGCCAAGATAAAAGACCAAACACAAGAAAATATCCAACACTGAGCAATGTGCCTCTCTCTCTTCTTCCGACAACTGCAACTTACTTCAAACTTGTGCACTAGATGAGTGACTTGAGTGAATGAATGAGGCATCATCCTCTCTTATTTATACTAGTTGATAGGCGCTAGGGTTGTGTCTCTTCACCTAGTTGGGTCAACTTCTTCAATTAGTGGCTAAAACCACTTTAATTAGCCCTAGGGTCCGACTTCTCAATTAACATCATTTAATTAGGGTTTTACCAATCCAAAAAAGGGGATTTGGTCATATACAAAGGCCGACAAGATCAATCCACAAAAGGGGATTTGATCTATATAAAATAACTCAGTAATAATAAGAATATTCTTCGCGGTTACAATATTTCAACAATGAGGAGGTGAAGAGTCCAAATAAAAACATGGATGTCGAGAAATGAAGAGTCTAGAAAGGGGAGCGATTGTAACTGCACGAGATAGAGAAGAAATGAAGAGTCCATAAGAGAAACAATTTTAGAGGCAGTGATTGGAAAAACATTATAAATGAATTTTTTCTCCAGTCAAGGAATGGGGGGCTGAATAAGCTAGAATTGGGTCTTGTATAACTCTTTATCAAGCTTAAGAAAAGATATGAAATATCTTGGCTTATTCTTGTACCTCTATCTTAGGAACTCTTTCTAAAGATTGAATATAGGGGGAAGTTAATTCATGGTATGTTTATGTAATTGTGCATGATTGTTGATTGTTTTTTGTATATGTTATCAATTTTTCACTTCTGTCAATTGGATATGTAGGAAATGATTATGAACCCAATTGTAGGGACATATTCATTGTCATCTATATGTGTATGGGTATGATAGCATGGTTTCTTATTAAGAAATAAGAACTTTTTTTTCCCATAAGAAGAATCATATGCCTACAATTGATCTTTGTTACTGTTAGAATAAGACGACATCTAGGATTTAGTCTAATTTAAATGAGAAAGTCTCTCTTCGGAGAGAGATCCATTCAATTAGTAGCAACCGAACCCACGTATCGATGGATATTTCCATACCAAACGAGAGCAAGTCTTATTGGGACCCATCATTGGCAATCCTCCCTCATGTTAGCATGGGGCATTTTTTCCCATGTCAACAAAATGGCGCTAGAAGGAGGGCCATATGACAAGTTGAACCCATGGATTTTTTCTTGTTAATGTCTTTATCATCATTAATCACTCCTTCCAAAATCCCTAAATGGAGATGTATTTCTATTTATGCACCCCATACTGCTCCTAGAAATATAGTTAATCCCTTCTCAAAAGTTAAATTTGATGGTAAGGGAGAGACATTTGCATCTGAACATATCATTCAGTTCACTTTGAATTGTTTTTCTCATAAAATTACTTATGAAGGTGTCATATGCAAGTTGTTCACTCTTAATTTTTAAGGACGAGCTAAAAGATGGTGCCAAACTTGGTCATTCGCCTCTATTCACACACAAGAACAATTTATGTGTGAATTTTTTCATGCTTTTGAGAATTATGATTATGACGAATTTTGTAAATAAATAATAGAGCTTAGGAAAGAAAAAGATGAATCTTTAGAAGACTTTTCTTTAAGTTTTATGTGTTTGTTCTATAGATTTCATTTGGATGACATGCCTTCTATTAGTGAATGGATTCTACATTTAATTTCTCTTTCTAATGAACAAGATCAACTAATGAATGAAGAATCATAATCATGCCTAAATGCTAGTTTACATGTTGATTTGGATTCACATGAAGATGATGAAGATACTAATGATTTGTTTGGACAATGTTTGTTTGGATATTTCTTCACTATGGGGAATATAGATCAGACAGGGAATGTTTTTTTCAAAAGAAGTATGTGTATCCTCCCACCATTCCATTCCCCTGGACTTTCCTAGTGACAAAAAAAAACTCTTGTGTAGTAAATTTGAGTTCAGATTTTTTTTGTATTTGACACGGAGGAAGGTTTTCTTGTTGACAATGAGACACTTTGGGTTACACCAATGGTTATGTCAGGTTCTCATTGTCCTATTTTATCTTTGACATCAAAGGAAAAGGAGGAGGAAACTATGAAGAAAGATTAAGAAAGTTATCATGTCCTTGAAAAGCTAACAACTACCTAAGGAATGGATCAAATGGAGTCTATTGTTGTTGATCATAGTTGTTGTAGTGTTATAACCTCTTTTAGTTTAACTAAGAAAGATCAAGAAGGTTTTCTTGTAATTACTGAATTTATTGAGCCTTATTATTCTGAAAATTGTTGTGATTTTCTCGTATCTCCTAACCATGAGTATGTTTTAGAAGATATGTCATATTTACATATTTTAAAGGAGAAAAACAACAATGTTGATTAGTTAACTCAAGGAGAAGAAATAAACACACAATGCATGACACTTTTAGTACAACAATTTACATCTTGCAAGAGAATTTTTCTGGATAAAAATTGTGTATAAGGTTTTGAAATGTCCAACATTTCGAGTGGACACTCCACCCATCATTAGGGACATAAAAAGCTCGTATGGTAGAAAAGAGTGTTGAGTTTTGTATTTATAAAATAAGAGAGTAAGTGATCATTGAGGGAAAGAGTAAAGGTAAAATAAATTATGGGAAGTAGTCGTTGAGATATATTATTTAATGGTGATGAGAAACATATTGAAAAATGTGGTAAAATTAGTCAGTTAGATTAGTGGATAAATAAGAAGGAGAATAATAAATATTAAGGAATTAAATAATTAGAAATAGTCGTTAAGGTAATTAAATGAAAATGGATAAAGGTTAGAATAATACTTTAATTATGGGAGGAAATTAGAATAAATCACGAAATAAATTAAATAATATAAAAAGGAATTGAAGAAATTAAAGTGAGATAATAATACATGAAAAATTATTTAAATGAGGGATAAAAATAAAATCAAAAGAAGCGGGTAGATTAAAAGGTGAAATGATTTCATAGAGATGTAGATCAATGATGTCGAGATGGGGAAGGAAAAGAATCAGAAAGGAGGAAAGGCTTCCAAGATTGGTCGAGGTGATGAATGGTGGGCTTCCAGGATTGCCTCAACTTGTAGCCATCTTCGTAGTTAAAGTTATTAGGATGGTTTTTTATTTCAAGGGCTTCCTGAATGAGATAGGAGGAGTAATGTGGGGCGGAGGGTAAAAAATTTGTTTGGTCAAAGCAAATAAGGTGCTTATATTTAAAAGAGTGTTTAGTAATAGTTGATTTGGAGATTTAGTTATAGGTTGTATAACCTATATTCTCTTTAAGCCAGGCTTTAAAGGTTCTACTAGTTTGACCTATGTAATATTTCCCACAAGCACAAGGTATTTGGTAAACTCTTGGGCCAAGCATCATGTCAGGTTTATCTTTAGCCTCTTTGAGAAGTTGTTTTAGGGTTTTGTAGAGTTTAAATATGGTTTTTAATATTATTCTTAGTTAATAGTTTTGAGACTAATCAGTGGTGCCCTATATATAAGGCAGATAGATGAGAGCGTGAGGAGGGGAGGAGGGACGTGATTTTTGGTTTAAGGTTGTTGGCTAAGCAGAAAGCTTGGTTGATTTGGGAGAGAGTAGCCATTGGACAAAAGGGTTTTGGTTTGGTGGGCCTTTTCCTTTACTTAGAATAGGAGAATAACGTTAAATAAGGTTTTGATTGTGAAACAATTCCTAGCATGGAGCCTGTTGAAACAGTTCTTAAATTTTTTATCCCTAAGGCCTAAATTTTCCTTTTTCGGGTTTCGGCTTTTCACAAAACACGAGTTTCGTTATCAATCCCAAACACACGACACCTTTTTCTCAAAGATTTTAATTATTTGGATAATAAAAGGAAAAAAAGCTCAAAAGAATTATAAGAATCCCGACACCTTTTTCTTTGAAATTATTTAAATCATGATAAGTTTTAAAACTAACGGATTTAAGGTTAAGCTTGAAAAATTTTCGTGATTCGGGGTTTGCTGAAAACGTATTTTTCGATACAAATCGAATCGCGAAATCCCGATCTCCGATTTCCCGAAACGTTGAAGTCTTAGTTAAAACACTTATTAATTAATTCTCTAATGTGAAAGGTTAAGGATTAAGATAATCATGTCACAATTTCGGGATTCGTGGTTCAGTGAGACCACATCTCTTGTCATCATGATTCCCGAAATCCCGAATCATGAAACCCCAATCCATAGTTCGTGTTAAATCAAACTAATTCTTTTTTGGCCTTAATCGTGATTAGTTAGTTAATTAAGATGAGTTTAAGTCTTGTCTTTAAAAAAAAACCATCGCGATTTTGCGATTTCGAAGATCAAATTTCATCGATAACATACTTCTTGACATCATGATCCCCGAAATCCCAAAAATGTTTAATCTCAATTAATTACTTCGCTAAAATGTTTTAAGTCTTAATTAACACATCGCGATTTCGTGATTTCGGAGATCCGATTTCATCAATAACATACTTCTCGACATCATGATCCTCAAAATCCCGAAAAACAAAGTTTTCAGTCTTAATCTATGATTAGCACTAATTAACCTTTTTTCCAAAACAAGATTAATGATAATCATTCTTTCTAATTTTTCGTTTATGTTTCGCTTTCCAATTAAGTAAAGTGTCCCGAATTAAAAAAAAAAAAAAACCCGAAGGCGCCTAAATACAGACATTAAATGCGTATCTCAGAAAAATATCTTCTGCATTAAATGCCTTGAATTCTTGACAGTTGTGTCAATCCTGTCACTTTTAAATGTTTTCAAAGTGAACATCTAAATGTCTGTGTTTTCATTTTATCAAGCGCATGAAACACTTAGCTGAGCTCGTTCATCCATTTTCTGTGACAGGTTTTCAATTAAACGTGAAGTCATGGCACCGAAAAAGGCACCGAAGAAGAATGAAGATGCACAGGAAAGAGATATCATCTCCGACACCACACCACACGCTATAGACTCCATTAAATCTTGGACTCAAATCTTCGAATTTCTGGAATATGAACTCAAGAATGCTCATCCTGATTCTGAGAATCATTGTCGGGACATAGCTGAGTCAGAGCTTCATAAGATCGTTGCGCGCTCGCGGCTCGTGGCATACAATGATATGATCAGTTGGGCCCTGGAAAAGGTCGATATCCCGACAAGGAGAATCTTAAACGATCAAGGAGTTATCGTCGGCTCATTCAGGCCAGAACACATACAAGTAATGTATAAAATCTCACCAAATCCTAAACATACTTTTAATGCCGAATTTTTAGCAGAATTTCAGAGGAAAGAATGCATTAAGGCAGACCGGACATATCCTGATATGATTAGATAATGGGCGAGGTGTCCAACAAAGTTTAGAGTTGATACCCATGGGATTTATGCTACAACATCCTTGAATGAATACATGGTATATGTAGCTATTATGCTATGTAGACTTTTCGGGAGAAAAGATCCCTGCCATTTTCATGTAGATTGGGTGCCCTTTTTAGAAGAAGCTTCAGAAGGGAATGCTTTTAACTAGCATAATATTTTGTCAGATAACATAACACAGGAAATCTCAAACTACAAAGAAGCAAAATCAAAGGGACAACCAACAACCTTTTACATGTCAGCATACATTATGGATGCAATCTGTTATGTGACTCCTTTTCCCTTAATGAATTGGAGTTGGAACATTTCCTGTCCAGAACCCATTCATAAATATCACTCGGCCCTTTGGGAAGAAAATGATAAGGATGCATTTTATGAGGTTTGTCATTTTATTATAATTTCGATGCATAAAATATTTTTTGGATGTGAACCCCCTCGCATTTCTGATGCAATTACAGAAAATATTAAAGCAATTGCCGACTGGTTTATTGAGGAGAATTTTTCCTACGTTAGGGTTTACGGTTGTTCCATTCCCCCTCATGCACTCCCTAAATTCCTACCAGACAGATTGGTGTGCAGGGAGGTAGCCCATCATATAGTAAAGGGCGGCATTGGATTAGAACTAAAAGCAGCTTAGAAGAAGTCATGGCCAACTTTCCCTGTACATATTGGGAAATTTTCTTTATTAAATCTAGGCCATTCTAAGGTAGAGGATGAATCATTAGAAGAAATGAAATTAGTAGATATTGAGCACAGAAAGTATGACCCCTACCAAGTAATATGATGCAGGAGCATCGCTCCACGTCAGTAGCCAGCCAACCACGCGAGCGCATGCATTCAACGCTGGAGAGAGAGGCGCAGTCCTCATTCAAATTTGTAATGAATGTAATAAATGTTTTAAGCTGGTGAGCATAGACACCATGCCTTTGTGCAGACATTAGGTAGAGCAGTCATAAATGTTTAGATGGATGAGATCTAGATCCGATAGCGGACTAGACAGCTCATTGATTGTAATTGAATAGAGTAGGTGAAATCCTGGAGGGAAGCGCTCGATTGATCCCCTCGTTGTAAAAGAGATATTGATATCTCATTTTGGATGAGTTAGAGGGGTTGAGAAGAGAGAGAGCCGAGAGAGAGCTCGGGGAACACCTTGAAAAATATACAGGCATTTGCCATTATTAATACAGAGCAGTTCTTCCTACATTTTCTGTCATTATATGCATGTCTGTGTATGTGTTCATTATATGTTGTATTTGTGTATTGTGATTATACCATTGCAGGGAGTGTGTTTGATTTCAGGTTTGAGAGGTCTTTGAGGGTTCATGCCATGAGGGCGTGACAGAGTGTTGAGACTCTGAATACCGGTGCACAGAGGATGCGCTTCTGAACTCGGGGAAGTCAGACAAAGACGTTTTGAGAGCACAAGCATTGAAGTCAACAACTCATATAGAAGGAGGACTTTTGGGGTTACTGAACACCTCAATATTCAAGGCAGTGTAGCTGAGACACTGTTGTGGACAGAACCTGTCAGGAGTTCTGTAGGAGCTCTACCAAGAGGGTATCGATCGTGTGTACAGAGGTGCACAGAGGAAAGAACTCTGCCGTGAGTTCAGAAGGAACAGAAGTCTGGAGAGGACTCTGAGAAGCTCTGTCCAGGGGAACATAGCTGTTGAGTGTTCAGTGGAAGAGATGCTCTGCCAGGAGGGCGTTGAGGGAGTGTGCAGATAGCGTAGGAGGAAGGAACTCTTTGAGTTCTATCATCTGAAGGAAGCGTCCACTGAGGGAGCTTTCACTGGGTTACTGAATATCCAGAGCACTCAACAATGGGTTATTAGAGCGTGCAGGAGAAGTGCAGGTCGGATTCGAAGTCTCAGCAGATAGTCTGAGCACTGGAAGTCAGGGATTCTGTGGCTGCGAGTGCACAGAGTCCGTGTGACTTCAACACTTTGAGAGCTGTTGAAGATTGAGTGAGAAAAGCGTGGGTGAAAAGTCTCTAAAGGAGTCGGAGGGCTTAAGCTCAGGAGGGATAGTTCCTTAACGTTGCCGTGGGAACAGACCTGGGTGAAGAATTGAGCAGGGCAGAGTTCTACAGTGGGAGAAGTCTCTAAGGCGTGGAACAGACGGCCAGGGTTTTCGGAGGAGAATCGCGAAACCCCGTCGATCGTCCGATAGTGGAGAAGCTACGCGGGAGTTAACCCATAGGCGCAGGAAGGGTCAAAGCCCATCGGGGTTCGACATTCGACGTTTGACGAGGTGAGGCGCAGACCCGTTAAAATCGCGAGTAGCGATTCCCCGATTTGATTGGAGCCGTCGATCGCTGCAGAGGCACGTGGCGCGAGATCCTGGGAGGTCGGGGTTCGGCATTCGGCGATCCTCATTGCAAGGAATTTCAATTGGCGAAATCGTGATCCCGCGATTCCCGATCGCACGAGGGAGAGAAGTGGAGTGGCAGTGTGGGATCACAGGTACGAGTGGAGTCCAGGTGGCATTTTGTCGGGAGATCGGCACCTCGGAGCTCGGAGTTTGGAAAGTCAGATTGTGGACATTGCAAGCAGCGATTTCCCGATAGGGAAATCCCCGACGGAAGAGGAACCGGTGACTTTTGACCCATCGGGGTTTGGATGGCTGAGATCTAGATCCGATAGCGGACTAGATAGCTCATTGATTGTAATTGAATAGAGTAGGTGAAATCCTGGAGGGAAGCGCTCGATTGAGCCCCTCGTTGTAAAAGAGATATTGATATCTCATTTTGGATGAGTTAGAGGGGTTGATAAGAGAGAGAGCCGAGAGAGAGCTCGGGGAACACCTTGAAAAATATACAGGCATTTGCCATTATTAATACAGAGCAGTTTTTCCTGCATTTTCTATCATTATATGCATGTCTGTGTATGTGTTCATTATATGCTGTATTTGTGTATTGTGATTATACCATCGCAGGGAGTGTGTTTGATTTCAGGTTTGAGAGCTCTTTGAGGGTTCATTCCATGAGGGCGTGACAGAGTGTTGAGACTCTGAATACTGGTGCACAGAGGATGTGCTTCTGAACTCGGGGAAGTCAGACAAAGACGTGCTGAGAGCACAAGCATTGAAGTCAACAACTCATATAGAAGGAGGACTTTTGGGGTTACTGAACACCTCAATAGTCAAGGCAGTGTAGCTGAGACACTGTTGTGGACAGAACCTGTCAGGAGTTCTGTAGGAGCTCTACCAAGAGGGTATCGATCGTGTGTACAGAGGTGCACAGAGGAAAGAACTCTGTCGTGAGTTCAGAAGGAACAGAAGTCTGGAGAGGAATCTGAGAAGCTCTGTCTAGGGGACATCGAGCGAAGTGCGAGAGTGTACAGGGGAACATAGCTGTTGAGTGTTCAGTGGAAGAGATGCTCCGCCAGGAGGGCGTTGAGGGAGTGTGCAGATAGCGCAGGAGGAAGGAACTCTTTGAGTTCTATCATCTGAAGGAAGCGTCCACTGAGGGAGATTTCACTGGGTTACTGAATATCTAGAGCACTCAGCAATGGGTTATTAGAGCGTGTAGGAGAAGTGCAGGCCGGATTCGAAGTCTCAGAAGATAGTCTGAGCACTGGAAGTCAGGGATTCTGTGGCTGCGAGTGCACAGAGTCTGTGTGACTTCAACACTTTGAGAGTTGTTGAAGATTGAGTGAGAAAAGCGTGGGTGAAAAGTCTCTGAAGGAGTTAGAGGGCTTAAGCTCAGGAGGGATAGTTCCTTAACGATGTCGTGGGAACAGACCTGGGCGAAGAATTGAGCAGGGCGGAGTTCTACAGTGGGAGAAGTCTCTAAGGCGTGGAACAGACGGCCAGGGTTTTCAGAGGAGAATCGCGAAACCCCGTCGATCGTCCGATAGTGGAGAAGCTACGCGGGAGTTAACCCATAGGCGCAGGAAGGGTCAAATCCCATCGGGGTTCGACATTCGGCGTTTGACGAGGTGAGGCGCAGACCCGTTAAAATCGCGAGTAGCGATTCCCCGATTTGATCGGAGCCGTCGATCGCTGCAGAGGCACGTGGCGCGAGATCCCGGGAGGTCGGGGTTTGGCGTTCGACGATCCTCGTTGCAAGGAATTTCAATTGGCGAAATCGTGATCCCGCGATTCCCAATCGCACGAGGGAGAGAAGTGGAGTGGCAGTGTGGGACCACAGGTACGAGTGGAGTCCAGGTGGCATTTTGTCGGGAGATTGGCACCTCGGAGCTCGGAGTTTGGAAAGTCAGATTGTGGACATTGCAAGCAGCGATTTCCCGATAGGGAAATCCCCGACGGAAGAGGAACCGGTGACTTTTGACCCATTGGGGTTCGGAGTTTTAAACTGCATGTGAACTGCGCTCACGTGAACCGCGAATTCCCGAATCGCGATTTCCTGATAAGCGAGGGGAGATCGCCGAGGAGATAACTGTGGGTAGTGAGCACTCCCGAGAGGAGTTGGAAGAGTTCTTTGACTCTTCGGGCCTGGGAGAAAGAAGGTCCTGGTGAGAGGCGGGTTGGACCGTGAGGGTTGCAACTTTGCACCAAGTGGTATCAGAGCTGGAACTACATCTGTACATTTCAGGTGAGGTGAGATGGCAGAAGAAGGAAGACAAAGTTACTGAAGACTCTGTGACGACAGCGTGCAAGTGGACAGCAATCGTGGATACAGTCATTAGGAGACTGTGAGAGGATGAAGCTGAGCACTCAGGATCGCAGGAGTGACAGCAGCAGATCTGTCAGGGAGGCAGACGGAACCAGCAACATGGTTACTGAAGGCCATAAGCGTGCTGAAAGGAAGAGCCCGAAGCTGATGAGCGGAGCAGAGATGGATAAAGAGCTCGCTGACATAAAGCGAGAGATGGAGGGGCTCGAGATGAGGATGCGGCAGGATAGAAAATCGAGGTGGGTTAAAGAATGGCTCATGAAGACGCCAAAGGTTAAATGGCCAATCAGGGAACTGATGGTCAAAAGGCAACAGAGGCTGTTGAGAAAATGGTTGAGGTATGCTGAAGACCTCAGGGCCACAGAAGAAGAAATGATTTGTTACTGTTGGCCAGAGACTGGGAAAGGTCTCGATGATGATGTTGATTGGAATAAGTTGAAATCGGCTGATGATTTCAATTACTGTCGGTTGGGCAGAAAAGAAGAAATTCCAGTTTGTCACGAAGGCAACGAATTGGGATCAGTTGAGGATCTCAAAGACTGTCGTGAGGGCAGCCAGGGAATTTCAAATTGCCAGTTGGGCAAGGAAACAGAAATGAGATCGACTGAAGATCTCATGGATTGTCAGGGGGACAATGAGGAAGCTTTGCATTGCCAGCTGGGCGATGAAAGGAGATCAGTTGAAGGTCTCGAAGACTGCCAGGAGGGCAGTGGAAGCATCAAAGACTGCCAGACAGGCAGCAGAAGAGTGTTAAACTGCCAGGTGGGCAGAGATGAGAAAGCGGGACTAGTTGGAAGTCTCATGAGCTCGTTGGAGAGTTCATGTCAGCATTGGGTGCTGATGAAGGTGGGGTCAATGGATCTCAAAATCTATCGGGAAGGCAATGAAAGCATCCCACTTTGCAGGGATGAACTAGTGAATCAGATTCAGCCAGAGGAGCTGACAGAACAGATAAGACTGCCTGATAGTCTCGTAAATCCAGAGGTGAACTTAGATCAGCAGGTGCAACTGACAGAAGTGAAAGAACATCAGGATGATATCTTGATGATTGGGGGAATACAATTATTCCTACCATCTGCCCAAGAGGAGGCAGAAAACTCTTTTGAAAGTGAAGCAACAGTAGGGGAACAATCACAGTTGATGAGGACTGATTTCCATCAAACAGTCACAGTCAAAGAAGAAGAAGAGTTGGAGCAGGCATTTGAGGCTGCCCAAGCAGATGAAAGGAAGAATGAGTGTTCTGAGGAACAACTCAATAATTTCAGCCAGCAAGCTGAAAGAGCTGTAGCACTGAAGCTGACAACAAAATAAATAGAAGGAGGAAACGAGCATTCCGAGGAATGGCTCGACATATTCAGCATTTCAGCTGAAAGGACTGCAACATGGGAGGTTGCAGAAGCAGAGGATAAAGAGGCAGACAACACATGTTTTGCTGATCTGTGGGATCAAATTGAAGCCCTGGAGGAAAGGGTAAAAGTTCAGGGCACGCACATCCAACATATGAAGTTAGAAAGAGAGGAAGGCGTGGGAGATCATGATGATCTTCCCAATGGCCAAAAATTCTTGCAGCTGAGGAGACTGCAACAGCAAAACCAGCCATTGGAACTGCTGGATGAGGTAATCATGGAGATCAGCAGGCTGATGTTAGAGTCAGCAGATATTGTCAGCAAGGAGGGGCTGAACAGGAAGAAGGAAGCAGCAACAGCGACAGGATGGAGCAAATGGACAGCTCCACACATTTGTTTGGGATCCAGGAGGATTTCTGTTGGGCTCCGGATTTATAACATTTTCTTGCTGGTTCTTGAAGACATTGTTTACTCTCCTGAAGACTTTTGTTAAGCAAATGGCATTCTTTCTGTGCTATTCATACTCTGTTACACATATTTGTTCCATTGTATACAGAAAC
>ML794163.1:20739-37280 GCA_009831015.1 Picea engelmannii
TTCACATTTAGACTGCTCAACATTCAGGAACTAGTTTGGGTATCTCATGGGATGAAGGAGTTTCATTTGATTACAATAGAACGTTTCATAGGATGGTTGCTGAGTTGTGTGGAGTGATAAGTAGCAAGAACTTAGCTGTTTTCGGTTTATCTTTTACATGCATATACCGAACAGTACCGGTTAGTACCGAGTAGTACCGAGTAGTACAGAGAAAAGTAGGGTACAGTAGCTCTTTCCAACGAGTTTCTTTTAAGCAGTTCGGAGATTAGTTTGGCATCCTTTAAACCCCCTCTTCAGCCCTGCATTTCCTGTGCTGGTTCCTCTAAGTCTACCTTCCCGGGTTGACAATTAAATGTTGATGTACATGGTATATCTGCAGCTCGACAATTTCCCACAGCTGAAGGAGGAAGCTCATGAGCAGGAGCTCATGATTTTTGCAGCTGTGGAGTATGATGCAGGAGCATCGCTCCACATCAGCGGACAGCCAGCCGCGCGAGCGCATGCATTCAACGCTGGAGAGAGAGGCGCAGTCCTCATTCAAATTTGTAATGAATGTAATAAATGTTTTAAGATGGTGAGCATAGACACCATGCCTTTGTGTAGACATTAGGTAGAGCAGTCATAAATGTTTAGATGGCTGAGATCTAGATCCGATAGCGGACTAGACAGCTCATTGATTGTAATTGAATAGAGTAGGTGAAATCCTGGAGGGAAGCGCTCGATTGAGCCCCTCATTGTAAAAGATATATTGATATCTCATTTTGGATGAGTTAGAGGGGTTGAGAAGAGAGAGAGCCGAGAGAGAGCTCGAGGAACACCTTGAAAAATATATAGGCATTTTCCATTATTAATACAGAGCAGTTTTTCCTGCATTTTCTGTCATTATTTGCATCTCTGTGTATGTGTTCATTATATGTTGTATTTGTGCATTGTGATTATACCATTGCAGGGAGTGTGTTTGATTTCAGGTTTGAGAGGTCTTTGAGGGTTCATGCCATGAGGGTGTGACAGAGTGTTGAGACTCTGAATACCGGTGCACAGAGGATGTGCTTCTGAACTCGGGGAAGTCAGACAAAGACGTGCTGAGAACACAAGCATTGAAGTCAACAACTCATATAGAAGGAGGAATTTTGGGGTTACTGAACACCTCAATAGTCAAGGCAGTGTAGCTGAGACACTGTTGTGGACAGAACCTATCAGGATTTCTGTAGGAGCTCTACCAAGAGGGTATCGATCGTGTGTACAGAGGTGCACAGAGGAAAGAACTCTGCCGTGAGTTCAGAAGGAATAGAAGTCTGGAGAGGACTCTAAGAAGCTCTGTCTATGGGACATCGAGCGAAGTGCGAGAGTGTACAGGGGAACATAGTTGTTGAGTGTTCAGTGGAAGAGATGCTCCGCCAGGAGGGCGTTGAGGGAGTGTGTAGATAGCGCAGGAGGAAGGAACTCTTTGAGTTCTATCATCTGAAGGAAGCGTCCACTGAGGGAGCTTTCACTGGGTTATTGAATATCCAGAGCACTCAGCAATGGGTTATTAGAGCATGCAGGAGAAGTGCAGGCCGGATTCGAAGTCTCAGCAGATAGTCTGAGCACTGGAAGTCAGGGATTCTGTGGCTGCGAGTGCACAGAGTCTGTGTGACTTCAACACTTTGAGAGCTGTTGAAGATTGAGTGAGAAAAGCGTGGGTGAAAAGTCTCTGAAGGAGTCGGAGGGCTTAAGCTCAGGAGGGATAGTTCCTTAACGTTGCCGTGGGAACAGTCCTGGGTGAAGAATTGAGTAGGGCGGAGTTCTACAATGGGAGAAGTCTCTAAGGCGTGGAACAGACGGCTAGGGTTTTCGGAGGAGAATCGCGAAACCCCGTCGATCGTCCGATAGTGGAGAAGCTACGCGGGAGTTAACCCATAGGCGCAGGAAGGGTCAAAGCCCATCGGGGTTCAGCATTCGGCGTTTGACGAGGTGAGGTGCAGACCCGTTAAAATCGCGAGTAGCGATTCCCCGATTTGATCGGAGCCGTCGATCGTTGTAGAGGCACGTGGCGCGAGATCCCGGGAGGTCGGGGTTTGGCGTTCGGTGATCCTCGTTGCAAGGAATTTCAATTTGCGAAATCGCGATCCCGCGATTCCCGATCGCACGAGGGAGAGAAGTGGAGTGGCAGTGTGGGACCACAGGTACGAGTGGAGTCCAGGTGGCATTTTTTCGGGAGATCGGCACCTCGGAGCTCGGAGTTTGGAAATTCAGATTGTGGACATTGCAAGCAGTGATTTCCTGATAGGGAAATCCTCGACGGAAGAGGAACCGGTGAATTTTGACCCATCGGGGTTCGGAGTTTTAAACTGCATGTGAACTGCGCTCACATGAACCGCGAATTCCCGAATCGCGATTTCCTGATAAGCAAGGGGAGATCGTCGAGTAGATAACTGTGGGTAGTGAGCACTCCCGAGAGGAGTTGGAAGAGTTCTTTGACTCTTCGGGCCTGGGAGAAAGAAGGTCCTGGTGAGAGGCGGGTTGGACCGTGAGGGTTGCGATGAAAGGAGATCAGTTGAAGGTCTTGAAGACTGCCAGGAGGGAAGTGGAAGCATCAAAGACTGCCAGGCGGGCAGCGGAAGAGTGTTAAACTGCCAGGTGGGCAGAGATGAGAAAGCGGGACTAGTTGGAAGTCTCATGAGCTCATTGGAGAGTTCAAGTCAGCATTGGGTGCTGATGAAGGTGGGGTCAATGGATCTCAAAATCTGCCGGGAAGGCAATGAAAGCATCCCACTTTGCAGGGATGAACTAGTGAATCAGATTCAACCAGAGGAGCTGACAGAACAGATAAGACTGCCTGATAGTCTCGTAAATCCAGAGGTGAACTTAGATCAGCAGGTGCAACTGACAGAAGTGAAAGAAAATCAGGATGATATCTTGATGATTGGGGGAATACAATTATTCCTACCATCTTCCCAAGAGGAGGCAGAAAATTCTTTTGAAAGTGAAGCAACAGTAGGGGAACATTCACAGTTGATGAGGACTGATTTCCATCAAACAGTCACAGTCAAAGAAGAAGAAGAGTTGGAGCAGGCATTTGAGGCTGCCCAAGCAGATGAAAGGAAGAATGAGTGTTCTGAGGAACAACTCAATAATTTCAGCCAGCAAGCTGAAAGAGCTGTAGCACTGAAGCTGACAGCAAAAGAAATAGAAGGAGGAAACGAGCATTCCGAGGAATGGCTCGACATATTCAGCATTTCAGCTGAAAGGAATGCAACATGGGAGGTTGCAGAAGGAGAGGATAAAGAGGCAGACAACACATGTTTTGCTGATCTGTGGGATCAAATTGAAGCCCTGGAGGAAAGGGTAAAAGTGCAGGGCACGCACATCCAACATATGAAGTTAGAAACAGAGGAAGGCGTGGGAGATCATGATGATCTTCCCAATGGCCAAAAAATCTTGCAGCTGAGGAGACTGCAACAGCAAAACCAGCCATTCGAACATCTGGATGAGGTAATCATGGAGATCAGCAGGCTGATGTTAGAGTCAGCAGATACTGTCAGCAAGGAGGAGCTGAACAGGAAGAAGGAAGCAGCAGCAGTGCAGCGGAAGCAGCAGCAGCGACAGGATGGAGCAAATGGACAGCTCCACACATTTGTTTGGGATCCAGGAGGATTTCCAAGAGCTGAAGGAGGAAGCTCATGAGCAGGAGCTCATGATTTTTGCAGCTGTGGAGTATGATGCAGGAGCATCGCTCCACGTCAGCAGCCAGCCAGCCGCGCGAGCGCATGCATTCAACGCTGGAGAGAGAGGCACAGTCCTCATTCAAATTTGTAATGAATGTAATAAATGTTTTAAGCTGGTGAGCATAGACACCATGCCTTTGTGCAGACATTAGGTAGAGCAGTCATAAATGTTTAGATGGCTGAGATCTAGATCCGATAGCGGACTAGACAGCTCATTGATTGTAATTGAATAGAGTAGGTGAAATCCTGGAGGGAAGCGCTCGATTGAGCCCCTCGTTGTAAAAGAGATATTGATATCTCATTTTGGATGACTTAGAGGGGTTGAGAAGAGAGAGAGCCGAGAGAGAGCTCAGGGAACACCTTGAAAAATATACAGGCATTTGCCATTATTAATACAGAGCAGTTTTTCCTGCATTTTCTGTCATTATATGCATGTTTGTGTATGTGTTCATTATATACTGTATTTGTGTATTGTAATTATACCATTGCAGGGAGTGTGTTTGATTTTAGGTTTGAGAGGTCTTTGAGGGTTCATGCCATGAGGGCGTGACAGAGTGTTGAGACTCTGAATACCGGTGCACAGAGGATGCGCTTCTGAACTCGGGGAAGTCAGACAAAGACGTGCTGAGAGCACAAGCATTGAAGTCAACAACTCATATAGAAGGAGGACTTTTGGGGTTACTGAACACCTCAATAGTCAAGGCAGTGTAGCTGAGACACTGTTGTGGACAGAACCTGTCAGGAGTTCTGTAGGAGCTCTACCAAGAGGGTATCGATCGTGTGTACAGAGGTGCACAGAGGAAAGAACTCTGTCGTGAGTTCAGAAGGAACAGAAGTCTGGAGAGGAATCTGAGAAGCTCTGTCTAGGGGACATCGAGCGAAGTGCGAGAGTGTACAGGGGAACATAGCTGTTGAGTGTTCAGTGGAAGAGATGCTCCGCCAGGAGGGCGTTGAGGGAGTGTGCAGATAGCGCAGGAGGAAGGAACTCTTTGAGTTCTATCATCTGAAGGAAGCGTCCATTGAGGGAGCTTTCACTGGGTTACTGAATATCTAGAGCACTCAGCAATGGGTTATTAGAGCGTGCAGGAGAAGTGCAGGCCGGATTCGAAGTCTCAGCAGATAGTCTGAGCACTAGAAGTCAGGGATTCTGTGGCTGCGAGTGCACAGAGTCCGTGTGAATTCAACACTTTGAGAGTTGTTGAAGATTGAGTGAGAAAAGCGTGGGTGAAAAGTCTCTGAAGGAGTCGGAGGGCTTAAGCTCAGGAGGGATAGTTCCTTAACGTTGTCGTGGGAAGAGACCTGGGCGAAGAATTGAGCAGGGCGGAGTTCTACAGTGTGAGAAGTCTCTAAGGCGTGGAACAGACGGCCAGGGTTTTCGGAGGAGAATCGCGAAACCCCGTCGATCGTCTGATAGTGGAGAAGCTACGCGGGAGTTAACCCATAGGCGCAGGAAGGGTCAAAGCCCATCGGGGTTCGGCATTCGGCGTTTGCGAGGTGAGGCGTAGACCTGTTAAAATCGCGAGTAGCGATTCCCCGATTTGATCGGAGCCGTCGATCGCTGCAGAGGCACGTGGCGCGAGATCCCGGGAGGTCGGGGTTCGACGTTCGGCGATCCTCGTTGCAAGGAATTTCAATTGGCGAAATCGCGATCCCGCGATTCCCGATCGCACGAGGGAGAGAAGTGGAGTGGCAGTGTGGGACCACAGGTACGAGTGGAGTCCAGGTGGAATTTTGTCGGGAGATCGGGACCTCGGAGCTCGGAGTTTGGAAATTCAAATTGTGGACATTGCAAGCAGCGATTTCCCGATAGGGAAATCCCCGACGGAAGAGGAACCGGTGACTTTTGACCCATCAGGGTTCGGAGTTTTAAACTGCATGTGAACTGCGCTCACGTGAACCACGAATTCCCGAATCGTGATTTCCCGATAAGTGAGGGGAGATCGTCGAGGAGATAACTGTGGGTAGTGAGCACTCCCAAGAGGAGTTGGAACAGTTCTTTGACTCTTCGGGCCTGGGAGAAAGAAGGTCCTGGTGAGAGGCGGGTTGGACCGTGAG
This sequence comes from Picea engelmannii, assembly GCA_009831015.1. Classification (NCBI taxonomy): domain Eukaryota; kingdom Viridiplantae; phylum Streptophyta; class Pinopsida; order Pinales; family Pinaceae; genus Picea; species Picea engelmannii. Next base: position 26,502 of record ML794163.1, read on the forward strand.
GGTTGCGACTTTGCACCAAGTTGTATCAGAGCCGGAACTACATCTGTACATTTCAGGTGAGGTGAGATGGCAGAAGAAGGAAGACAGAGTTACTGAAGACTCTGTGACGACAGCGTGCAAGTGGACAGCAATCGTGGATACAGTCATTAGGAGACTGTGAGAGGATGAAGCTGAGCACTCAGGATCGCAGGAGTGACAGCAGCAGATCTGTCAGGGAGGCAGACAGAACCAACAACATGGTTACTGAAGGCCATAAGCGTGCTGAAAGGAAGAGCCCGAAGCTTATGAGCGGAGCAGAGATGGATAAAGAGCTCGCTGACATAAAGCGAGAGATGGAGGGGCTCGAGATGAGGATGCGGCAGGACAGAAAACCGAGGTGGGTTAAAGAATGGCTCATGAAGACGCCAAAGGTTAAATGGCCAATCAGGGAACTGATGGTCAAAAGGTAGCAGAGGCTGTTGAGAAAATGGTTGCGGTATGTTGAAGACCTCAGGGCCACAGAAGAAGAAATGATTTGTTACTGTTGGCCAGAGACTGGGAAAGGTCTCGATGATGATGCTGATTGGAATAAGTTGAAATCGGCTGATGATTTCAAGTACTGCCGGTTGGGCAGAAAAGAAGAAATTCCAGTTTGTCAGGAGGGCAACGAATTGGGATCAGTTGAGGATCTCAAAGACTGTCGTGAGGGCAGCCAGGGAATTTCAAATTGCCAGTTGGGCAAGGAAACAGAAATGAGATCGGCTGAAGATCTCATGGATTGTCAGGGGGACAATGAGGAAGCTTTGCATTGCCAGCTGGGCGATGAAAGGAGATCAGTTGAAGGTCTCGAAGACTGCCAGGAGGGCAGTGGAAGCATCAAAGACTGCCAGGCGGGAAGCGGAAGAGTGTTAAACTGCCAGGTGGGCAGAGATGAGAAAGCGGGACTAGTTGGAAGTCTCATGAGCTCGTTGGAGAGTTCAAGTCAGCATTGGGTGCTGATGAAGGTGGGGTCAATGGATCTCAAAATCTGTCTCGAAGGCAATGAAAGCATCCCACTTTGCAGGGATGAACTAGTGAATCAGATTCAGCCAGAGGAGCTGACAGAACAGATAAGACTGCCTGATAGTCTCGTAAATCCAGAGGTGAACTTAGATCAGCAGGTGCAGCTGACAGAAGTGAAAGAACATCAGGATGATATCTTGATGATTGGGGGAATAAAATTATTCCTACCATCTGCCCAAGAGGAGGCAGAAAATTCTTTTGAAAGTGAAGCAACAGTAGGGGAACAGTCACAGTCAAAGAAGAAGAAGAGTTGGAGAAGGAATTTGAGGCTGCCCAAGCAGATGAAAGGAAGAATGAGTGTTCTGAGGAACAACTCAATAATTTCAGCCAACAAGCTGAAAGAGCTGTAGCACTGAAGCTGACAGCAAAAGAAATAGGAGGAAACGAGCATTCCGAGGAATGGCTCGACATATTCAGCATTTCAGCTGAAACGACTGCAACATGGGAGGTTGCAGAAGCAGAGGATAAAGAGGCAGACAACACATGTTTTGCTGATCTGTGGGATCAAATTGAAGCCCTGGAGGAAAGGGTAAAAGTGCAGGGCACGCACATCCAACATATGAAGTTAGAAACATAGGAAGGCGTGGGAGATCATGATGATCTTCCCAATGGCCAAAAATTCTTGCAGCTGAGGAGACTGCAACAGCAAAACCAGCCATTGGAACAGCTCGATGAGGTAATCATGGAGATCAGCAGGCTGATGTTAGAGTCAGCAAATACTGTCAGCAAGGAGGGGCTGAACAGGAAGAAGGAAGCAGCAGCAGCGCAGCGGAAGCAACAGCAGCGACAGGATGGAGCAAATGGACAGCTCCACACATTTGTTTGGGATCCAGGAGGATTTCCAACAGCTGAAGGAGGAAGCTCATGAGCAGGAGCTCATGATTTTTGCAGCTGTGGAGTATGATGCAGGAGCATCGCTCCACGTCAGCAGCCAGCCAGCCGCGCGAGCGCATGCATTCAACGCTGGAGAGAGAGGCGCATTCCTCATTCAAATTTGTAATGAATGTAATAAATGTTTTAAGCTGGTGAGCATAGACACCATGCCTTTGTGCAGACATTAGGTAGAGAAGTCATAAATGTTTAGATGGCTTAGATCTAGATCCGATAGCGGACTAGACAGCTCATTGATTGTAATTGAATAGAGTAGGTGAAATCCTGGAGGGAAGCGCTCGATTGAGCCCCTCGTTGTAAAAGAGATATTGATATCTCATTTTGGATGAGTTAGAGGGGTTGAGAAGAGAGAGAGCCGAGAGAGAGCTCGGGGAACACCTTGAAAAATATACAGGCATTTGCCATTATTAATACAGAGCAGTTTTTCCTGCATTTTCTGTCATTATATGCATGTCTGTGTATGTGTTCATTATATGCTGTATTTGTGTATTGTGATTATACCATTGCAGGGAGTGTGTTTGATTTCAGGTTTGAGAGGTCTTTGAGGGTTCATGCCATGAGGGCGTGACAGAGTGTTGAGACTCTGAATACCGGTGCACAGAGGATGCGCTTCTAAACTCGGGGAAGTCAGACAAAGACGTGTTGAGAGCACAAGCATTGAAGTCAACAACGCATATAGAAGGAGGACTTTTGCTGTTACTGAACACCTCAATAGTCAATGCAGTGTAGCTGAGACACTGTTGTGGACAGAACCTGTCAGGATTTCTGTAGGAGCTCTACCAAGAGGGTATCGATCGTGTGTACAGAGGTGCACAGAGGAAAGAACTCTGCCGTGAGTTCAGAAGGAACAGAAGTCTGGAGAGGACTCTGAGAAGCTTTGTCTAGGGGACATCGAGCGAAGTGCGAGAGTGTACAGGGGAACATAGTTGTTGAGTGTTCAGTGGAAGAGATGCTCCGCCAGGAGGGCGTTGAGGGAGTGTGCAGATAGCGCAGGAGGAAGGAACTCTTTGAGTTCTATCATCTGAAGGAAGCATCCACTGAGGGAGCTTTCACTGGGTTACTGAATATCCAGAGCACTCAGCAATGGGTTATTAGAGCGTGCAGGAGAAGTGCAGGCTGCATTCGAAGTCTCAGCAGATAGTCTGAGCACTGGAAGTCAGGGATTCTGTGGCTGCGAGTGCACAGAGTCCGTGTGACTTCAACACTTTGAGAGATGTTGAAGATTGAGTGAGAAAAGCGTGGGTGAAAAGTATCTGAAGGAGTCGGAGGGCTTAAGCTCAGGAGGGATAGTTCCTTAACGTTGTCGTGGGAACAGACCTGGGCGAAGAATTGAGCAGGGCGGAGTTCTACTGTGGGAGAAGTCTCTAAGGCGTGGAACAGACGGCCAGGGTTTTCGGAGGAGAATCGCGAAACCCCGTCGATCGTCCGATAGTGGAGAAGCTACGCGGGAGTTAACCCATAGGCGCAGGAAGGGTCAAATCCCATCGAGGTTCGGCATTCGGCGTTTGACGAGGTGAGGCGCAGACCCGTTAAAATCACGAGTAGCGATTCCCCGATTTGATTGGAGCCGTCGATCGTTGCAGAGGCACGTGGCGCGAGATCCCAGGAGGTCGGAGTTCGACGTTCGGAGATCCTCGTTGCAAGGAATTTCAATTGGCGAAATCGCGATCCCGTGATTCCCGATCGCACGAGGGAGAGAAGTGGAGTGGCAGTGTGGGACCACAGGTACGAGTGGAGTCCAGGTGGAATTTTGTCGGGAGATCGGCACCTCGGAGCTCGGAGTTTGGAAAGTCAGATTGTGGACATTGCAAGCAACGATTTCCCGATAGGGAAATCCCTGACGGAAGAGGAACCGGTGACTTTTGACCCATCGGGGTTTGGAGTTTTAAACTGCATGTGAACTGCGCTCACGTGAACTTCGAATTCCCGAATCGCGATTTCCCGATAAGCGAGGGGAGATCGCCGAGGAGATAACTATGGGTAGTGAGCACTCCCGAGAGGAGTTGGAAGAGTTCTTTGACTCTTCGGGCCTGGGAGAAAGAAGGTCCTGGTGAGAGGCGGGTTGGACCGTGAGGGTTGCGACTTTGCACCATAATAAGCAGGCATGTTATACATTGTAATCTAAAAGCCTATGAGCATGAAACATCTATCTATGATGATGTATTCAAAGATGTTTAATCCTATGAATAAGTACTGAACATAGTACAGGCCATGTCACCTAACTCGCAGAATGGATTCGCGTCATTCCAGGGCCATAGGCGAAGTTGCCTACCCAAGAGTTTGCAGGGTGAAGTTTTGACCCCACCTTAAGAACAGGAAGGGCCTCCCCCAGGGTTTGAAACAAATACACAGGACAAAGCAAATACCAAAGGCAATATGAAGGATACTGAGATACCTTCCCAAGACACAAAGGGTTCCCAGACAAAAGAATCAGAGACAGAGAAGGGAAAAGAGCTGGAAACAACCCCAGAAATCCCTAAGGATGTTCCAGAAAAGACAGGAGGAACAACATCAACAGAGCTCGGTAGTCCCAACACTTCCTTAACTCCATTACAGTCAACTTATGGAACCCCCCATGAAGGAGCTCTGTATGTCAGTGATCTAGAGCCAATTTCAAGGGATGAGATCCCTCCATCAGATTACTTTTTCAATAAAAAGAGAAGAGCAATCTTGAAATAGGAAATACATCCAAGAGGAGAGGGGATGATTAAAAAACATAGGGTCATTACAGATGGAAAGAAGCTTAAAGATGGAGAATTTTCTACGGAGTTAGCAGGTACGATGGGTGCTATAGCATCGACAAATATATATTATGTTGGCAGTTTAACAACCATGCTCGAACAAAAAGACCAAACAATAACTCAGCTATAGGACAAATTGAAAGCAACTGAGAGAAATATCGGTTGGGGAATACAAAAGGGTCTAGAACAAGCTACACTAAAATATATTCAAGAAATTCAGAAAATGAAAATAGACTTAGAAGAGGAAAAACAGATAATACAGGTCACACAGGCACAGGTCCAAAAGCAGGAAGAAGAAAATAAACAATTACAAGATAAAATTAGTTCTATTACTAATCAAGTAATAGAACTTGAAATTTTCAGGACACAAGCATTGGGAATACATTTGAAAATAGAGAAGAACAACAGAAAGTGTTTTTGAATCTGGAAGTAGTCCAGAATTACTTTCAAGAAACAAATAAATCCTTGGAGAATGTTTTCCAGAAGGAAAGGGAAGCGAAAGCGGCTAGAACGACTTTCCAAAAGGCAGTAACCCTCTCAACAAAGGAAGAAGTCAGAAGGATTCAGAAATTATCCATTTCAGAACAGGTTAAAGGAGACATAATACTTAAAGTGTGGGAAGCAGACCTGGCCGAATATAAAAGAATAACCAGAGATGTCAATGATGATTGCCAGGGAATTTTTTATCTCTTAGAAAGGACTTCATTGAATATCGGAAAAAATGACTGTCCCGGATTATTAGCTGAGATTAATATTGCCAAGCACCAGCTAAGGTTCAAATAAGAGTTGGAGGAAATGAAGATAGAGATCTCAAAAATTAAATTAATCAATATCACAAAAATCGACAAATGGATGGTGACACCGAACCTAAAGTTGCAAACTATTAAATTCACAGGGAAGATAATAGAAGATCGTTTGCCTGAATTACAGAAAAGATTCTTCATGTTTGAAGTAAAAGAGATACCAGATGCTCCCAGAGTTTTTGTGAAATTTTTGGGAAAGTGTGTTCACTGTCTTGAGGCGGAAAAAGGAAGTTCATCAACACAAACATAAAAGCATTTTTTTTTAATGTTTTCATCATTAGAAATTAGAAAGGAAATGTAAACGGTTGACATTATTCATATATGTAACCGTAATCTTAGGAAGTTGGTTAGTCACCAACGAGAAAATTTTTGATGAAGATGTATAAATATATTTTCAAAAGACGGAGAAAAGGCTTTTGATTTTTTTGAGAGAGTCGATTGTATTAACAGTTTTCCAATCCATCATAATATATGATACAGACGAGATTCTGAATCCTGCAAATTTGTAGCTATGTGTTCTTTAACCCTGTTTACTATACTTTATTATGTTTTTCGTTCAATGTTTTTCTAATGAATAATCAATTTGAAGTTATCTGCAAACATCTTTTATAGTTCAAATTGATTTGGATATAAAATTATTTACAGCTTTTCCTCTGAAATTGCTATCAGTGATTTTAAGACCTGTGAATCATTTGAACCTTAATACTTAACTTTTCATTAGAAATCTTGTTTTCCTTCTTTATTACCTGTTACAATATGAGATTCTTTCTTGATTAAATCCTCATATTTTTCAGTAGTACTTCTTTGTTATTTTATAATTCTCAAATTGTTGCAAATCCAGGAAACGACCTCGAATGTATTTATGTTAGTGTTTTGAATTCCAAAATTGTTTTTCCTATTCTCATCTCTTAAAAGTTTGAAGTTGTTATCACCCTATAAGTTATAGGATCAACTAGTGACTGGGATATTATCTGTCTCTAGGGTTTTTGTTGACAAATGATTTTTCATTCTGCAAATAATTTGAAAAAGAAAGAAAAAGAAAAAAGAAAAAAGAAAAGAAAAGGAAAGAAAAAGAGGGCATAAAAGAATTTCAATAAAAGCCCCATGCAATAATAGTAACTTGGTCCATACCTTTCAAGCATGGCCAAGTTCTTTTTTAAATTTGATGTTGATAGGGTAGTGAATGAATTTGGCTAAACAGTTTAATCTTAGCCAAAGTGTCTGGGTAGATTAGTGAATAAATCTGACCAGACTGTCTAATCCTGGTCAGATAGCCCCAGGGTAGAGTAAATTCTTAGCCCAATAGTCTAATCTGTGTTAACTGTCATAGGAACTAGATTAGAATATAGGTTAGATTTCTTTGTTGCTTCATTTCAATAAGAACCAGTTTGATGTAAGTGTCGCACCATGTTTCAAATACTTAAAGGGTCGTTTGCCTAACCCCTTGGTGGTGTCCACTTGAAAGTTTGGAGAAAACCCATGAAAAGCATTTATCCAAAGTTTTCTAATTGCATGTTTTGTCTGCACCCTCACTTATGCTCTGATCAGGTATCAAGGGTCCAGATGATCATGCCCAGATCTACGGTGGACAAATCATTCCGGACCCCCCCAACCATTCTGCTTTTAACTGGGGGGGGGTCCGGAATCACTGATAAGACTTGCGCGCATCTGGACGGCCCATGATCGAGCGCGCAGATCAACGGTCAATATTGGATTCCAGACCCCCCCCGTCCGTTCTGCCTTTAATGGAGGGGGGGGGGGTCTGAAATGAGTGATAAAAAGCGCGCAAAGATCTGCGGCTCAGAAACAGGTGCATATATCAACAACACAAAATGGATTTCGGACCCCCCCGGATGATCTACTTTTAACCAAGGGGGGGGTCCAGAATGGAATCTTCCCTCTGGAGGGCCCCTCTTTATAAGTGGCATCATTTTAATGGCCCCGATTTCCATCACCGCCTGCTGTCTGACTTACCATCGTCACCTCTAGACGCCAACTTCCACTTTTCACAAGTTAGTCACGTCCCATAACTGCTATCAGTCCCTACCCCCCATTCGCTCGTGACAAGCCCCTTACTATGACCTTTACCTCCAATCGATAGTCTCCATGTCACCCGTCTGTATCCCTCAGTCACAGTCACCCGCCATATCACCCTCAAGGTGATCCGTTGGCCATTTATTACTGGATAACCTATCCGTTATCTAGCTAACCTGTCTCCCACGCCTGACCGACCCCAGTTTAAATAAAACTATCGTTATTCCCCTTACTTTCGTTATTCACCCATCGCACCAGAGAAATTCACCGCTTAATCCTCCGTTACATTCCGTTGCCCTCATCCACAGTCATTCACCCCCACTAACGTTGTATTTATTGCACGTACTATTACAGAAATGGCGCCAAAGTCCAAACAAGCAGAAGGAGAGGAGAATTTGTTTCTCCCACCTCTTTTCGACATGGACAGGATCCCACTGGTCGACAAAGACCGGTTGATCGCAGATACAAAATGCGACTTTGATTTCTCAGACCTCTAGTCGTGGCTCAGGGAAGTCTTCTTGGACCAGAGTGATGAAATTGGACTCTGGGAGTCCAATTTAACCCTCTACCTCTTCCCTCAGATCCACCATTTTCCCGAGTTTACTCTCAAGTGTCAAGCCCATTATATCCCCGAGCAAAGAGCGGTCATCTCCTCATCCGGAGAGATCCTGTTCCTCATCACACCCGAATCCATAGACCAGATGATGCAAATCCCCCGAGCCGACTCTGCATCTCCCTTCAACCTGGAAATTCTCACAGAATTGTACCAGAAAATGACATTCCCCCAAAGAGCTCAAATATTTGAGCTTTTCCTTCCCCCATCCGCTCAGTTTCCCTCCACAAATCCTCGTTACTTGTCTTCCATGTTCTCAAGTAAAGGAAACCATGTCATCTCATCCCTTTGTTCTTTATTAGGATACTATTCTGATGAGTGGGTAGATGAACCCATTCTGGGTTTTCTATCCATCTTCTCCACCGATGAAAATCCCACCACCCAGTTTGACTTCAGCACATTCTTGGCAGACAATATTCACGAACAGTTCGTGAATTTTGGCACGGAAGGCATGTTCAGATACTCGTCGATACTAGCATACTTGTTCGTCTTCTTCCAGGCGGATAAATTTGGCTTTTCCATGCAGAAGATGGATGGAGATGGTAAACCTCGGGCAGTCATAGCATGGACCTCCTTCCTCAAGCACAACTCCACTGATTTCAGTTTCAAGGAGTTCATCGACTAATTCTACCACCCTGTGGTAAGCATGCTAGGTGGCAGGCCCGAGCCTCGGATAAACGATGAAGTTCAGAGGATTCTGCACCTCTCGGATAACACAAAGACGGGTGATTGGTATTTATACCAGGATCACACCGAGATCAGAGTATACGGGTGCAAGTTGGCACCGTATAAGTTGCCCAAGTATCTGCCTGTCAGGATTTTTGCTTTAGAATATATAAGGCAGATTATAAATTCCGATGATATTCACTTTGTATCATTGAAGAAAAAGCAGCAGCTTAGAATCAAGGGGCAGATTGGCTCCTTCATCTGCAACAATCGAGGAGCTGGGGAAGAAGCAGACAGGATGTTGAGGGAGATGAAGTTCTCCATGAGCTTCCCATGGCATTATGATCCATGTGGGATCATCTCAGAGATGAGGGTGAAGAACAAAAACATCCCTTATGTTCATGTGTCTAAGCCCGAAGTTGAGAAGTATGCAAATCAGATAGCCTGGGAGCCTGACACATTGATCAAAGTAGAACAACAGGATCCCCTAGCCACTGTGTCACAAATTACCACTCCACAGGTCCCTAAAGAGAAGAGTCTGAGGCAGGATTTATCTCCGCCTGTCACTGAGGTATCTTCCGAGTAATTCCAGCTGCATACCAAGAGGCCTAAGACTTCGTCAGTCCCTGGCCCGACCGGGGAAAAAGAAGCCCCGTCTACCACAGTGACCAAGTCTGTTATTCCACCCTTCGGTTCAAGCCTCCATAAGGTCATTACGCCAGCATTGCCGAAGAAATCCACAGACTCCCCATTGGACACTCAGCCAGGCAAGGTAGGACCCAAGCTGAGCATTTTTGAAAAATATGATCTGATAAAGAAAAGGAACCAGACCCTGACCAGCAGTACTTGCACCAAATTCTGGAAGCAGACATCGACTGCGCAACATAGGCTTCTATCAGCATTCGACACCGAGAAGGGTAGAATGCATATGGAATTCCTCCAGGCACATGTACCAGATCCCAAGGTGATCACTGAATACAAGAGGGCCACCTTCAAATTCCAAACGAAGGACGTGCACCCAGCCGATCAGATGGATCTGCAGAAGCAGACAGGGGAAATGGTGTTCTATACGTTGGCACATGCTTCCACTTCTGCGTCCAAATTGCAGGTGTCACTGAACAATGTGCAAACACAACTCAAGCTGGAGAAGATATCGTCCTTTGCAAAGGACAATAGGATCAAAACTTTGGAGGAGCTGGTCCTCAAGATTGGTTACGATCCTTCAAACGTGAAAGCAGCTGAGGAAATGATCAAGAAGAAGAATGCCGACATTGCCTCCTTGAGGAAACAACTGAAGCTCCCACCCACAAAGGACTCGCAGGCGAAGGAGATAGCAGAGAAAGAAGGAGAGAAAGATGAAATGCTCAAGCTGCTCATGGAGAAGAATGCACAACTCAAAGAAATGGAAGCTGAGATGGAGAAACTATTAAAAGAGAAAAAGAAACTGAAGCCAATGGAAGTCATTCCATTGAGTGCTATTCCAATTTCAGGAGTGAGCACAACGTCAGTGACAGAAATCCCATCCGCAACTCCATTGACATCCCAAGAGAAGACAGCCGACCTGGCTAAGTCCATGGAAAAGATGAACCTGCAGGAAACAGAGATCAGCAGGCTTAAAAAGGAGATTGAGAACCTTCAGGAACTCAAATCTTCCTTCCAGACTAGCCTCTCTAAGGAAAAGCAGGTGACAGAGCAGCTCAAGCAGGAGCTACAGTAGCTCCGGAAGCAAACAGTGGCAGGAAAGACTTTGGCCGAAGTTAAAGAGAGTGTATGGATAGACATCACTAAGTCCATGAACGAGATATGGCCCATGATCCAGATCATGTTTGAGCAGAACGAATTGGTCCAGAGGAGCAAACAGGCCATTGAGAAGATCAGAGTAGAATTGGGAGACATGCCAACACAGGCAAATGAGATCATCAAGTTCCTCAATTCTAAGACCAGGGAAGAGCTGGAAGAGCTGAAGATTGAAGACAGAACAGAGACCATC
>ML794163.1:62597-93187 GCA_009831015.1 Picea engelmannii
ATGAGTGATAAAAAGCGCGCAAAGATCTGCGGCTCATAAACAGGCGCGCAGATCAACGGCCCAAAATGGATTTCGGACCCCCTGGATGATCTGTTTTTAACCGAGGGGGGGGGGTCTGGAATGGAATCTTCCCTCTGGCGGGCCCCTCTTTATATGTGGCATCATTTTAATGGCCCCGATTTCCATCACCGCCTGCTATCTGACTTACCATCGTCACCTCTGGATGCCACCTTCCACTTTTCACAAGTTAGTCACGTCCCATAATTATTGCCAGTCCCTACCCCCCATTCCCTCATGGCAAGCCCCTTACTATGACCTTTACCTCCAATCGATAGCCACCATGTCACCCGTCTGTATCCCTCAGTCACAGTCACCCGCCATCTCACCCTCAAGGCGATCCGTTGGCCATTTATTACTAGATAACCTATCTGTTATCCAGCTAACCTGTCTCCCGCGCTCGACTGACCCCAGTTTAAATAAAACTACCATTATTCCCCTTACTTTCGCTATTCACCCATCGCAACAGAGAAATTCACCGCTTACTCCTCCGTTACATTCCGTTGCCCTCATCCACAGTCAGTCGCCCCCACTAACGTTGTATTTATTGCAGGTACTGTTGCAGAAATGGCGCCAATGTCCAAACAAGTAGAAGGAGAGGAGAATTTGTTTCTCCCACCTCCTGTCGACCTAGACAGGATCCCACTGGTCGACAAAGACCGGTTGATCGCAGATACAAAATGAGACTTTGATTTCTCAGACCTCCAATCTTGGCTCAGGGAAGTATTCGTGGACCAGAGTGATGAAATTGGACTCTAGGAGTCCAATTTACCCCTCTACCTCTTCCCTCAGATCCACCATTTTCCTGAGTTTTCTCTCAAGTGTCAAGCCCATTGTATCCCTGAGAAAAGAGTCGTCATCTACTTGTCCGGAGAGATCTTGTTCCTCATCACGCCCGAATCCATAGACCAGATGATGCAAATCCCCCAAGCCGACTCTGCGTCTCCCTTCAACCTGGAAATTCTCACAGAATTGTACCAGAAAATGACATTCCCCCAAAGAGCTCAAATATTCAAGCTTTTCCTTCCCCCATCCGCTCAGTTTCCCTCCACAAATCCTCCTTACACGTCTTCCATGTTCTCAACTAAAGGAAACCAAGTCATCTCATCCCTTTGTGCTTTATTAGGATACTATTCTGATCAGTGGGTAGATGAACCCATTCTGGGTTTTCTATCCATCTTCTCCACCGATGAAAAGCCCACCACCCAGTTTGACTTCAGCACATTCTTGGCAGACAATATTCATGAACATTTCGTGAATTTTGGCACGGAAGGCATGTTCAGATACTCCTTGATACTAGCATACTTGTTCGTCTTCTTCCAGGCGGATAAATTTGGCTTTTCCATGCATAAGATGGATGGAGATGGTAAACCTCAGGAAGTCACAGCGTGGACCTCCTTGCTCAAGCACAACTCCACTGATTTCAGTTTCAGGGAGTTCATCGACCAATTCTACCACCCTGTGGTAAGCATGCTAGGTGGCAGGCCCGAGCCTCGGATAAACGATGAAGTTCAGAGGATCCTGCACCTCTCGGATAACACAAAGACGGGTGATTGGTATTTATACCAGGATCACACCGAGATCAGAGTATACGGGTGCGAGTTGGCACCATATAAGTTGCCCAAGTATCTGCCTATCAGGATTTTTTCTTTAGAATATATAAGGCATATTATAAATTCCGATGATATTCACTTTGTATCATTGAAGAAAAAGCAGCAGCTTAGAATCAAGGGGCAGATTGGCTCCTTCATCTGCAACAATCGAGGAGCTGGGGAAGAAGCAGACAGGATGTTGAGGGAGATGAAGTTCTCCATGAGCTTCCCATGGCATTATGATCCGTGTGGGATCATCTCAGAGATGAGGGTGAAGAACAAAAACATCCCTTAAGTTCAAGTGTCTAAGCCCGAAGTTGAGAAGTATGCAAATCAGACAACCTGGGAGCCTGACACATTGATCAAAGTAGAACAGCAGGATCCACCGGCCACTGTGTCACAAATGACCACTCCATAGGTCCCTAAAGAGAAGAGGCCGAGGCAGGATTTATCTCCGCCTGTCACTGAGGTATCTTCCGAGGAATTCCAGCTGCATACCAAGAGGCCTAAGACTTCGTCAATCCCTGGCCCGACCGGGGAAAAAGAATCCCCGTCTACCATAGTGACCAAGTCTGTTATTCCACCCTTCAGTTCGAGCCTCCATAAGGTCATTACCCCAGCATTGCTGAAGAAATCCACAGACTCCCCATTGGACACTCAGCCAGGCAAGGTAGGACCCAAGCTGAGCATTTTTGAAAAATATGAGCTGATAAAGAAAAGGAACCAGACCCTGACCAGCAGTACTTGCGCCCAATTCTGGAAGTAGACATCGACTGCGCAACATAGGCTTCTATCAGCATTCGACACCGAGAAGGGAAGAATGCATATGGCATTCCTCCAGGCACAGGTACCAGATCCCAAGGTGATCACTGACTACAAGAGGGCCACCTTCGAATTCCAGACGAAGGACGTGCACCCAGCCGATCAGATGGACCTGCACAAGTAGACAGGAGAAATGGTGTTCTATACGTTGGCGCATGCTTCCACTTCTACGTCCAAATTGCAGGTGTCATTGAACAATGTTCAAACACAACTCAAGCTGGAGAAGATATCGTCCTTTGCAAAGGACAATAGGATCAAAACTTTGGAGGAGATGGTCCTCAAGATTGGTTATGATCCTTCAAACGTGAAATCAGCTGAGGAAATGATCAAGAAGAAGAATGCTGACATTGCCTCCTTAAGGACACAACTGAAGCTCCCTCCCACAGAGGACTTGCAGGCGAAGGAGATAGCATAGAAAGAAGGAGAGAAAGATGAAATGCTCAAGCTGCTCATGGAGCAGAATGCACAGCTCAAAGAAATGGAAGCTGAGATGGAGAAACTATTAAAAGAGAAAGAACAACTGAGTATCACCGACAAGGCATTTCTAGATGCCCTTCAGTGGGACATCAGTATCCAACACGAGATTCGATACATCTTCCTCACAAAGCCTACATTCGCTAAGTACACAGAGATGGACGAAGTGTATCGAAGGTTGCTCAAAGTCAACGTGCCCAGTCATCTTAGATGGGAGGAACTCTGGGATCCGATCGATTAGTAGATGATCTGTCCAGGTCCAGCCAGCTGTCCAGTCAGTTGAAGTCGTGCAGAGGCTTCGTCAACGACCCACCCAGAAATCAGTGTGCAGTTCCACCATGTCATCAAACAGTTCCTATATTTAGGAAATTTGTTAAATTAGTTAGGCTAAAAATAGATTTAGCACGTCCTGGTCATTTATGACAGGAACGTTTGTAATTTGAGTTATAAATACTTCACCTTTCGAAGTATTGAGGGTTGTTGATCTTCACACCCTGACGTTATCAGACTGTAATCGTTTTTAAGAGATCTTCCATTAATAAAAGGAGGCACTTTTTACAGGATTCTTGCGTGTATTCACTGGTGATGTTTTTCTCTCTAAGTTGAATGTTATTCTCGCTATGTTATCATATTGTTTTCTGAAAATAATCTTTAGAGTAACGAAGGTTGCAGGATTTATCTCGTATACCCTGTTTCTGACTCGAGATATTTTAGTGTTTTCAATAAAGAAATTCTTAACTGCTTCTCTGTTGAAATTATATTTCTCATCTTTTTTGTTGTTCATCATTAAAGCTACTAAAAGATCCAGTGATTATATTATCTCACCTTGTGAAAGTTTTCCTTTGCGTTTCTGGTTTGTATTTCATATTTTATTTAAACACAAACCCCATAGCCCAATGGATGTGTAAACTGTCTCAACCAAATTCAAAAAACACTTTGACAACAAAACCGACCTATTTCTTTACCTAGCCTAATATTTAAAATTGGAAACATAGCTAAACCATATAGAGAGATCCCTCTCTGAAATTGGAAGGGCTAGATCCCAGCTTCAAAAGTGGTTGGATAAAGTTACCTTAGTAGATTTCTTCTGTTGTCAACCTCTAGGAAATTTACCAAGTGCTAACAGAAGTGACATTTGATTAAATTCTTTCACAATTAAATAAAATCTTATCCTCCATGACTGTTCCAAATAGCAGACAACCCAACATTGAACTTGGCCTTCAAGATCAAACCAATATTGCTTTGAACCTATTTAATACCATCCTACAAACAGCAACTAACCGAGTC
Source organism: Picea engelmannii (assembly GCA_009831015.1). NCBI lineage: Eukaryota > Viridiplantae > Streptophyta > Pinopsida > Pinales > Pinaceae > Picea > Picea engelmannii. Next base: position 66,830 of record ML794163.1, read on the forward strand.
GAATTAGAACGTTCATGGGCTGTTATTGAGAGAGATATTATCATCCAAGAACAGCGGGAAGCTAGACAAATACTATTGAGAAATTGATTCTGCTTCACCCTTCCTTATCAATTCTTATGCTCAAGTTATTATTTTTAACATTTATGGATGCCTTGACGGTATACTTTATAGCCTTAAAGTATAAACTCAGGGACAATAGAGCCTATCAATACAATCAAAATAAATCATGAATTTGAATAAGGAAGAAGAGATACCATTCAAGTAAATTGTTATTGAAAATAATTATCTTTCTAGAGAGGAATTTCATTTTCTTACTTCTTCTACATATTATTCTTTGTATCATGATCTTTTTTATGGTTTAATCTTGCAGAAGGTCACTCATGATCCTATTCAAATAAATTTTGTAGGGCAAAACCCTTATGAGGTACTTGAAAGTGGTAATCTACATGTGGAAGATAGACAAGACTGTTGGAGAAATTTCTATTTTCGGCGCACTAGTTCAGTGGGAGTTAATTGACTAGTTCTATTTTATACTTTCTAATCTTAGACCATCACTATTATGCATGCATTCCTAATTATAGGATGGCATTGCCTATATGAGTGAAGATCACTCACTCATTGCTTAAATCGTAATATACATTGATTCTCATTCTTCATTGTGTATCTCTCTTCCTTTTCTTGATAAGCTTTGCTTGTGTATGCTTTATCTAGGTCTCATGTGCATGTTTCCATGAAACACTGACATGGTATCAGAGTTGGGTTGCTTGGAGCAACCCAGACAAGCCAGAGAAGAGTGAAAGAGGATTTGAGTAAAACTGATTTCCGCAATCGTCGTGACCTATCCCTATCGAAAGGTGCGACAATTAGAATCGCCGCGGACTATCCCTATTGAAGGGTGAGACAGACGCACTCATACTATACACAGCCAAGGTGCGATGTCATCACATTGTATTATTCATTTGCGGTGCGACGATTCATTTTTTCACAATCTTTTCACTATTTCCTTCACTAGGTTGTGACGATTCAACATCGTCGCACTTTATCCTTCTCTAGGGTGCGGCGATTCAACAGCCCTCCAAAAATTGGTTTTCTGCAGTAAAATTGTGATATCTCGAAATACGTGATCTGGGTCGAGCTGAAATGTTTACCAAAGACGTATAACATAGGGATGCTCATGCTCACCAACAATATCCAAAACCCACATCATATTTTAGGAGATATAGTTGTTTTATCATATCTATAATTTCCATAGAACCATCAATCATATCTCGGAATCCACGATCTGGGTTTTCAGGATCTTTTCAGAATCAATAGCAGGATGGAGGCAATGAAAATTATTCAATCAAGTCTAGTGATAATACTCACATCATACAACTATTTTGAATGGAATCCAAAGGCCACATTCCAACTCAAAAGAAAAGGACTGTATAATTTGACGATGGCGATAGAAATAGAACCTACATCAGCGTTTGAGAAGACCAGATGGGTGAACCGTAAGGATGAGTCCACAGGATTACTTCTTGAGTTAATATCCATTGATCTATGGTTTCATGTCGCTGCATGCAAGATTCCAAACGAGATATGGACCACCTTGGAAGGACACTTTGGAAAGCAGGATGAGATGCAAGGTCATATGCTTGAGGTAGAGTTGAATACCTTAGACCCTAAAAATTTTGATAATATACAAGATTTCTTTACTAAATTTAAATCTTTGATCTTGAGCTTGGGTAAATGTGGTATTGACAAGTCTACACAAGAGAAACAACTTATTCTAACAATCTTTGCCAAGCTAGGTCCAGAATATGTTGTATATGTCTCCAATTTCCATTCTGGCAGATGTCTTTTTGGAACAAATTGGAAAATGCCTACGATGGCTCAGTTCATTGAATCTCTCACACAAGAGTAGACAAAACTCATACAGATGGGCCTCATTAAAGATCCCAAAGCACATGCACTCACCATGCATGATGGAAAAGGGTCATCCAATCAAAAATCGAAGCAGAAACGAAAGGCGCTATTACATCCAGAGTCAAAGAAGGAGGGATGTTCCAAACCCTTCAAGGATTCTTCAAGTTCCAAAGATTCTTCAAATTCGAAAGGGAAGAAGAAGAAGGGAAAGTAGTACACATATTGCAATAAACCGAATCATGAAGAATCCACATGCATGAAGAAGCAAATCGATCTTATGACACAGGTACTTCAAAAGAATAACCTTGGAGACTTCATTCCTAAAGGAGCCAAGAAGAAGAAGGAAGAAGACCATGCACCTAAGAAAGGTAATCATCATGCTCTTGTTTTAATTAATTCCTCATTTGATTCATGGATTATAGATTCTGGCACATCACATCATATGGCAGCTAAAGAGGAAGTTTTTACTTCTTTGAGTTCATGCTCTGGACCTCCTATTCTCATGGGGGATGATACTCCAATAGAACTTGCAGGAGAGGGAAAAGTGGAACTTCCTAATGGAAGTTTTGAGAATGTTTTTCATGTTCCAAATATTTCTATAAATCTGCTCTCAGTTTATCAGATCACTCAAACATGTAAAAGGGTTTAATTTACATCAGATTCAGTTACTATACTTGACATGCATGACAGTTCCATTATTGCAGTTGGTGAGATAGATCAAAAATCACGGTTGTATAAGGTCACTAATTTTACTGACTATGACTATGATAATAGTAGAGTATGGCATGAGAGATTTGTTCATTTAAACTTTAGGTACATGTAGCGACTTTCCAAGCAAGGAATGGTCAAAGGCTTGCCAGACATTCACTTTTCTGAAGAGGTTTGCGAAGGATGCATTCTTGGCAAGCATCCTGAAGAGAAGTTTGAAAAGGGGAAGGAAAGGAGAGCCTCCTCTTCCTTGGAGCTTGTTCACAGTGATCTCATGGGTCCATTTCCACATCTGTCCATCAACAAAGAAAGGTATGTTCTTACATTTATTGATGATTACTCACGCTATACTTGGGTTTATTTTATTAGACAAAAGTCTGAATTTTTTTATCATCTCAAAGACTTCAAAGCTCTTATAGAGACAGAAACTGGGAAGAAAATCAAGATCCTCCATACATACAATGGGGGGGAGTATATCAACAAAGATGTTCAGAATATTTTTCATGAAGCTGGTATCCATTTGCAACACATAGTTCCATACACTCCACAACATAATGGAGTTGTTGAAAGGAAGAACAGGTCTCTCAAGGAGATGACCAGTTGCATGTTGCATGCAAGATCACTTCCTTCCAAGCTTTGGGTTGAGGCACTTAAATGTGCTACTTACATACAAAACAGGTCACCTCACAAATCTGTTGAGGATAGGACACCTTTTGAGGCTTGGACATGTGACAAACCATATGTCACACACTTACTCATCTTTGGATCTAGAGCATGGGCCCATATTCCTTCTGAAAAGAGGAAAGCCTTAGATCCACATAGCACACCTTGAATCTTTGTGGGATATCCAGATGATGTGAAGGGGTACATATTGATTGATCCCTCTACAAACTGGCTCATCATTGAGCGCATTGTTCAATTTGAGGAGTGTGTTTTGCATGCACCTCTAGTGGAACATGCAGAGACTCTTATTCTTCCATTAGTTCCAGACATCAGAGATGATAATTCCACACACTCAGATGCTACATATTTAGACACAGATTCATAGGATTTTGTACATGCAGATGAGCAGGTAGTACAACCAAATGAGGAGACAAAGTTGGAGCTTTAGCAAATGCCCAAGTGGGAACAATCCACACTTTAGGCAGCAGGCAACCTTGCAGGGGATCCATTGGATTTGAGGAGGACTTGATCTTAGCATGTGGATCCTTCTCATGTACTTTCAGCTTCTGAACCAGCGATGCCCATGCATTGCTATATGGTTCAATCTTCTGATCCACATACCTATAGTGAGGGTGTTGGCAATCCACTATGAGAAGCAGCCATGCAGGAGGAGCATGACTCTCTCCTAGAGAATTAGACTTGGGATCCGGTTCCACTTCCACTAGGGAGGAAACTTGTCAGATGCAAATGGGTCTACAGGACCAAGAGGGAAGCAGATAGTCAACTGAGCAGGTACAAGGCTAGATTAGTTGCAAAAGGATTTCAGCAGATTCATGGGATAGATTATGATGAGACCTTTGCTCCTGTAGAAAATATGGACTCCATTCACTTGGATCTAGCCATTGCAGCAGCTGAAGGATGGGAAGTTCACCAGATGGATGTGAAGAATGTTTTTCTTCATGGTGACCTTTCAGAGGAGATCTACATGGAGCAACCATAGGGGTTCATTCAGAACTCATCTTTAGTATGTCGACTGAAGAATTCTCTCTATGGACTCAAGCAGGCACCTAGAGAATGGTATGCAAAGATGGATTCTTATTTGCTTTCACATGATTTTGTTAGATGTAAATATGATTACAATGTTTACATGTTGAGGAATATTGACTCTGTGATGATATTAGTACTCTATGTTGATGATCTTTTGATCACTGGTATCTCTGCTTCAGCCATTGCTTTGGTCAAAGATATTTTGCATGATAGGTTCTCTATGATGGACATCGGTCCACTACACTTCTTTCTTGGTCTTGAGATCAGTCAGGATGCTTTCGGCATCAAAATTTCTCAGGCTAAGTATGTCAGGGATCTTCTGGATAGATTCCAAATGACAGACTGTCAGTCTGCACCTACACCCTTCTTATCTAGGATCGGACTTGAGGATGGTGGGGATACACCATTAGTGTACAACAATTTGTATCAACAGTTGGTGGGGAGTCTTTTGTATCTCACCCACACCCATCCAGATATATCATATGCGGTAGGAGCAGTTTCCAGATACATGCAGGAACCCCATGATATGCACTAGAAGGCTGCCAAGCGCATCCTCATATATGTTCAGGGCACCATGAGTTATAGGATTCACTATCCAGTTGGTTGTGCATTAGTTCTCATAGGATTCAAAGATTCGGATTGGGTTGGTGATAGCACATATCGCAAGCCCACATCCGGGTACACTCTCATTTTAGGATCAGGCCCAATTTGTTGTTCAAGTGAGAAGCAATTAGCCATTGCTTTATCTTTCGTAGAGGCTTAGTACAAAGGAGTAATCAATTGTGTCATTCAAACACTTTGGCTTCAACACTTCCTTACCGAGCTTGGTATCCAATTTCACTGTCCCACTATCATATGGTGTGAAAATCAAAGTACATTGATATTTTGCAGAGATCCAGTACAACGACATCGAACCAAACACATTGAGGTCCACATGCATTGCATCAAAGGTTTAGTACATGACAGGATCATTGATTTGCAGTTTTGTCCTTCCTCTGAACAGACTGTTGACATATTCACCAAGACATTCACTAAGCAGAAGTTTCATACTTTACGGGATTGTCTTGCAGTGAAGAACACAGTTGCCTAGAAACTGCATTTTCTTCTTTTGATACATTGTCTTTTGAGGAGGGGGGTTAGTTCCCACATGGTTTTCCCTCTTTCATCACTTTTATTCAGTGTTCATTAGTTGCATTATACATGAGTACCTAATATGGCCTAGTAGCCGAGACTCATTTTTTACTCCATAGTAATGTTCAAGGGGGGTGTTGGAGAAATTTCTATTTTCGGCACACTAGTTCAGTGGGAGTTAACTGACTAGTTCTATTTTATACTTTCTAATCTTAGACCATCACTATTATGCATGCATTCCTAATTATAGGATGTCACTGCCTATATGAGTGAAGATCACTCACTCATTGCTTAGATCATAATATACATTGATTCACATTCTTCATTGTGTATCTCTCTTCCTTTTCTTGATAAGCATTTTTTGTGTATGCTTTAGCTAGGTCTCCTATGCAGGTTTCCATGAAACACTGACAAAGATAAGACCTCTTCCCATGAAATTATTAATTTTCTTCCTTATCAACCTTTTACATGGGATGAAGGAAATGATGTAGTAGATGTATATCAAACCGTAACTTATTTTGATTCAACTACAGTTTTAATTAATAGAGGGTCTTCCTGTACAAGTAGTCAATTAGTTTATACAAATGATATTAGTGGTTGCCACCATAGTATTAATGATATGCCTTATACCATGGTGTAGGATAGTCCATGTATATTAGTATATCCCACTAATTTATCTCAAGTTGTTGGTTATTTCAAGTATGATCCCAAGGAGGCTTGCCAAGACAATGAGGCACTTTCGTCTAAACCGATGGTTATGTTAGGCCCTCGTTATTTTAAGTTGTCTTCTAGAAATAATTATAATATCAATACTAATACTCTCTCACAAAGTACTAGTCATGATGATTTCATGTATGGTTTGCATCAAGTGTACCGCTCATTTTTCAACTCCATCCATCAATTCTATGATATTCATGGCATATTTTATAATAGAATTGAAGTATGGTTAGAGGGATCTTACTCATCTAGATTTCCCATGAATAATAATAGTGTCATCTCTTGCATGATGGATAGAGGTTTACATAATTTAATTTTTCCTATTTTCAGTCTCTTACTACTCCAATTTATGCTACTATTTTTTTATGAGCATGTAATTGTAGGTTTGGAGTTACATGGATGGTTGCATTGGCATTATGATTTCACACAGTTCATTCACAACCAATGTAGTGTAGGATAGGAATAGGATAGATTAGACTAGTTTATTTTCTTTGCATAGTTGTTTATTGTAGTGTTGATTTTTGGTAAATTTAGTTGTAAAAAATTATCTATCCTTATGGGTAAGGTTTCATATTGTTCTTCTTCGAGATGTACCCAATGTATAAAACCTTCATGACTGATATTTAATAGATTACAGTTGTGGATTATTTTCTTTTTAGTTAGATAGCTTAATCTAATTTTGGTTTCTAGTGTCTAGATATTTTTTTTTGCCTTATCTTTTTAATAAAAGACTTATCAACTGAACAGTAAAAGAATTTCATGGATGAATGAAAAACAAATGAAGAAGTTGGCATGCTAATGTTTTCCCTTAAATGAGTTTTTTGTGCAAAAATGATTTTTGACAAAAGGGAAACATTTAATTGTTACACTCACAAAAAAAATTATGTATGTTTGAGTAAAAAAATTTTATCAGTGATGACATTCGTGTTTCTCTTGTAACAATATTTTTATGAACAAATTGTCATCTTACAAAAGGAATCTTTTAAAATGAAGAAAATTGTGAAGTTCATTTTTGTTATGAAAATGAGCACTCAGAGATTTCCAATCTTCAACTTAACTTAATTCTGATTGGAAGATCTTTCTTAGTTGGATTACCTTTGAGTTTTGATGTTGTTGTCTTGTACGTAGTTAATGAAAGTTTGAGTGTTAAAATTATGTCCATATTAAATTAATCCCAGTTAAATTCCTTCCAATGTTATTCTATCATAGGTTTGGAGTTATGTAGATGGTTGCATGCTCATTGAGCATTTTCTTAGATTACTTTCAGCCAGCATGGTTTTAGTATAGACTTAGCATAGTGAACTTAATTGAGTTTTCTTTTTGAATTGTTTTCTTTGATCACCTTTTGTTTTAGTTTATTTTCTTTTGCCTATACATATATTGTTCTCTATTCAGTCAGTCATTTAAGGGTGGGTTTTCCTATCAAGATTGTGGCTTGCTTAAATCAACTTTCTTCTTGTATATATACATGTTGTTATAACTAGTAGTGGAAGATATTATTTCTCACTGTCTAGAAACATGTTTCGACAAATTACGACAGTGCTACTCTACAAAAAATTTTGTTGGGATCTCTCTGAGAAATGTTTTGGGAATCAATCATTTTATTCACAAATTCATTGGTTGACTAAAGATTTAATCCTAGTCCTACCAATCAATGAGGATTTCAATCCTAGTCTTTACTACAACTTTGTTGGAAAACATCTTTCCATCCTTTGGAATTGTTGATTTTGAGTCACGTGTTATGGTTACATTGTTGAATAATCTTATTATTACCATGGCTTAGTATAATTGTTGGATCTTTACTCTCCTTATAGGGGGTTAAAGCCCCAGGGTTCGTCGATATTCACCAAAAAAACCCCAAGGTGTCGACATATTCAATGTTTTATCGAGGACCAAAGAAGATCTAACCCGAGACATCATGAGAATCACAAAGACCATTAGTCTTGTGGCGGATGTGAAGGGACAACACATACAGGAAAACCTCTCAAGCATAAACACATTCATTTTTCATACTTGAGTAACAGATTGATATGTATCAAAACGTAAACAGACATATATTCAAACCATAACACATAATTAGAATATGAAAAGGGAAAGGAATTCATATTTCACTCATTAACTTCAGAGTCATTTAGATACACATTCATAACAGAGATATGCGCCATGCAATATAGTCTCTTACTTTTTGTTCATACACAATTATATCTCTATTACATACTCATGAAAAACTTAGACAAAACTAGATGTGGAACTCCCTCACCCTGTTCCAGTCTACCCTTTGTTACAATAATGAACTCTCTCTCTCTCTCTTCGACTACTCTCATCCACTCTCTTGAGTGAACAGAAGCCCCATGTGCTTTACATGTCCACGTCCATCCCCCATATCTTCCTAGAGCATGGAAATCCTAATAACTTGCCAACTCATCCATATCTTTACCCATGATCATTTAGGTTGTTATGAAAATCAATTACAAAATATTCTCAAAGATACATTCAGATTTGGTATGCATGCAATCTCTTCTTGATTCCTTGCGCACAATACAAAAATGTTTTGGCATGTTTAGTATTCCTTTGGTTGGAATTGATGTTGATCCTTCTTGGCACCACAAATTGTATCTTCATGGGCGTGCATGCAGTATCACGCACAACTTCTTCAAAACCTTGGGTGCCAATAGGCCCCCAACACTATTAGTTGGCTCGTCCTCGAGCCATCAATGTTTCTTACGGATTAACAGAGGAGGTTTGTGACACTGTTTTCATGAGTTCCTGGATGAATTTTCGGAAGTTACATTCAACCTCATGAAAATTCTCTTGCATTTTGTGCGCCAACTAGCAAACCTCCTTTGCATCAGTCGCGATAACCTCTAGGGACTAAAGGTTGATATGCTCCATTTGTGCTAGGATTGGGGCTGCCATTGAGTGTGTCACTTATAGTTGGTTGTAATATATCTGGGTTTTGTTGGCTGTGTCTTGTGTGATGCCAAAGATAGTTTTCTTTTCCAAGCGGGCTGTTGTAATTTCTCGAAGTTTGTTGGAAATCATTGTCATTGTTTCTTGTCATTCAACATAGGGTAAGGAAAATAGTTCCTTCTATTGTTGTGTGACTTGTGATTCCTTTGTTCGGATATTCTCATCAATAGCACAGAATTTGGGTGCATTTTGTAGATGAGTCCAGAATGTGAAATTATACTCAACTAGTCCTGCGAAGTCGATAATGCATGCTTTCCCCTTTGTCAATGCTTCTTATGCTACTGTTATTTTGTGTTGAAAATATTGTTTTATTGTGGTAAGCCACTTAGTATTTTCACGAAGCTTGAGATTTGATGTCTCCAAAAATTGGATGCACTCCCTGACTGTGCGAAGCTTGAAAGGCACAAGTATGTTCAGAATATTTACCTCTATCCTAGGTAATTTTGCATAGACTTTGTCCAAAACATTGATGATTTATTTGTGTGTCGTGAGTGTCGTTTCATGATGGGATTTATTTTCAGTGTGTGTTGTGAATTCCACGACATGACATGTTTTGATCTCTTGATGTGCAACCTCTACCTCTTGGCGAGCCTACACCTCTTGTTGATGCTTGGCTCGGGTGTCTTTGTGCATAGGGAGTTCTAGATCATGTTATTGTTGCATTCATTCATGTGACTAGATAAGGGCTCGATGTTTATCTCCTAGCTCTATCATGATTGTGGTCATAAAATTCTATACTTCCTACGTAGGCACATATGTTAGTTCGAGCTTGACACTCGTCGAGTCAAAATAAATAGTGACTAATGGGTTGAACCGCAGTACTCGTCTTTGGATACTGTCACTTTCTTCGGTTATCTATTGTGCCTAGGGGGTTATCGGGCGGCGAAGCAATGGCCAATTTTCAACATAGGTTGTCAAATTTCCTTGTTGCCTCTTTTTGTATTAGTTTTTGTATCATTATTTTCCCCTTGAGCTCCTTGACTAGGCTCGAGATGGTTGTGACAGTTTTTCCTATTTCCTTTGACGTGGCACTGTTATTCAGCCCTTTACTTTTTCTCAGTTGTCATCTCTTGCAACTAACTTGGCCGAGCACCACATTGTGTTGTGAAAATGGTGCAAGGAATTCCTCTATGATGGGAGTAGGTTGGATCTCTAGTAGGGGAGTTGGTGTTCATTCTTCATCTAGGATAGAATCTAAATTGATTGGTGTTGGCACTGGTGGTGTTTGTATATTTTTCCACTTGGGGCCATGGTCCTTGTCAGCCTCTAGTTCCACCTTAGTGTGTGACTACTCACCCATATATCACTTTCCTTTTCCTTTTGATATGTCTACATGTTGTTGTGTGGACATTGATGCCTTTTCTTTTTGTGGTGTTTTTGTTTTCTATTTTCCTCTTTTGATTCCTCTTAGCACATGTTTCAAGCTACTCTTGCTCATCCTTGGGGGTAGGTTTAATATTATCATGCCATTATTTGAAACCATATTGGATGTCTTCTTCTATGATACAAAATGAAACATAATCATTGTGGTTTGTTGGTCTGCAAGTGGATAAATAAAGACATTATGGAAATCACATTCAAATTGAAGGTAGGCCTCATACCTTTTCATGATACTGATTGAGATGCACAGTGTTGAATTAGATGCTTGGATAAGTTGTGTGTACCACTTCTGAAATGACTTGTGATGTGTGTCCTAGACTTCTTGTTCCTTAGTGTATTGTAGTGTGAGAAATTTGGATGCTATGAAGGGTGGTACAATATCGACTGCATCATCCTTGTGACCCAGAGGGGGCCTCCACATAATCATGCAATTAGTAATATGACCCAACTATAATGAAATTATTTACCCAAGTCTTGGGCCTCCAAATAGTCATCAACAAATATTTTTAATAGATAGTGCACCCACACCATATGGACTCTCGTGACACATCGTTTTGTAGCAACGACGAATCTGATTGGACATTTTTCCTTGCAGCACTTGCAAAGTAGCTTGTAGGAAAACAATCGTGTAGCAAAATAGACTCTTTGGTCATTGATATCCACAATCACTACCCTGTAGGACCCTCTGTGCATAGAAAACTTAGTGTAATTTTTTTCTTGAGTCACGTCCTTAGTTTTGAGTTCTTTCGTTGGGTCTTCTCCCTTCATTGGGAGACAAAACACTCGCTACATGGTGTCCTCACCAACTGGGTATTTTTTATCGAGCCACATAAATATTCCATGCAACAAGTTAAGTAAGAATCAAACACATGCCCTGACCGGCGAGCCTTGGCCAAAATGTGGGCTATACACCATATTTAGCACACCAGATTGTTGAATGGGTTTGGCCCATTATTGGCAAACTAAATTTTGTTTCTCGTTCACCCCTTGAATTATCTCTGCATACTAGTCTAATTACAACTTGGGGAATTGGATCGATTCTCAAACATTGTAGTCGACATATTGCAACAAGGAGAATTTCCCTAACCAAGGGCCTGTTAATCTTACATTGGAGGGTATGACCAGCTCGGGAACATGTTGTTCCTTGGTGGCCTTAGATTTATGTCGAGCATGGGGATTATTGGGGCATGCCATTATCGTATGTGATTGAGTAGCACCTCTATATTCTCGATGCACTTTGTTAGGATGACTACGATGATTGAGTCTGCATCTTGATTTGCATGAACTTTTGATACTTTGTTGCTTGAGTATTCCCCCTCAACTCTTCACTTTTCTCTCACCTTGCTAGGAAAAAATGGTAAGTTGAGCTATGGTTATGGAGATTTAAGTATATGGAGGTTGGCATACCCCCAATGATGTTGGCTTCCAAGTTGTTATAAAATTCATTATTTATTGATCTACCTCGGTATAACTATCACACGTCGAAAGGACCTTATTTCCATAAATGTTTGTTTTTCCCTAGGCCGTCGTCACCTGTTCTATGGATAACGAACCATTTTCCCCACCACAGTATCCACCTGAGTCTTTTCATTTGGTTGTTAGTGGCCCCTATTTTGTCCTTTTGAGTTTAATATGGCATTTAAATATTAACCTTTTCCTAAATGTACAAAATATTAGTTGGGTACGACTTGTCATGTCCCACTTTATTACATTGAATTGTATATGCCACCTATTTATTACTATGATAATGACTATTCTACCTATTCCCTAAGTCTTATCCTACTAGATCCCTATGATCTAATTCATCCATAATCTCAATCACCTCAAAGCCTTCTTTGGTTTTCACCCCTTCAATGTTAACCTCCACATGCTTCAGCTGAACGTTGGGATATATTCAGTATTGGTTGGCCATCCTGAGTTGATGGGGGACCACACCAATTTTGGCTTACCCATCAACTCCCAATATTTCTTCGAAAGGATGTTCATATCATAGATCAGGTCCAACATGACATCATCCATCTCATAGCCTCTAAGTTCAGTTGTCATCTTGAACTCTCTTCTTGTTCACTTTTGCTTGCTCACTTGGCACACAACTCGTTCTAAAAATAGGGAAGATATAGTCATAGTGGTCTCTTCTTCCCCCATACATATTTTCAACATATGGGTTAACATCTTGGTATCCTTAGGACCACTTAACATTTTCAAACAACAGCGCAAGAAGTTACTTACTTGATCTTGTGACTTCTTCTCGCAGCAAGTGTTGCACTATGTTTATTCTTGCGTCATGTGTCGTAGCTCTTCACATGTGTGATCCTTCTCTATGGGATTCTTCTAGCGACCTTTGTGTCGCAACTTATATCTCCTCATGGACACAAGCTTCCTCTAATTATTTGTGTGTTGTGTAGTGTAACTCTTCACGGATGTGGGTATCCTCCAATGATATTTGTGTGGCGCATAGTACCTCTTCGTGCACCTGTGCCACCTCCAATGATATTTGTGTTGCATGTTGTATCTCGTCACGCACACAAGCTCCCTCCAAATATTTTTGTGTTGTGCAATGTAATTCTTCATGTGCATATGCCTACTCCAATGACCTATGTGTGGCATGTTGCACCTCTTCGTACACCTAGGATTAATCCAATGATATTTGCATTGCACATTGTAACTCTTTGCATGATCTATCCTCCTCTAGATCCCTTTATGTGTCATGCAAGAATTAATTTTGTTGTGTGGCGTTAAAATTGGGAGGTACCTATGTCGCTTCTTTTTATCTTTCGTTCGATGTTCTGGCCCTAAATTTCTCCACGTTATAAGTCCATTCCCGCTTGAATTCCTCCTCGGGTCACCAGCCGCACATCAGATTCTTCCTCTAGATTTTAATAATTGCACGGTTCCACATTCACCATATTGCAATGCACTTTCTTTTCTTCCCACTTTGCCAACAAATCTAAGCAATCTTTTGTGATATGCTCTATACTATGGATGTACCCACAAAGTGCACATGGTTTGGTACATAATCATGAAACATGGCCCACTTTACCGCAATTAAAGAAAACAGGAGATATTCCTCCACCATTGTCGTATCCTCATCCTCGTCCTCGTCCATATCCTCCTCTCATACCTCCTTGATATCCCCCTCGCTTCATGCCTTCGCGATCGCCACCTTTCTATTCTTCCTGGACTCAAAAGGCATATGGAGTGTTCTCCTATGTCAATTGAAGTGATTGTCAGTTTTCCACATCATGCCCCATGGATTTGCAGAACTCGCAAAATGGATTACATGTAGTATTTTGATATTTTTATAGTTTTGGTTATCGGTGAGGTATATGTCCCCATTTTCTGCAAATATCACACCACTTGGTCCGAGGTCCTCTTGGAAAGGGATTCAACATGACCGTCACCATGTAGCTTCTCAGTGTAGGACATTTGTTTCTATGGTGACCATCTATGTGGCACATAGTACACCAATATACATGCTCGTGCACCACCTTAGCCTTAGCCATATATTGTAATTGCATTGTGAGATTTACGAGCTGAGATTGCACTTGTGTCAACCATGCTGATGTCTCACCGCTTCCTGGGGTGGCTTCTAGATGCATTGAAATCTCCATGACCTCCACCAGAGTCGTCACCTTTTGTTGGGTGAGTGGGACATGAATGGGGGGTAGAATTCCTGCAATAAACCACTCCCTATGTTGGACGTCTTGGATCTGAAATGCCAATCTATCCAACAACATATTGAACCATTGGTCACAGTCCCATACTGTAATACCCTTGTTTCCCCTAGCTTGTAATTAATCATTAATTATGATCACCATGCTATGGCATGGGAACAATGTAAATGTATTATTGTTTAGATTGCCAATAACTGACTGGGGGGGTGAAGACTTGGAGTATTGGCCATAATATCACTAGAGGAAAGAGTGAGGAAACCGTAGAGAGGGTTCATTATGTAAAAATAACCCAAACTCTCTTTGTTGAAATAATAAGCTTCATCCTGATCCCAAGGAGAAATCAGTTAATAAGAAAAGGGTTGGTGGTTGAACAATAAACTACCCCAATGAATGGAAGCATGGAGGGTCTGGTTGGGGAGACAGAAAATTGTCATCCCGAAGTACCAAAGAGGGCAGTTTTTCTTGTAGTCCTAGACTGACTTGAGTTTCCTTCTAACAAAAGGAACATGACATGTCGAGAACCTTCCTAATGAGGAGAAAGGTGTGCAAGAATACACGTGAAGGCAAACAAGAAAGAGACACACCGAGGGGAATGCGCGACCGAGATATGCATAAGAAAAGAGGAAGAGCATGTGAGGCTCTCCAGCTGAGAAGAAGAACTGAAAGCTTGATAAGTTGTTTTGGTTACTGGAGAGAAAAAGAGAAATTATCTTTGAGAAATTGTAGAAAACATGACCCGAGTAGAAGATCGCTAGCTTGATGCTGAGGGATCATCCGATAAACCTCGCAGAGGCTGTGACAGAGAAAGAATTGCTAATAAAACTGCAAGAGTTCCCTAGTGATAACATGGCTTGGAACGGGGGTGGCCAGAGTGCTAAGAATAAATGCCTATGAGCCTACGGTTGGGAGGAGAGGCTAACACCCACAATCAGTTGGTCAGTGATCGACTGTAATAGATAAGTATTTTGTTTACCCTATGCACTTGGATTGAAATGCATGATTCGAATGTATGTAATTGTGATTAATTGTGCTTCAAGTGAAATTAATGGTTATAATTCTTAACTGCTCTTCTGTAAGTCGTTGCATTTGTATTGGTGTAAGATGACAAGTTTGGCCTCCAGGCTAGTTTGAAAATACCTCTCCATGTTTTAGAACTTAAGTTTTGTGAATTGGAGGAAGATCCCTTTAAACCAGTTGTCCCAGAGACCACGAACTTATGCACACGGCCTTAACCCAAATCGTGGCTAAGAGTTAAAGAGTGTATCCTTTGGAGCTTGAAAACTTTCCATAGGACCATGTCCATGGAACCCTTCACTAAACTCAAAAGGGAGCTAAGTTGTTTGGGACTCTGGGACTCAGGAACTCTGGGGCGAATGAACACTGCAATGTCCAAAGGTGTCGAAGGAAACCTGTCGAACCGGTAGCTTAGCGGATGATTGGCGGTTGGCGGTCAGTTACTGGTAATCATGGGATATGTCCCCTTGTTAAAATCCTGATCCACTCCTCGAACGTGAAGTAACGCAAGACACATATCTGAGGGTATTTGAGATTCCCCTTGGCCGTTGGATCTATCTTGAGGTAACTTCAGCGAAGTCCCACTTTGGGAGAACAGAGATATTATAGCATCAAACTCCCTAAACGTCAAAGTTACGAAGTGATGAGAGACATGGACCTGGGGAGTTCATTAAGAACCCCTCTTAACTATCTGGTCATCTAGAAGAGGGACTCGCGTATGGTACTTCAGCGAAGTCCTACTTTGGGAGAATGGATATTCCATAATGTCGAAACCCCCGAAGTCTGAAGCTATGAAGTAACAAGAACCTTAGATCTAGGGATCCTTTGGTATCTTCCTTGGCCATTGGATTTATGCCAAGGTCAATCTGGTGTTGACCACTCTGGAATAAAGGAGGTGGTAAGCAAGTGGAGCACCCGAACACCGAACTCATGAAGTGATAAGATCCGTAGATATGAGGACATTTTGGGATCTCCCGTGACCATCAGATCTAGACTGTGGTCAGCCCGACGTTGG
This sequence comes from Picea engelmannii, assembly GCA_009831015.1. NCBI lineage: Eukaryota > Viridiplantae > Streptophyta > Pinopsida > Pinales > Pinaceae > Picea > Picea engelmannii. Next base: position 83,057 of record ML794163.1, read on the forward strand.
CCACTCTGGGAGCAAGGAGAAGGTCACACAACGGATCCCTCGAACGTTGAAGTTATGAAGTAATGGAGACCATAGATCAATGGATCTACATGGATGTTTCTTGACCATTAGATCTAAGGGCATCGAAAGGCTATCGGTCTAGGGTGACGTGGAATGTTGTCGTCACCTAGGTTGATGTGGACCCATATTTGACGTGCCACGTGTCACCTAGATTCATGTGTTTCATGGCCCCTATGTTCCCAATAAAATGTGACATGTGTCACCCACTGTAGGGGCCACATGTCCTCTCTTCCTTGTCATGTGTCACCCTAGAAATTACCTGTTTGGTCCATTTAGCGAGAGGAGTATTCAAGATCCACCTATATTTTCCTCTACATCCACTACGTCACCACGTGTGAGGGTGGAACCTTCAGGAGTCTGGGACTTCGACAATCCGGAGGTTTGGAATACAGTGTCGAAGGTAAGTTGAAAGGCCTGAAGGCCAGATCCACCTAGCGATATTTCAGACTCCTTCGGAATTTCGTGAATTTGGGACTCCGGAGGACATGCGTGCAGAAAGGAAAAGGGATGTTCAGCGTCGAACGTTGAATTCCCCTCTAGTCAGTTTGTTAGAAGAGGATCAATTCCTGTCATTGGATTGGATGGTGGATGGACCTTCCCTGTGGGAGGTAGGAAATTGGAGATGGTGCGAACAATATGGACCCACGTGGGCGCCACATGGGCCTCAACTAATAATGCTCGAAGAACTTTGGGAGGCCATAACTTGAAAATCAGAGGTCAGATTTGAGCCTGGTAGCAGTGGTTAGAAATCTACAGGCGAGTAGAAGAGTATGAAGACCTCGGGCAGGGGATTCGAAATGATTAGAGTAAGAAAAATTTTGATACCCCATCCCTAGAAAGGGTACTTAGGGATAGGGTGTGTTACAAATTGGTATCAGAGTGGGAAACAACACTTGGCCTTCTTGGGCTCACGAAAGAGTCAAGTGATTATTCTTTTCTTTCTTAGAAAACTTTAAGGGAGAGGGCACCTTTCCCTACCCTATCTAGCATAACATGATTCAAACACAGGCCTGGATGTGCCAAAGAATAGTCATAAGACTAGTTTACCAAGGCTAAGATGACCATGTTGAGAGTATTATTGTTGTATGAAAATTATTCGCATAAGTTCCTTGAGGAGAAGGATGCATATTAAAATTCAGTTGGGATTTACCCAATGAAATTGAATCATGTTAGACTGTGGCCAAAGCATCCTATCATTTATTTTGGAGAAATGATAGCCAGTCCTACAAAAATGGGATTATACCAAGGGGAATTAATAATAACACTTGAATGCATATGGAAAAATATTGAACATGCAAATTAGGCAGGTTATAACTTATGGTGGGTTGTAAGGTATGGTCTACTAATGGACCTTTTTATGAGAATGACCATATGTCAACAAGAGTTAACATCAATATTGAAATGGTGTTAATGTTGCAGCCTATTACCTTAATAAGATAGAACATTAAGGATTAATGAGAGACCGATGCAAGGTCTGATTAAGGAGGTGGCAAAACACCTTTGGATGACCAATGGATCATATTGACATCCAGAGGTGGATGGTAGCCATATGGATATGTCTTGGTATACTCAGATACCTATAAGAGGGAGTTTAGGAAAATATTCCCTTGTAGAGATCTATTGACCAAGAATGAATCGAGGCATGAAAAAGAGACTAGAAGTGGTTATCTTACTGCCTTGAGTGATACAATAACTACCTATGTGAATTCTGAATTATAGTAGGTTTTACAATAGAAAGGGAAAAGTGACCCTTGTCGGTTATTTCCATGTAGAGAGGGCAACATCAATATGAATTATGATTGTGAGACTAGTCATATGATTGAATGTACTCCCTTAGTAAAGAACATTAATATTAAAACTAAAATATCAATGTGAATGAATGAGGTAAAAAGGTGCAAGCGATGCACCTACATATATACAAATATGTGTATACATGCTTAAAAGAATAATATGACTGCAAACTCTCAACTGAGAGAGAAGCTCAGTGTTGAGTGTCTCTATGAGACTTGTCATAAGCATGGCAGCAAGATCCTTGGGAGGAGGATCTGGAAGTCTGATATGTCCATGTGCATGAATGACATGGAAAAGGTGCAAGCAATGAGCTTACATGTTGAATGTTTGGGATATGTGTATATATGCTTGAGTGGATGGATCTAATGCATTGGGAGGTTCCTTGATATAAATATTGATGTTAATACCATATTGATATGAGTGATATTAAATGTGCACGTGATGCACATGTATGATGTAATAATATATGTTTACTAAAGGCACGATATGACTACCTGGATGAGTGAAATGTAAGGTAATAATTTCACTTGCCAAGATTGAATGAATACCATGGATGCATGGTTGACTCTATTCTGAAGAGTCATGAAAGTTTCTTTTCGAGTGATAGATTGAGGGGAATTTGTTCCACTCCCTTGGGAAAGGCTAGTATAAATAGATGACAGAGTAAATGAGCAAGGATGCTCATTCATCATGATAAGAGTCAAAATGATTATGCCTTTGAGGATCACATGATAATGATTGTGAACAATCATGAGTTAAATGGTTTTAATGAAGAGAGGTATGTGAGTTGCAAAATGTACCTATGGTAGATATAGATAGGCTTATGATTATGCATGTGGTTAAGTGCATCATGGATGTAAGTTAACAAAACAAGGAATATGTGTGGATAAACAATCTGGAGGCACAACAAAGATGCATGTTTATATTCCTTATGGAATATTTGGTAAACAACTGAAGCTAACTCAATGTTGAGGCCATCAAATATAGTGATGGGTACGCAATAAGGAAGTTGCATGACGAAGGAGTTCCCTGTGAAGGAACTGTGTAAAGACTCGGTTAGGAGAACATAGTCACAACCTTAATGATTGTTGGAAATTGGACAGTGGGCTAAAAGTATATATATGTACAAGAATCATGGATTACATTCTAAAACAAAATGTATGAGTGGAAGACTAACAAATGAATGTTTACCATTCTAATAACTGAATGGTAATGTGCAGAATGCATAGGTTCATGATTCTTTATGAGAAAAAAAAAATCTATTGGAGCATGTTGATGTATCCAATAGGTTAGGGTCATCCTAACGAAGGTTTCTCAAGGAAAAGAGCAGGAAGATCCCAGCAGGGAGTATATTGCATAAGCAAAGAAGGAGAAAAGGGGGAATACTTTTCTCACCCTAAAAACTCGGAATTGTTTAACAGAGTTGTAAGCCTTAACAGAGCATTTGTGGAAACAAGTACAGTTGGAAAAAGGAAACTAAATAAATAAGTAAGCTTGAATGAATAGGCTCGGTTAAGCCAGTATAAGTAAGGGCAGTGAGGCCTTGGGAAAATAACTCAGTTGGACTGAAAGTCTAGGGCCGTGTAGAAGGAGTTGGACAAGGGAAGAGTTCCTTGACCCCTTCCTTGTTATTTATGGTATTTCTATGGTACGAGAGATTGATTTACTAATGCAGGTAAGTGTTTTGGCATAGGGATGTTAATGGTTGTATGATTATAGAATACAATTGAAATTGGATTTTGATTGCACTAGCTAACACATTAAGGGATAATGTGGTAGAGTGCATAGAGATATGTTGGGGAATATCTAAAAATGTTTTTTTGATTTAAATGCTATGATACATGCATTTTTGTTTTACATGACGACTATATATATATATATATTTGTGTGTGTGTGTGTGTGTGTGTGTGTGTGTGTGATGTATGTTGTGTATAAGAAGTGATTGGAGTTGTTGGGAAAGGACAGATGCCAATGGTAGATAACCTGTGATAAAGGATAAATGCAAGAAGGTTGTTGTTGAAATATTGTTGAAGGGACTTTGGGAGCCCCATGGAGCACTATTGATGAGGTAAAAATCAGAAAAAGTGTGCTAGCAGCCATAACATGTATAAAAATGTTCATGCCCATGTGACATAAAGTGTGGAGGGATTTGGTAAGAATCCCCTCTGAAGTATTGTAATTTCTTACAGATGTGCGAATCATTTTGAGTGGCTATTGTATGTCATTGCTACCCAAGCAGGGTAAGATTCAGGAAAGAAGAATCTGAATAATAGAGAGAGGAATTCTATGCCAAACAAGGATGAGTTATAATGCTTGCAATAAAATGCATGAGTAAGGAGTACCATGGGTACGATAACCAATCTAGGGAGATTGGGAATAAAGGTGTTCATAGTTAGCACATTGCATGGAATGCACTGAGGAAATGCATGTTTGCATGAGAGGGAAGGAAATGGATTTCCATCGAGGAAGGAGGACCTTCCACTACTCCACTTGAATTGTGTAGTTGATAAAGAAAGGAAAATTTGGGTGGCCATGAGTGTTGGCACCCTGGTTACTACTAAAGGAAGAATGCATGGGTGCATTCAAGAGAAACTTTTAGTTTCATATGTGTTTATTTGGGATCGTGATCATCCTATAGCAAGAAGCATAGTCCTGTTGCAATAATGAACGAGAATGAATAATCTATATGGTGAAGAGGTTGGTTAAGCTCCAACACACCATGGCAAAGTGCTTTTCATAAAGTGTGGAAAACTTGAAATCGATGCAAGGGTGCATTGGGTGTGAATGCGGCCATGAATGTTGGCACATTGATTAAAGTCATTTGATATTTGAATTGCATTTGTAAAATTTAGTATGTTGAAAGGATTCATACGTAAATAATGATATTTCCTTTTGCTTTATATCCTTGAATGGATGAAAATGACTTAGACTGTTAGTATGCATAGTTTTGAAAATATGAAGTGCATGAAAACTAACAATTTTTTTGGTTGAGGAATGATGAAATGGCAGGAAGAAAAGGGTCTTGGATATGGCAGTGTTGTAAGCCCATAAGGAAGAAAAATTTTCTGTTGAGAAAAAATATTATGGGAAGGAAAGTCACATACGTGTGAATCGGGTCTATGTGCGGAATAGATCTGAGAATAAATGATGGAATTCAGAAATATGTGGGTTACAGATTTGCAAGAAAAAAAAAATCATGAATTTGAAATTGATGATAATATCTCATGATTTATGTATACCTGTGATACAAGTCAAACAAAAATATCTATCTAGGGAGGATAGGTGAAGGTTTTCAAGCTAGAAAGCATGAAAAAAAAGGCTATTGTTGAGATAAGAGAGCCATGTGGTAAGCCATGATTTCCCTAGAATATGTTGTGTTTTGGCAACACAAGCCGAAGGGACACCTCGGTAGAGCAAGTCTGAGGGATGCCTCCACTGTAAGGATAAATGAAGTCTTTATAACTCTTCTTGTGCGAGAAATCCTTGGTAGGTAAAGATGGATCACCCGAGGGACTATATATCATAGAAGGGGATGCTTGAGCCTGGGCCTGGAGAGTGAGTGACCGCAAGGAAGAGGAGACTTTGATAATTCTTATAAACTATTGATTGGGATCATGCACACAATGGGTATGTCCAGGAAAAACAGTGAGCCAAGATAGCAAGACATCCATCTGGATGTGAATCCTCGAACTACATAGATAAGTATTGTGCTAGATTTCAAAATTTTCCTCTTGAATTTTGCACAACAATAAAATGTTTCCGCATGAAATTGTGATTAATATGCTTGTTGTACAATATTATTGAAGGTAGGTGACAAAGGCCAAGATTCTGGAAAGGCCCTGACCAAGAAAGAGGATCAATATTTCTAAAACAGATGAATGACAAAGGCATGACAGGTGTTACTGAGAAAGAACACTGAAGAAGGTGTTCTTTTTAAGGAGGAGGGGATTATGATACCCATGTTTCCCCTAGCTTGTAATTAATCATTAATTATGATCACCATGATATGGCATGGGAACAATCTAAATGTATTATTGTTTAGATTTCCAATAACTAACTATGGGGGTGAAGCCTCGAAGTATTGGCCATGATATCACTAGAGGAAAGAGTGAGGAAACTGTAGAGAGGGTTCATTATGTAAAAATGACCCAAACTCTCTTTGTTGAAACAATAAGCCCCATCCTAATCCTAAGGAGAAATCAGCTAATAAGAAAGGGGTTGGCGGTTGAACAATCAACTACCCCAATGAATGGAAGCATGGAGGTTCTGGTTGGGGAGACAGAAAACTGTCTGCCCGAAGTACCATAGAGGGAATTTTTTCCTGCAGGCCCAGACTAACCCGAGTTTCCTTCTGACAGAAGGAACATGACAAGGCCAAAACCTTCCTGAGGAGGAGAAAGGTGTGAAAGAATACACACGAAGGAAGACAAGAAAGAGACACACCAAGGGTAATGCATGATTAGGATATATAGAAGAAAAGAGGAAGAGTGTGTGAGGCTCTCCAGCTAAGAAGAAGAATTGAAAGCTTGATAAGTTGTTCTGGTTACTGGAGAGAACAAGATAAAGGATCTCTAAGAAATTGCATAAAACATGACCTGAGCAGAAGATCGCGAGCTTGATTTTGAGGGAGCATCTGATAAAGCTTGTAGAGGTTGTGACAGAGAAGGATCACTGAGAAAACTACAAGAGTTCCCTAGTGATAACATGGCTTGGCACGGGGGTGGCCAAAGTGCTAAGAATGAATGCCTCTAAGTCTACAGTTGGGTGGAGAGGCTAACACTAAAAGTCAGTTGGTCGGTGATCGACTGTAATAGATAAGTATTTCATTTACTTAGTGCACTTGGATTGAAATGCATGATTTGAATGTCTGTAATTTTGATTAATTGTGCTTCACGTGAAATTAATGGTTATAATGATTAACTTCTCTTATGTAAGTCGTTGAATTCGTATGGGTGTAAGATAACAAGTTTGGCCTCTGAGCTGGTTCAAAAATACCCCTCCCTATTTTAGAACTTAAGTTATGTGAATTGGAGGGCGCTCCCTTCAAACCAGTTGTCCAAGAGACCACAGGCTCATGCCCACAACCTTAACCCAAATCTTGGCTAAGATTTAAAGAGTGTAGCCTCTGGAGCTTGACAAAGTTCCATAGGACCAGGTCCATGGAACCCTTCACTACACTCAAAAGGGAGCTAAGTCGTTCGGGACTCTGGGAGTCAGGAACTCTGGGGTGAATGAACATTGCAACGTCCAAAGGCATCAAAGGCAACTTGTCATATCGATATCTTGGCAGATGATCGGCAGCTGGTGGTTAGTTACCTATAATTGTGGGATCTGTCCCCTTGTTAAAACCCCAATCCATTCCTCGGATGTCAAGTAACACGAGCCACAGATCTGAGGGTATTTGGGAGTCCACTTGGTTGTTGGATCTAGGTCGAGGTAACTTTGGCGAAGTCCCACTTAGCGAGATCATAGATGTTATAGCATCAAACTCCTTGAACGTCGAAGTTATGAAGTGATGAGAGTCATGGACCTTGAGAGTTCTTTAAGAACCCCTCTTAACCGTCCGATCATCCATAGAAGGGACTCACGTATGGTACTTTGGCGAAGTCCTACTTTGGGAGAATGGAGTTGCCATAATGTTGAAACCCCCGAAGGCCAGAGCTACAAAGTAACAAGAACCATATATCTAGGGATCCTTTGTGATCTTCCCTGGCCATTGTATTTATGCTAAGGTCAGTCTGACATTGACCACTCTAGAAGAAAGGGGGTGGTAAGTGAGTGGAGCACCCAAACGTCAAACTCATGAAGTGATAAGAGCCGTAGATCTGAGGACATTTCAGGGTCTCCCATGACCATCAAATCTAGACCATGGTTAGCCCGACGTTGACCACTCCAGGAGCAAGGAGGAGGTCACACAGTGGATCCCCTGAACCTTGAACTTATGAAGTAACGAAGGTTTTAGATCAATGGATATACGTGGACACTTCTCGAGCATTAGATCTAAGGGCGTCAGAAGGTTATTGATCTGAGGTGACGTGGCACACTGTCGTCACCAAGGTGATGTGGACCCACGTTTGGCGTGCCATGTGTCACCTGGATTCATACGTTTCAAAGACCCTATGTGCCCAATAAAACGTGACACATGTCACACACTGTAGGGGCCATGTGTCCTCTCTACCTTGCCACATGTCACCCCCGGCACTTACCTATTTGGTACATTTAGCCATAGGAGTATTCGGGACCCACCTATATTTTCCTCCGCATCCAATACATCACCACGTGTGAGGGTGGAACCTTCAGGAGTCTAGGACTCCAGAGGTTTGGAATGTAGTTTCGAGGGTAAGTTGAAAGGCCAGAAGGTTGGAGCCACATGGAGAGATTTCAGACTCCTTCGGGAGTTCGAGAATTCGGGACTCCGGAGGATAAGTGTGCAGAAAGGAAAAGGGACGTTCAACGCTGAATTCCCCTCTAGCCGATGTGTTAGATGAGGATCAAGTCCCACCGTTGGATTGGATGGTGGATGGACCTTCCCTACATGAGGTAGGAAACTAGATATGGTACGAACGATATGGACCCACGTGGGTGCCACGTGGCCCTCAATTAATAATGCCCGAAGAACTTTGGGAGGCCATAACTTGCAAATCAGAGGTCGGATTTGAGCATGATAGCAGTGGTTAGAATTCTACAGGCAATTAGAAGATGATGAATACCTCAGGAAGGGGATTCGAAATTATTAGAGTAAGCAAAATTTTGATACCCCATCCCTAGAAAGGGTACTTAGGGGTCATGTGTGTTACACATACGGTTTATCCATCCTATAACTTGATCTCTTTGATCTCAATGATACACTGTGATTCTAACTTAGGATTCTGAAACTCCCTAAGCATATCTCTCTTAATCTCCATCAAGGACCTAGCTTGTATCATCAGTGTAGTTTCCTTGTACTTCATATACCATGTCATAGATATGTCTCTGAAGGTGGTCTCTGGTTACGTTATTTTAGACACTTCATCCGTGATTCTCTTCATAGACCATATATCTTCACATGTAAACCAATGTTGTTCTAAATCATCTCTTCTCATCCCATGGAACACAATTAGGCTTAGAGTAGTGTCTTGGTTCTCCATACTGGATCTGGTATTGTGTCCTCCCAAATGACCACTGGCTATTGATGATATTGATATTGATACTGAAATGTTTCCTGGCAAATTATTGTTTAATTCAACCTCTTCTTCACTTGTACCTTCTCTTCTCCTTTCTTCTCTTCTCTCTTCTTCTACTCCTATCTCCACACTTTCTCCATTTCTTTATTCTTTATTAAAGATGAGAAAGTGGGGTGGTTCAAAGATGGGGTTCCCCCATCTTCTCTCATAATCCTCAATGAGGGATCCCAAAGAGATTCCCATGTGTAGCGGCACAAGCCCATTCACAATAGCTAAATCCTCTTCCCCTTTTTGGAGGGGTCCATCATCATCTTCTACCACGTCATCACTGTGACCTCATCTTCCTATGATGCAGCTACATCTCTTAATAGCCAAGGGGATATGACTTCATCTTCTCCAACCCTATTCCCACTACTCCATGTATCCTCACTTGTTACCCTACTCCTAACGATGTGTTTCTTTGATGACCGCTCTCATTCTGAGCTTCTCTCTAGCACATAATTTTCTCCTGCACATCCTCCTAGTGTAGTTTCCTTTCTCTTCATTCTATGTTTGACCTATCATCCTTCACCCCTTGCTATCCTATTTCCACTCCTTTGTTTGGATTTCCTCCTTAGCTCAACTTTTCTTGTGTATCTCTTGGATATTTTTCTCTTTTTCTCTTCTGGGTCCATTCTCTTCTTACTTCACCTCATCATCTTTTGGATCCCTCCCATTTGATCCATAATCTCTTTCCATCCCCCCCCCTTTACGCGAGGGAGTCTACTTGGGCATCCTATTAATATCCATGCACATCATCCCCTTCTTTACAAACAACATCTTGATCCACTGGGGGATCTCTTCCAACAGTCTCTTTCTAGGGCCGACAACAAATTTATTTCAACCTCACTTAAAGACTCACTATATTCAATAGAGAACTCAATGACGTATCCTTCCTAAACTCGATCGAACCAGGATTCCTCTGTTGAAGCCCACTTATTATCCATATATTTTAGTCTATTGGCCATAGTCTAGTCCCATATCAATGTTTCTTCAGCTCCCAAGGCATTATTAATCATTTTTTACCTCTTTAACCATTCATACAACAAACAAGGGAACTCGGCAACAAAAACTTCAT
>ML794163.1:93237-109684 GCA_009831015.1 Picea engelmannii
TCTCTCTCTCTCTCTCTCTCTCTCTCTCTCTCTCTCTCTCTCTCTCTCTCTCTCTCTCTCTCTCTCTCTGTGTGTGTGTGTGTGTGTGTGTGTGTATATATATACCTTTGCTTCTAGCTTTTGACATTGGTTATCATATTCTTGGTCTCTCATCATGTGAAATTGTATTCCTTCTTAGATAACCAGTCTTGTATTTCCTCCTGAGACAGTTTCCACCTCATTCTTTCCCTTCATCATGCAATAGAAAACCTTCAATTCCCGGTAATGGAACCACTTGTTGGCTCTTACTCTTCTTCTAGGGGGTTGATGACCCTGGGTTCATCAATCTTTACCAATAAAACCCCAAGAGGTCAGCATATCCAATCTTCAGTCAAGAGTCGAAGGTCTCACCTGACACGCCATGAGAATCACAGAGACCATATAGAAAAAACCTCTCAGGCATAAAGACGTTCATCATTCATAATTGAGTAACATATTGATATGCATCAGAAAGTAAACATACCTATAGTCAAACCATAACACATAAGAATGCAAAGAGAAAGGATCTCATATTTTGTTCATTAACTTTAGATTCATTTAGATACACAGTCATAACAGAGATCTATGCCATGCGCTCTAGTCTCTTATTTTCCATTCATACACAGTTATAGATCTATTACATATGCATGCAAAACAAAAATGGATTTGGAACTCTCTCACCCTATTCCAGTCTACCCTCTATCACAATAATGAACTCTCTCTCTCTTTCTGACTACTCTCATCCACTCCCTTGAGTGAACAGAAGTCCCACATGCTTTATGTATCTACATGCATCCCCCATATCTTCCTGGAGCATGGAAATCCTAACTAACTTGTCAGCTCATCAATATCCTTTCCCATGATCATTCAGGTTGTTATGAATATCTATTACAAAATATTCCCAAAGATACGCTCATATTTGGTCTGCATGTGGTCTCTTCTTGATTCCTTGCGCCCAGTACAAAAATGGTTTGATACACGCAATATTCCTTTGGTTGGCACTGATGTTGATCCTTCTTGGTGTCACGCAATGTATCTTCATGGGAACATGCACAGTATTGATTTGTGGCACGTGTGCAACATCTTCAAAACCTTGGGTGCCAACAATTTTCGTCTTACTTCATCACACAGGAATGTTGAAATCATTCGAATGGTTGGAGGTTGTAAATACCTTGGAAGGAGGTGTCAATGAAATTTCTAAGATTGTAGGTCATGAGATTTCAAAATATTACTTCACCTTATCCATGGTAGTAATTTTCAAAGGATCCAATTTCTTGTGGGTTGTAACTCAGGAATCTATTTGATTTTATACTTTTGAGCATTTTATGAATCCGAACTAATACCAATAGAAATAGTTCAAATTTATTCATAACGTGGAATGGAAATCCTATATGGATTAGTTGGAATAAGTATTTTTATTTGATCATCTCTCTTACTCATGATATTGTTGGTTTTGATTTCTAGATTATATACTTAATTCTTTTGGTTAGGATTTTCTTTGTATGGAAATCCTATGCGGTAGAAATGCAGGCTACACACTCATCGGTTGAGACATTTGTTTTTGGTATTCTGTGATATGTAAGCTCGTGGAAATGAAACTCTTAACTTTTTCGCTTAGAACACTCTTGGAAACTTTATGATATTAGTCTCGAGGATTTATCCATCGCGACAAGCATAAACTCGTCACTTATTATAAATCAGGTTCTAATCATCTCATTCAATTATGGTTTCTATGGGAGAATCATTCAATATAGACTGATATCTGAGATTATTTGTACTTTATCAAGATTGTCCTAATTGCTTTCATATCCATAGTAATTTCCTCTTTCCATTTAGGAGATTGAAGATAATTATGCATATATTTGAAATTATTATGATTAATGTCAAGAGGCAATAGATACATTGGTGAGTGGTGTTGGTGGATTTTTGAATCAGATTTGTATTGAATATCTTATGTTTTGATCAAGACAAAGGATTGGTGATGACAGGTATCAGTAGAATATGGGTTGATAGATAATATGGAGTTAAATTTATATGGTTCTACTTGTTTAATTTGATTGATTCTAATGATGAACAATTTTAGGAACAAGAGGGTGTCCAAGGTTTGAAATCTTATAACAAACAACAATGTTGAGACTCATGTTGGAGGAAATATGGTGGGAAAGGGATCAATATTTATTTCTCAAGAAGAAGGTTGTGAGAATTGGATAAATGAATGGAATGGGAATACTTGAATGACTGCACTGGTGTTATGCTTTTACACAAGTTTATGTTCAACCAATATAGTTTAAGGGTAGAGTAGCTTAACATAATTTACTTTTAATTTTTTGTATTGGATTTGTTTTAATTATCATCCTTGTTTTTCTTTTGAGACTAATTTTTATTTTTATTTATTTAATTTTAATAAGTTAGTCATTTAAGGAAGAGTTTTTTTCAAATTGTTAACTAGTTGAACATGATATTCTCTTTTGTTGTGCAAGTTGAAATATTGATGGTGCGACCAACAGGTGAGGTTTTTTTGTTTACCTTATAGACTTGAAATATGAGAGTAGCTTAGGGAAGTGTTGATCTAAATTTTTATGTTCAAATTACTTTGCAAAATTTTGGGAACCAATCAATCATACTTTCACCAAATCAACAGTTGATTAGAAATCCAATCTTGTTCCTATACTCCAATTATGATTTCTAATCTAACCTTAAACACAATATTTGAAATGAATAGTATACGAAGTCCCTTTCATTCCATCATGATTAGTTTTGATGCCCTCCATAGTTGTAATATCCTCTCCTTGCCTCATCAGATTGAATCGTTTGAATCTTTGGAATTAATAATCATCTTTCATGATAAAGAGAAATTGATACTTTGGTGAAAGATATCACATGCAATTTTTGAGATTGAAAATTTTGATGCTTTGAAATGTGAAAGGGACTTATTCATGGAAATGAGTCCAGAGGGTTGAGTGTTTGTGGAATGTTTCACATGAATGAATTTAAAATTCGTTTTGACTGTGCATTTCCATTAGCCTGTGTTGTTAGGTTCCCAAAACAATTTAACAGATTCATTAAATGAAAGGGAAAATTTATATGTATCAATTGGATCAGAGAATTTTGTTGCAAATTATTCACGTAATCATTAATTCTCATGACCTTGCTTATTTTTCCTTCTAAATTTGTGAAATTTACCATGTGAGTCTTTCTATCGGGCCTTATTTCAAATGGTTGACCTATCTTGCCCAATTCTTTCTCTTGGTTTACTTCATGATTTTTCACTAAAAATGCTTTTATTGATAATGTTCATGATGTGTCCCATGTTGTTGGGATTGCATGCTTACCTTTCATTTGATTTTTCTTTTAATGGATGGCATATTTTGCTTTTGATTTTTCTCTTAGTTTAGTTTATTTACTTTATTTATTTGTATATGTACATAATCCTATTCCCTTCTTTTCTTAATTTTTCAATCATGGCAGTGGGTTTATTCTCTTATCCCGTCCAGTGTGAATGATAAAATCATTGGAATGATCTGAATTAATAATCAAAGAGGTGGTGAATATCTTGGTGAAAAACATCAATGCAATTTTTGAGATTGAAAATCCTATGTTTTCAAAATATTATTCCACTAAGACCTTATACATGGTAGTGAACTTAAAGGATGTGAATTCTTAAATTTATTCAATTTTTTATATCCTTGAGAATTTCAAGAATTCAAATTGAGTGTCACCATGAAAGGGTCAAAATTATTGGAATAGGAAGTTTGATTTGATATCAGTTTAATTAATCATTGTTCCTCATAATCTTGTTGATTTTGATTTCCATATTATGTACTTATTCATGAAAATCATTCTTGTTGGGTTTTAGTTTGTATGAAAAGTTTATCTGGTAAATATTTTTCTCTTATTTCAATTCCTGGACTTGTAATGTATATGTTTGTTGTACATATCATACTCTGTTGTTTTCCCATATTTATCCCATGCAATTGTGTCTTCTGCTTATTTTTCAGTTTGGTTTGGATGAATGACATTTCCAGTTTTAGGTTTCTTTTAGTTTAGTTTTATTTTCGTTTTCATGATTTGGTTTTAGCTTCGATTTTTTAACTCAATGCTTTCCTTCTTGTAAACATTATCTTCATCTTTTAATTTGAATGATGGTGTTCCCTGAGCTGATTTGACTCCTTCATTTGACCCGAGGACAATTTTTTTAGTTTAAGTGAGGAAAGGTCCAACTTTGGTTACACGCTAAAGACATTCTTACTAGTCATGGAATACATGGGCTGCTATAACTGGAAAAAAAAATCTTCATGAATTTCTTAGTTATGGATAATGGTTGATAGTTGTGGTGGAGCACATGTGCCTACTGATCCATAAGTAGAAGAAAATGTATATTTGTTGTTTTCTTTGAGCTCCATCCACCTCATATTTATAAGATGTCTACTATATGATGGTTTTTGGGGAAACCTGTGGGTTGAACTTAAATGCATAGCATCAACTTATCAAATCAAAGCAACTCTCGTATCACCTCGCTTCATTTACACCCATTTGCATATGCAATACTTATATATAAATCTAAAAGGGTGGGATGAATGTGAAATAAAAAGGAAATTGAAAGTACTATTAATAGTGTGGGAAATGCAAGTAAACTCGCCAGGGCTATAGATGCTCGATGACAGCGGGGCCATGCTTGTATGGTACTAAGGAAACTTTGGTGGGACTATGGTTTCTCATTGGTAGAGAAAAAATGTCGGGAAAAGAGAGATGAGGAACACACTTATGTAGATGTTTTCTTATTATAAAAAGTGAAAACCCACGTTTAAACCAAATCCAATCAAAAGTGTGCAACCGGTTAAATAAATTACCTTGCTAATTGGATCTTTGAAAAGGGTATGTTAGACGAAAAGTACTTGAAATCTTGGGTTATATCTTTTAGAAATTTGGCATCATTGTTATCACTGAAATTTCATCCGCAACATTGCACGCAAATGGTTACAGAAATACAGCAATGCCAACAGCAATTAGTTCACCTGCAACATTAAAATACATTTCAAAAGGAAAAAACTATACAATTGGGAAAAAATTGACATGCGCAAATTCACTAAAGGAAGCGTGTGCATAGTGCACGGGCCAACAAAGCCCTCAGAGCGCAAAATGCGCCAAATGTGTGATTATGTACGAGAAAAGCCACACACTCCTATGAACAATGAATGTATGGTTCTTGTCAGCCCCCCAACCACTTATGGACCAGCTCCCAACCTGATTTGACCTCCATAATTGAGCGAAATCAAAATGGGGGGCTGGTCAAGGACCAAAGGGTGCCCTAAAAGTCCCCTTGTTCACACCAAGAACCAATTATATTTTGCCTTGAATAAATGCTATAACTGAAAGCCATGGGTGCACTAAGAAACCAAGATATTCATAGTATTGTTATGTTGCCTCAATTCTCCCTTGAGAATCCTCTTTTATCCTTGGATTATTCAAGCATCATTGCAATAGGCCATTCCACTCACCTCTTGAGGGAATAGGCATTGATTTCCTTCATCATTTTCCATTTTTCTTCCATTGTAAGAAGAGCTCTCCATTAGGGAACTCAAGAGCCCTCCCAAGGAGGAAGAGGGGACCCATAAGTCCTCATTTTTCTCTACAGTTTTTTGCCAACTAATATAGTTATCCATTGGTGGCATTATCTTGGTCATTGGTTGATTGTTTATGGTTCTAAGTTTCTTATGCATTCTAGTTTTTATTTTCTTAGTTGTTTATTTGTTTATTATATGTTTTTGGCTTGTTTAACCCACTCACAAACTTTTGTATTGACTAGCAAGCCCAACTAGGCATGCAAGTGTCATTGTTTTTCTCACCTAAGTGACGAAACGAACACAAAATATTGGCGACCATACTAGGGAGAAGGTATCAAATTCCACCCTAGTTAGGCTTAGAGAGCACTTATTTTAATCAATTTTTCTTGCAAGTATCAAAACTGGCCCAGCCTTACTTGTCAAAAGAAAAATTATGAGTTGGAGGAGGAGAATTTGAAGCGAAAAAACTTCCCCCGACGCATATCAGAATGTGCATGGATATTCCAACAAACATGCGCGCACTCAATGCACTGTGTGCCCCACAAGATTCTTTTCTCTGCGCACTGTGCACCCACTACACACCTGTCAGAATTGTAACCCGCGCACATAACCAGATTTTCAAAATTGTAAGGGTTTTTGTGATGATTTGAGGGCCCCTAACCTTCAGATTCTTGCTTTCATGCAATTTGTAATACCCATGCACTCCACTTAGACTCATTTCCCATATGAAAGGTTAGATAAACATAGGCACTTAAGGGTAAAAAGAACCAAATATTCTCCTCTTTTGCTTTGGTTGCCACATGGATGGATTGTTTGGTTTGTAAAATTTAAGTTGAGATTATTGCTATCACATATAAAAACACTTACAGTGGGACCAAAAATTAACTTTGATCATTGAGTATGCTCTTTTCTCGCACCATAGAGGGATCTTGAGAATCAGAAATGTGGTTAAAGGGACATTCCATCTCCCTTAACAAAAAATATTTAGGAGAGGACAAAGCCCCCCTAGGACTCCTCTTAGTTTCTTTTGAAATCATCTTAAAAGTTGTAAGGGCCCATACATGCCCACATGTTGCAAAATTAGGATAGTTTCTTGAAATTCCTTTCTTAGTTTACATCACTAGGGAAGTTTAAAGATCAAAGTAACAGGCCCATACATGCCCACATGCTTGCAATATAGGATAGTTTTTCAAGCTTTCTTAGTGTAAACAACATTTAGGGAGTTTAAAGGATTTGTAAGGACCCATATGTCCACATGCTAGTTATTTAGGGATTTTAAAATTCTGCAAGGTTGTACCAATAACACTTAGTAAGATAGGTAACAAAGATTTGCAAGGACCACATGAAGTCCACATGTTGCAAATTCACACCTAACTTATTAAAATTTGGCACACTTTTTCACTTGCTCACACAGAAAGTCACTCCTCACTCACTTAATTTCCATTTTGAATTGTGGAGGTTGAAGTAGGTTTTCTCCAAAGGAATTCTGAAACATCCCACTATTTCTTTAGAAATTACCCACACCCACTTAATTCAAATGAGATTGGTTCACACCCCCAATCTCTCAGCCCACCACATCTAAAAATTTTCTAAAAACTCACTAAGTTTTCCTCCACATGAGGTGCTAAAATAAATTTTTAGTCTAGGTAGGATCTTCGGGGTAGGAATCCAAATAACCCCTCGCTATCTGATTCTCACATTTTCAAACATTAGAAGTTGACAAATAGGGAACTTTCATATCCTCCAAGTCAAGTGTTCCTACACCATAAGGTAGGGAGATATCCGTGAAGGGTTGAAGGTCGAGGTTCGGTTGTTCTGTGCCTCCCCCCTTGAGTCACCCAACTCTTGGAAGGGATCCATATCATGACCCATTTCTGAGGTTGAAAATATAAATGTCACACTTTGACCGAGGTACCTAGTAACCAAATTTAGGACAACTACCCAGGTGGCAATTGTGGGCTGCAATTGCACCTTGATCAGATTTTGTGTGATTATTGGGAAATATCACCAGCTTTTTTGGGATATGTACCCTCTACACCTCATTATAACGGATTATTTAATCCTTCACTAATTCCTTTTCCGGTGGCTTCAAACCCCACTGTTGAGTGCTCTTGGAAGGTCCAGTGCTATTTGAGAGGAAGGACGATACATTTTTTAGGACACGAGCATTTTTTTTATTTGTTCCCCCACATGGACAAAATCAACCTACCCACATGTTTTCTTATTTCACAGTTGATTTATATATGATGCTCATTTGATTACATGCAATTGTGAGTTATATTATCTTGTGAAGGTCCAAATTATACAAATCTCTTGTTCATTTATTACTCTCGTCACCATTTGCACACATTCACTTTGCTAGTCGGACATCATAGGGGACCTATAGAATCCCCATCGTTCCAGATGCTTGCAAAACCTCCCTCCTATTCTAGGAGGAGTCCCTAGTCTTGCCACCTCACCATCTCAACCATCTCACACCCCCGTGAGTGATAATATTTTAGGATCATCTTTATTTGGTTCCACTTTGCTTGGGTCCAATTCCCAAGGAAATCCATCCACTAGCTCTCATTCACAAGGAGACGAGGGGCAAACTCCTTCTCAAGGGAGAAGTAAAACCCCACAAAATCCCTCTCAAGGGTCAGGTCCACTACCTACTCACACAATGTCTAGAACTAATCCTCCACCAAACTCCCCTATGTCATACTTGTCGTCTCTCGACATTCATGATTTGACTAAACTCACGAATGATCCCACACGGCCCAATATGCCTACCAAACTACCTTCAGAGATTCCAAAATTTGAAGGAAAATCTGGGGAAGACCCCGCCAACCATGTTATGACCTTCCACTTATGGTGCTCTTCAAACAACATCATGGATGATTCCATCCACTTAAGGTTATTTCAAAGAACACTCATTGGTCCATCAACCAAATGGTATGTGGACGAAAAATTAGGGTCCCATGTGACTTTTGAATCCTTGGCCAAAGCCTTTTCGGCCTTTTTTCAACTACCAGTTCGTCATGACACTATTTTAGAACTATTCTCCGAGTGAAAACAAACCTCAGCTATGCATATTTTCGACCACGTCCATGAATGGCATCGGTGACATATTTTATGTAAAGCAGAAACCACCAAAGACCAATGCCTCGATTTCTTTCTAAAATCACTCGTCTCTATACTTTCCAAAGATGCAACATCCACTTTTCCTCAGTCCGAAGAGGAAGCCATCAGTAAGGCCCAATATTTTGACCTTATCTATGCTCAGTTAGGTTACTTATATACAGTATTACCTGATGCACCCAGACCCGTACCATTTGGCTAGGAAAAACCTGGAATATCTCATGCTGCGGACGGATTGATTGGTACCATGACACACCACAACCCTTACAGCCAACCACCACCTATGTATGGCGCACCTCAATACCTGCAAACATATGGAGGACCATCTTATTACCCTCCACCCCCTTACCAACAACCATATCATGTTGCTCTCCAACCACCCATGAGTGGACCCTCGTCGACACCCATGATGCACCTGGCCTCTCAACCAAGTTCAGGTTCCCCTTCCACCTCGACATATAACCTAGGCACTAGTGAAAGTGCTTCACCTTCCTATGCGCCCTACGGAATCGTTGCCACAAAACAATCTGCACTTTCCATTTCCTGATCCCCCACATCCCATGGCTCCTCCACATGGACAACCACATGTTGGTGTTAACTTTGTTCAGCCCTCTCCCATTCAAAAGCTTCATACTTTTGAATATTTGAATACAGAAAATTTGGCCCATCAGTCGAATAATTCCAAGAAGAAAGGAAAAAACTGAAACAATATTAACCCGGGACTAGGCGGAAACAACCCCCAACAAAACCAACCCGCTGGGGGCAACCAGAATCAAAGTAACCAAAGCCCCAAGGGGATAATAACAAAAAACGCCAAGGAAGAATAACAACAACAACCTTAGGATGAACCTCACTTACGCTCTTTGCAGTGAGTACGGACATTATACTCACCATTTCCCCCAAATTGTCGACTTCAAACAAATGAAAGAATCCATGAACGTGCCACATCCTCCAGCGTCGCCTGCCCCTTAGCAGGCCCCACAACAGTACCTGCAATAGCCACCCCCAGACGTATTTCAAAACCCTATTCCACACCAAGGTGTTATGAATACCCAATAGGAGGTACACCCTTCCCCACCACAAATGGGGTAGTATCAAAACCCAGGGCCCATCCACCCTGGAAATCCAACGGATCGCAATATCCTCCTCTCTAGCCAAGAATAGATTCTTATGCAAATGTGAGGTTCTCAATACGGTGCCCCCCCTAAATCTACTCCAACCACCTCAAAAGTGGCTCCAGGTACAGCCAGAAAACCCTTGATGATTCCACGCCCTAATATTGAACCTATCATTTGTATACCTCGCATTCCATTACGATGGAATGTCAATAACCCTTAATATAGGGAAGCACACAATTACATCCTGGTCGATGACTTGGCATAGTCTTCTGCAGCCATGTCTAAATTGGAGGTCCTCCAACCCTGTCCAACTCAGTGGAATCCTTACTCTACGCATTGGGGTAGTCAACCAAGCAGATACTAGACTCATCACATTTGATCTAGATAGTGGAGAACCATGCCTCCCCACTCTGGTAGCTTTACAGATACCAGTAAAGATTCGAAACATCACGGTTCATCGGTGTATCATCGATGAAGGTTCATCCACATGCATCATGTCCAAAACTGTATGGAAAAATCTTGGCTCCCCTTAGCTAGTACCATCCGCCATCACTTTGAGAGCCTATGATGGTTGACCATCCTCCCCTGAAGGGCTCTTCCAAAATGTCCCCGTCGAACTCGAGGGCAAAACCATCCTCATCAACATTGAAGTTATCGACGCCCCACTCGATTACAATATCTTGTTTGGATGTAGCTACATGTACGCTATGAAGGCAATAGCCTCTTTTGTGCTTTGAACAATAATGTTCCCCCACAACGATAATATCGTCACCATCGACCAAATTACACATTATGAGCCTAACCACTCTACCAACATCGATAACATCTTGCCTCTTCTCCACAGTATCTCATATGCTTATTCGCTCATTGACATGGGCCCCAAAATTTTCAAGGACCCATCCTTGTTGGGGGCATACCATGGAGCACCACCTCTTATACACCCTTCAACACAAGAGTGTGTCGTATCTTCTAATGGAACCAACATCGGAGACACCATTCCTCCCATTGAGGCCCCTCCACATCTCGACGTTCCACCAGTTGAAGAAATATTACCTTAGAAATTCCTTGAGAACCCTACTGCACCACTTATCCCTAATTTTCCCCCCCTCTAGGGGAAAATCCTAGTTTGGGAGACAATCCCTCAAGCCATTACTCAAATTCCCTTTTTCTACCCCCCACCTGGATTTCAAGCATTTCAAGCAATCATGACACTTACCCTTATCAACATGGTGCTTTCCATTGTTGTATGATATCTACACCCACCCGCGATGGTCCTCAACCATCTCTCCCTCCTTAGCCAGAGGGAATCCTGATGCAAATTCTAGTATAGGCTCCATCCACACCACCTTCACCCCCAACTGCTAGCACCATTGTCATTGTTGGGGGTAGACTGAAGAATAAAGAGACCACATCTCCACTTCCTCCTAGAGTTCAACCTCCTTGCACACTATGCAAAAGAGAGGGACACCCCACTAATAGATGTCCTACTCTTCCCGAGTTACGCAATCTGATCCAACTCCCTCGAGCAACCACATCGCTCGTCACTTCTCCAAGAATGTCTAGTACTAATATTGCATCCTCCACTGCAGGTAGTAAAGGATTGCAAACAAAATTCGCTTGTGCCATCTGTTCACAATATGGACACTACACTCATCATTGCCCAGGTCTACCTCAGTTTCACCAGACGTTAGATGCAGTACGGAAAACCTTTTAGCAAGAGCCCTCTCTGTTGGGAAATTCAATTTCTTAAATTTCTTTCATTTAATTATCAACCAGGGATGCCCGTAAGCTTGTGATGATGCCAGCAAAATATATGCAGGAGTAGGCATCTAACTCTAATCTAAGAAAGTTCAATCAAATCCTAACTCTTTTATTCCACTAAATAAGACTTAGTTGTTGTAGGCAAGAAAACACTAGCTCCCTTACAGGAGGTCCACTCGTGATGTTTCACAAAACCTATCAACAATCAAGATCATCAAGTAAACACTCATGCATTGAAAATAAATACACTTAAAAAGGCTTAGTTGTTGTAGGAATGAAAAAACTAGCTCCCTTGCAGGAGGTCTTCTCTTAATGTTTCAAATAACCTATCAACAATCAAGATCATCAAATAATTCTAATAAAAACAATAAAGCATATAAACCTATTCAAAGCATTAGAACAAGAAGAAAATGCTACTATGATCTATTTGGAGTGAGCTCAATTCTCCCAAGAACAAAGTAACACATAAACTAAAGCATTATAAATCTAAACTAGAGAATGGAAACTGATGTGAAAATAAATATTGATTTGTATTCCATCATAAGTTGGACACAATGCTCCAAGAGTCCTCCCCTTGAAATGGAGGAGGCACTCCTATTTATACAAAAAATTAAGATAACTTAGATCCACAAATCTCTCCTAGATCCACAAATGTCTCATTTGATTACAACCATGTGCTCACACCTATCAAGTGATATCTCTACAAATCCTCTCACAAATTTCTCTTTCATGATTAATCTCCATCCAAGATACTTGAGTAAATCTCCAAATCTTCTTCAAATCTTCAAAGGGTTGAAAAGGAAATTCGAATTTGAGGCTTGATGGTCAAATTTGACTTGATTGGAGTCTTCAAATACACCTGTCAACATCATGAAACTCATCCCACTTTCATATATAAGTGTAAACATGTCATTTTTCCAATATTTAATCATAAATTCACTCAAAAACACTAAAATAGATGCATTGGAAAATAATATGTCTAAAACCCATGTAATCATGAAAATGGTTCAATGTAAGGGTATGGGAAATCGGAATATGGTTAAAAGTGAAGTGAACGTGAAGTGAAAGGTTGGTAAAAATATGGTACTTTGGAGACCCATCATACCCCCCAACTGAAGGTGTTGCATGTCCTCATGCAACCTTACATTGAATTTCCTGAATTGTGTGATGGAGCCTTCTTTTGTTGAAAGATATCTAAGTGGAAGCTTCTTGTTGCGGTTGCTTCTTGTGTGACAACCATAAGTATTTCCTTATGTAACAACACTTATTTTTCTTGCTTATGGTTGGTTCTTGTGTGACAACCAA
This sequence comes from Picea engelmannii, assembly GCA_009831015.1. Lineage (NCBI taxonomy): Eukaryota > Viridiplantae > Streptophyta > Pinopsida > Pinales > Pinaceae > Picea > Picea engelmannii. The sequence goes on from ML794163.1 coordinate 106,124, forward strand.
AGGTATTTCTATATGTAGCAACATTTCTTCTTCTTGATTACGGTTGGTTCTTGTGTGACAACCATCAATATTGTAAGTGTTGGTTCTTGTGTGACAACAATTTCATTTTTCTTTTTCTTGCTACAACAAGGAATAGACTTGAAATTTCAATCATATGAATGCATTCAAAATGATGATTCAGTAATGTGTGTATCAATTATTCAATCCTTTTAGTCTTATTCAATAAGGTGTGTTGAAGTATGTTAAAGGCATAAAAACCATCCTCCACATGGTATATTTGCTTTGGAATATGTGCTTCATGTACAAACCAATGATGTATTTTAGGAAGGCAATGAAGGTGTTTATAAAAGTAATAACACTCAATTGGGAAAACATGTTGGTTAGTAGCATATGAGGTTATGAAAGATGTAATATAGGATAAATGAATGGCATATGATGAATATCCCCCCCAAACTGTAGATTTTTCCATCCTTGGAAAAATTATCAAATAGGGTAGGTTAATGTTGAATGAGAAATTTTCCAAATACATGTATTTTAGCATTTAAGGAATTATTGATTAAAGATTGGAAAACAACATACCTTCACCTACCTGAGAATATCATGAGCTATGCATCTAAGAGATCTTTGTATGGCTGCAATATTTTGGCTTCTCTTATTAGATCATGGATCTTTGGAGTGAAAATAATATGAGTTGCTTGGGTGTATGAACATAGAATGAGATCTGAAATTGGTACATATGTACCGTGTTATTGTTGGAACTAAGCTGTTGGTGTTGAACTCTGGAGTTGAATATTTGATTTACTAGAACAATGTTGCAAGCTGTTGTGAGTGTCATGGAACCATATAGTCTTCATTCATATCTGTATCGTGGCATAATTCTTATCTATGCGAATAAATTTTGTTGATGTCGAACATAGAAAGAAATTGTCGAATTACCAACCATTAATGAATGTTGTTAACTGACATGAGACTACTCACCATTAATGTCAATGAGAGTCAATATGCACAAGTACATATTACTAGGTATGAATAAATGTCTCGCACATCGAGTCACCTAGAAGATCCGACAAACATGGGACGTTGATGTATTCCCATTGTTTATTGGCGAGAGAACTTGCCATTGAGGCATGCAAGCCTCAAGGTACTGAAAATGTATCTAGTCTCAATCCCAGATGATGTGTTGATGCCGATGGGTCAAGACTTGTCAGAAGGAGGGCCATAAGGAATCCCCCATCATCTAACACGAGTACAAAGTGATGATTTAGAGGACCATAGATGAAAGATCAAGCAGACTTTATTTGGCAAAAGGAAAATGACAATGTGGTAACGCAGCATGGTAAGTGAGTTGAATGACTTTATTCATGGGTTAGGGGTGAATGAAAGTGAGGCAGGAAAGTATGAAACTTGCAAAGGGGTTGAAGCCATGATCTAGTAGTGATAGGAAGATGAAAAGTTTAGGGTTGACTTCAACATGTTAGGCTCAAAGGAAAGAAGATGAATCATCACATAATGGCTCTAAGAGGCTTCTTTTGATAGAAATGGTATGATGGATATGGTCTGAAATATAATGATATTGACTTCTTCATGACTTCATTGGGACATGCTTTTCGCAAGAGTATGTGATCTTTAAAAACCACTAGTGCATAAATTGGTCTTCTTCATCATCCAGGAACCTGCAAAAAAACTAGCATTGACTTGCAATAAAACGTGAGTTTATCGAAGAATAGAGATGATCAGTCTTTCTTCATCCGATACATACACAAAAATTCACAAATAGTGCTAAATAGAACAAATCCAAGGAAAATAAATAAAATGAAATGCATGTTTTACCTATCGGAAAGTGGTGCACCTTGGACTACCCACCAGTGTTAATTTCTTTGATAACTTCTTGGTTTGATGTTCAATTTCAGTGATCCAAAAGCCAAATCAAAGTATTGGAAGCATTTTTCAATGATATAATGTTTTTAAGAATTTTTGGAAGTCTATTGGCTATAAAATAAATGACCAAAAAATTGATATCCTCAAATGCTGATGGAAATGCCTTCATGACATAGAGCTCATTTAGAGTTTTCCAACTACGTTAATGGAGAGGCTGAAGCCCTCTATTTCCAATTGAGGCCAAAGTTGGATCGACACTTGGACTGATTTGATTGGATTTATTAAACAGAGTGGGAACTCGTGACCTCTGTAGACCAAATCAAAGGATTTACCAATGGAAAATAAGGACTTGTGTTATGCAGTAAGAATAAAATTATTTATATTCTAATTGTGGTGATAGGTGTTAAAATTGGAGCGTTATTCAGGATCGAACCGCAATTTCTGCCGAACAATCAAAACAACCTGATCACTGTGCCATTGTGTCATGTTGTAAACTTCACACCTGATAATTATAATTCAAGTTGATTTCAATTGCTTGAAAATCAAAATGGTCCATGCAAACCTTCTTCAACAAATTTGTGGCCTTTCTCACTGTAAATTCATGGTTGTTTTTGGCTACAAAAACATGGTCCTTTTTTGCTTTCATTTCGTGGATCCGATCTCATGAAAATCGTGCCCATTATCTGAGTGATTTGATGGTCAAAATTATTTTTGAGCAGAGCGCAAATGTTGCGCAATTCAATTTCTTAAATTGCTTTCATTTAATTATCAACCAAGGATGCTCGTAATCTTGTGATGATGCCAGCAAAATATATGCAGGAGTAGGCATCTAACTCTAATCTAAGAAAATTCAATCAAATCCTAACTCTTTCATTCCACTAAATAAGACTTAGTTGTTGTAGGCAAGAAAACACTAGCTCCCTTAAAGGAGGTCCACTCGTGATGTTTCACAAAACCTATCAACAATTAAGATCATCAAGTAAACACTCATGCATTGAAAATAAATACACTTAAAAAGGCTTAGTTGTTGTAGGAATGAAAACACTAGCTCCCTTACAGGAGGTCGTCTTGTAATGTTTCAAATAACCTATCAACTATCAAGATCATCAAATAATTCTAATAAAAACAATAAAGCATATAAACCTATTCAAAGCATTAGAACAAGAAGAAAATGCTACTATGATCTATTTGGAGTGAGCTCAATTCTCCCAAGAACAAAGTAACACATAAACTAAAGCATTCTAAATCTAAACTAGAGAATGGAAACTGATGTGAAAATAAAGCTTGATTCTTATTCCATCATAAGTTGGACACAATGCTCCAAGAGTCGTCCCCTTGAAATGGAGGAGGCACTCCTATTTATACAAAAAATTAAGATAACTTAGATCCACAAATGTCTCATTTGGTTACAACCATGTGCTCACACATATCAAGTGATATCTCTACAAATCCTCTCACAAATCTCGCTTTCATGATTAATCTCCATCCAAGATACTTGAGTAAATCTCCAAATCTTCATCAAATCTTCAAAGGGTTGAAAAGGAAATTCGAATTTGAGGCTTGATGGTCAAATTTGACTTGGTTGGAGTCTTCAAATACACCTATAAACATCATGAAACTCATCCCACTTTCATATATAAGTGTAAACATGTCATTTTTCCAATATTTAATCATAAATTCACT
>ML794163.1:113905-144718 GCA_009831015.1 Picea engelmannii
ATACATTGTTGTTTATCATTTCAGATTGGTTTGGATGTTGAATGTTTTACAGTATTTCCTCTGAAATTACTTTAGTGATTTTAAGACCTGTAAACCTTATGTTCCTTAATATCTAATTCTGTTAGAAATATTGTTTTTCTTTCGTCATTGTTCATTGAAGTATAAGATTCTTTCAAGATAAAAGCCTTATATTTATTTATATCGTATTTCATTATCTACAACCTCAAAATTGTTGCAAAACCAGGAGACGGCCTTGATTGTGTTTTTACATTACTGTTTTAGATTTTAAAGTTGTTTCATTAATATCATCTCTGAAAATCTGAAGTAACCAATCGATAAAAACCCTCTTACAAAACCCTTTAAAAAAATTCTTATCACCCATGACAGTCCCTAGTGGTAGACAACCAAACGTAGAACCTGGTCTTCAGGATCAAACTAGCATTGCCCTAAACTTATTTAACACCATTCTGCAAATAGCAACCAATAGGGATGAGTTAGAAAGATCGTGGGCTGCCATCGAACGTGACATTAGCGTCCAAGAGCAACGTGAAGCAAGACAGAGACAGTTGAGAAACTGAATCTGATCTAGTTTTCCTTTGTTTCTTTATTTTAAAGTCTTATCATAAAAATCTGTTTCGGATGCCTTGACGGTATGTTTTATAGCCTTAAAACATAAACTCAGGAACAACACTCTCCACCACCACTTTCTAGTACTCACACCACTGACATTCATTATGTATGTTCATCATTCCCTAAGCGGATGAGATGCCCTTGCACTCTCTCTGACTCACTTTCTCACTTCACATACCAATGTCCTTTAATTTTTTCATATCGAGGTCGTCATTTAACCCATGTACAACCACATCCAATCACCTCACCACTGGTACTGCACTCTCTAGATACTTTCCATGTTACCTCCCCTGAACCTAAGTCACTTCCTACCCTTCCATGGTTCATAGCTCGATTGTTTGAGGATATTCCCCCAAATCCTCCCAATTCTCCGGTTCATTACCCACAAGAATCTTTCCCCCTACCATAGTTTATCACCCATAGTGTTTGGACATTTGGTTTATGCCAAGCAAGCCATTGTGCCCTATATGTGATATCTCCTCTACATCTTCACCACTTGAGGACAATCACACTTTGACAATCACCCATGTCACCTCCCTAGATCCACTGTCTTCTCGCATTTTCCATTGCAACAAAGATATCCTAGGGGACCTCACTACCCCTGATTTCCCATGGAATGTACTCCATCTAAGCACCGGTATTCTTCCTTCTCCTGCGTGTTAGTGGGCCCACCCCTAAACCTACCCTTGTACGACCATTCGTACACCCCCCTAACTCAATTCTATGAAATTCACACTATGCAGGAGGATGGGACCACTAACCTGACTCTCGCAACTCCTGGATCGGTCGACTCGAGCTCCTGTAATCTCCAAATTCTCTCATCAAATAATTATAGCAACGAGTACAAATGAGGTGGCATTGTGGGCCCACCATCCATATATAGTCCCTTTTTCCAAACTTCCACACTCAGTTACAGGAGCCCGGATCCTTTGTTTTTCGATCTGTTCTCAGCCACAAGATCACGGTTCCACCATCTACATAGTCACATTCCTCGGTTCATCATCTGAACTTGGCCCCAGGGGCGCATTTTTCTCACGTAACGTCCAGGTACACATGCTTATGTTCAAAATTATCAGATAATTGTTATATGCTCTTTATCATCAGATATTGTTCACATTGGGTATTTGGTTTTTATGTGTGCAGGTACTTGGTCATCACAAATGATGCAACCCCTTCAGATATATTTTTGACACTGGCATGTAATTATTCCCTCTGAAAATCAATTGCATCTCCCAGTCACACCCTCCGACGTTCACCTTTAGGGTCCTTACATTCGGCTCTGCAGTACCATCACCTCTACTGCATTTTGGTATTGTTAGCCGGTAGCACTCTCCCCCACATGAGTTGTCCCATTCATAGTTCCCCTTGGCAACTTGACACTCATGTTTCTTTCACCCCCTAGGTATGGGAGTCTTGATAGTCTTATGCACTTCCAAGAATAAGCCACATACTTCTTCTCATCATATTACTAGCTTTCCCAATGGGCTCCCGAGTTATCTCATCTCGGTTCTATTGACTGCACCTATGCAATATCATTATCCCTCCATCTCATCCACCATCAGTTTTCCCATCTCCATATTCCCCTCCATTCATTTACCTCATACAGAAACCCACTCATGGGGTACCCACCCTCCACCAGTTCTCTTCGCAACTTGTGCCCTCACAGGCCAAACCATCTCGCACTAAGGCACCCATTCCTATATTTGTACACTCATCTTAAATTATTGTTTATTTATTTGGTAATTGTAAAAATCCTTTGTTTCCATCATTTACTTAGCTATTTGTCATCACCCCTGATGACCTTCTTTTCCCAGCAACGCAACCCATGTCGCCCTTGCTTGGGGAATCTACTCTCCTTTTTTCATTCCGACATTGTTCACGAACCCAGAGTATCCCAAAATCCATGTACCCCCAATCTCTAAGATTGTCCACTTTTTCAAGCCTATAGCACAATTTAACCCCATATCTAGTCGTCCACCTAACACTAGATACAGTTTTACGGTTGTTTCCAATCATACTTCAACGTACCCCAACCAAGGACAGTCTCGACTCTCACTGCATCTTGACTTCGTTCATGTTTCCTATCAATACCTGATCTCATCTCAGTGGATTTCATGGAGCCCTTTGCTTCTTGGAGTCGTGTCTCCCTTTCTGTCAACATCAGCACAGTTTCCAGAAGGGCGACAGTATCTTGACTCTCATTACCTTTACAATGAGGAGTCTTGGACGGCACAAAGAGGATCATCAATGCTCTTTGATTCCATTGACCCCCATAACATTCGACTTCAGCGAAATCTCATGTTACGGTGGGTCTTACTATGCAACTATTGCAATTTTTTATACAAGTCGAAGACCTATGAATTTGTTAGGTCATCAATGCCTACAAGTCATCGACACTTCTTATAGGCGTCCTTGTCTCATTTTTTAGTATGTTCACCATTCAGAATTTTCATTTTTCGTTATCAACCACCCTGAAGGGCACTACAGTTATATACATCAGCATACATCTTCAATTATTGTCTTACATCTTTGGTTACATGACACGAGCATGGGGCACGCCCGCCTCGTTTGTATACAGATTTTATTTTTTCTCCCCAAAGAAATTTTTGGGTCCCACAGTTTCCCCTCTGCCTCTGAAAAATCGATATTCCAGTTCCTCTCAGCACCCTTCATTACAATGGCACTCGCAGTATAAGAAACATTGATGTATTTCGGCTATACATATGCTCCTAACCTCACACATCAGGGGGCATCTTTTATCACTAGAATTTCGTCCACAACACTGCATGCAAATGGTTACAGAAATATAGCAATGCCAACAGCAATTAGTTCACCTGTAGCACTAAAATGAATTTCAAAAGGCAAAAACTATACAATTGGGCAAAAATTGACATGCGCAAATTCACTAAAGGAAGCGCGTGCGCAGTGCGCGGGCCAACAAATCCCTCAAAGCGCAAAATGCACGATTGTGTATGAGAAAATCTGTGCACTCCTATGAATGACGCATTTATGGTTATTGTCGAGCCCCCAACCACTTATGGACCAACTCCCAACCTGATTTGACCTCCATATATGAGCGAAATCTGAATGGGGGGTTGGTCAAGGACCAAAGGGTGCCCTAAAAGGCCCCTTTTTCACGCCAAGAACCAATTATATTTTGCCTTGAAGAAATGGTATAATTGAAAGCCATGGATGCACTAAGAAACCAACATCTTCATAGTATTGTTATGCTGCCTCAATTCTCCCTTGAGAATCCTCTTTTCTCCTAGGAGTATACAAGCATCATTGCAATAGGACATTCCACTCACCTCTTGAGGGAATAGGCATTGATTTTCTTCATCATTTGCCATTTTTCTTCCATTGTAAGAAGAGCTCTCCATTAGGAAACTCAAGAGCCCTCCCAAGGAGGAAGAGGGGACCCATAAGTCCTCATTTTTCAATATGGTGTTTTACCAACTAATATAGTTATCCATTGGTGGCATTATCTTGGTCATTGGTTGATTGTTTATGGTTCTAAGTTTCTTATGCATTCTAGTTTTTATTTTCTTAGTTGTTTATTTGTTTATTACATGTGTTTGGCTTGTTTAACCCACTTGCGAACTTCTGTCTTGTCTAGCAGGCCCAACTAGGCATGCAAATTCAGTGTATGAGCTTATCCTTAACATTCAGATTAGAAGTATAGGCCCTAGATTTGTATTGACAGAGATAACCAGTTCTTCTAGTGTGCCGCCATTTATTGTGGCAACAACATCCCCCCCTATTATTTTTCTTACATAAGCAAAAAGAAAGGGGGGGGCTACCAAAAGTTTTATCTCTAATGCCTAATCTATTACTATTATGAGCCTACTACATTCGACCTTGAGGGGTTGAGGGTTTTTGGATCTCTAATGATTGTTTATCTTTCAAGAAGTTTTCATTTCTCAATATCTCTTTGTTGATTATACATTATTTTTTTTTTCTTCAATAGGTCTTTGTTTTCAACGCTCCTTCTATCCTTTGATGTACTCCTTGTAAATATTTATTTGGAACTCTTGTACCCATTGATCATGTTTATTGACTCTTCTGAGCTTATGATTGATTGATCTTTGACTTCTCTTTTTCTACGATGAATTCATATTTTATCTTATACTTTGGCTTGAAGTGGTATTATTGAATTCATAAAGGCACCAATTTTCTCAAAGAAGATTGAAGAGTTGCTACAGTTGAGTCAATACAAGAAGATATTAATACATGGTATGGTTGAGAAAAGGTGATTGAAGGTTGGTCTTATAGTGTGATCATGATATTAAGTCATCCTTAGGTTAAGTCTGAGTAGCCTATGATGACCTCTATAATGCATTGGTTCTCTTCATCTATCGAACCTGGGTAGCATTCTGTTGAGTCTCTTAAGATCATCTATGATACTAATTGGCTTTTTGGATTTAAGGATCTTTCATTCAGTGATTCCTATTGATTCCATGAGCAGGTGGTGGAAGCAATTGAAAGCTTGATCATATGCAAATTTCCCACTACAATCTACTCATCTTCTTGTACGTGCTTATGCTTTCACTTCGAGTTCATCCTTCTTCTCATCTCTTATGTTGCAATAAATATGGAAATGTGTCCTATCATTGGGTTAAATGTTGTTTTATTAACTATATTTGAATGTATTTTTGATCCCATATGACTACATAGTTTAATGCTTTGTTTTATTACTTGAAAAGAATTTGATTTTAAGGATCTATCATTTCCTTGTGCATTGGCATGTACTATTATCTCATTGTATCATTGGGAAGTGAATGGTTGGAATGTTGTTGCTTTTGAAGAATTACACACCGACAATAATGGAGCAAATAAATTTAACAATAATGCACACCCTTCTCAAGATTTATCATTAACAAAACAAATATTTATACATGTAGAATAGATGTCTCGAGAAGCTATCATCTCCTATAATATTTCAACAATCACTTCTTAATTCACTCAACAAATATGATCTCGATCTCACAAATATATCTATGAGATATGATTACATGAACAACTTTTAACAATAATTAAATCTAGAACATTACAAATGAATCATTATTCCAACATTTCTCCCCCATAATGATCATTTGGAAATAATCCAAGATCATCTCTAAATTTGCAAAACTTTTCCTTTGGTAGTGCTTTGGCGAATATACCTGCAATATGTTCTTATGTTCTGAAATACATGATCTCAATCACACCTTGTTGAACCAAATCTCGAACAAAATGATACTAAATATTAATATGCTTGGTCATATTGTGAAACACTAGATTCTTAGTCATGTGAATAGCACTTTGATTATCACAAATCAATTGTGTTGGTTGTTCTTGTTGCTCATAAAGGTCCTGCAAAATTCTTCTCAAGCAAACTACTTCACATGTTGTTGTAGCTGCTACTTTATACTCTACTTCTATTGTGGAAAGTTAAACTATAGGTTGTTTTTTAGTACTCCAGGCAACTATTGTTGAACCCATGTTGAATGTATATCTTGTTGTAGATTTCTTGTCATCCATACAACCTGACCAATTTGAATCTATGTAACCAACCAATGTGAAATCCTCTATAGATCTTTATACCAAACAATAATCAATTGTACCATGCAAATATCTCAAAATACTCTTAGATGCTTTCGAATGTATCTCTCGAGGATCTGACATAAACCTTGAAACCATGTCAACTGCAAAATCTATATCTGGTCGAGTTGTAGTTAGGTACATCAAACTTCCAACCAATTGACGATATAAGTACTATCAACTGGATTGGATTCATCATTTATGTATAACTTCAACCCGATTTCAAGAGTAGTTGCAGCCGGTTTGCAACACATCATGTTAAACTTCTTTGAAATATCCCAATTATACTTGGTTTGTGCCATGAAAATACTATCTTCCTTTTGACATACTTCAATACCCAAGAAATAATGCAACTCACCAAGATCTGTCATCTCAAATTTAACAATCACATGTGACTTAAAATTTTGAAATAGTTCAATATTGTTCCATGTGTAGATCAAATCGGCAACATATAATGCAACTATTAGAATGTCTTGTCCTGACTAAAAAATATAGAGATTGGGATCATATAAAATTTTAACCAAGCCATGATCTTGAAAATATTTATCAATTCTGGAATACCATGCCCTTGGCACTTGTTTGAGACCATACAAGGCCTTCTTCAACTTGTAAACACAATCTTCTTTACCTGGAACTTCAAAACCTCTTGGATTCTCTACATAAATTTCTTCATCCACATAACCATTCATGAAATTTGATTTAACATCCATCTGAAATATTTTCCATTTATATTGTGCAACCAATTCAAGTACCATCTTGATTTTGTCCAACTTTTCCACTAGAGAAAATGTCTCTATATAATCAATGTCTTTCTTTTGTGCATAACCTTTTGCAACTAAATGGACTTTATACTTATCAATTTTGCCATTTTATTTATACTTAGTTTTATAAACCTATTTAGTACCAATTACATTTTTTCCTTTTGGTAAACTGACCAAGTCATGTGTATCATTTCTCACCAAGGCATTCAATTATCCTTCCATAGCTTCATTCCATTCTTTCTTCTTCGATGCTTCTTCATAATTATTTGGGTCGTCTATTTTCGATACTTTAGCCATAACTACAAAATTCAAAATAGACCTCAAAATTCGATATTTGTGATCTAGTAATTCTTTTCTCAAAATTTATATCCATCATATCACTTTTAGAATGACCTCTAGTTAACCACTTCGACTTATTCTTATCTTCACTTGTCTTAGAATTACAACCATTTCCCATGACTACTTCATCCTTTCTTAATTCTATCTGTACATGTTCTAGCTGATAAATTTAATTCCCATCAAACACAACATATATGTTTATAATAACCTTGTTTGCTTAAGGATCAAACAACCTGTAACTTCTCATTTGAATACTATATCCAATAAAAATGCACTTCACACTTTTATCATCAAATTTTCTCCTCTTTTCCTTAGGAACATGTGCATATGTAGTGCAACAAAAAACTTTCATGTGTGTTGCACTTGGTTTGTATCCTGACCATGCTTCTTCTGGAGTCAAATTCAATATTGCTCTCGTAGGACATATGTTGAGAGTGTAAACTGTTGTGTGCACTACTTCAGCCCAAAAGTCATTTCCAAGAGACTTATTTTTTAGCATGCTCCAAGCCATTTCAACTATGGTCTTGCTTTTCCTTTTTGAGACTCCATTTTGTTGAGGAGAGTAGGAATTGGTAAACTCTCGCTTATTCCATTCTTCCTGCAATAATTCAAAAATTCATTTGACTTGTATTTTCCCCTATTATTTGTTCTTAGGGTGAGAATTTTCAAACCACTTTGGTCTTAAACCAATTCCTTAAACTCAAGAAAATGAGTGAGCACTTTAGAGTTCTCCTACAAAAAATACATCCAAGTTTTCCTAGAATAGTCATCAATGAAGGTGAGAAAATAGTGTGTCTTTCCAAAATACATAGTTTTCATGGGACTATTGGAGTTACTTCACACACACCTAGGATTTATTTTTCCTAAGGTTTTTCCTTGTTTATTAGTCATAATTAGTCATTATCGAGTCTCCTATAATTTAGGGGAGAATATTCCACCTGGAGAATATTCTCTTTCAGTTGACACTTCAGTTTTACTAGTTGAGTTGAGTTTAGATGCTACATTGGTTTTGTCACCATGAAAAATTGGGATCATCACCATGCTAATTAGACCTTTCCTTGGTATCATCACGAGAGTGGTGCATTAACCTTGATTCCCTAATTTAAATCCTCACTACTCTTTGTTCAGTCAGTTAACTAAAGACTAGTTGACTAGTTAACTCAACTACGTGGTAGTTCACTTCCGTAACTACCTGAGAGACTAGAATAGGTGGAATTTCACTCCTGTAACTATTGGTGTGTGTCCAGATCACTTTAGACCACCACTATGGCGCATTGGTTATCCTCTAGCCGAACTCATTGAGTTATACAAAGTACATCATGTGTAAATTATTCATTATTCATAATGGTTAATGAGAATTCTTCCATTCTTTCTCTCCTTCTTCTTCTTTCTCCAATTCTCTCTGAAAATGTGTGTATTATTGTTTAGCTAGATATATTATGTGCAGGTTCAACACATTTACATGGTATCAGAGCTGACGGATTACTAAGCAAAATGTACACCAAAAATTTTTGCAGGTACGAAAGATTGAAGACAGCGAAAAGATGGAATTCCAAAAATAATTCATCCTTACACCTTACAACTATTTTCCATGGAAGGAGAAAATATCCATACGTATCCAGTCCATAGGGTTGTACAGGTTAACCATGAATACAGATCCAAATCCGACATCATCCATAGAAAAATCCAAGTACTTAAATCGCATAGATGAGGCACTCGGAACAATTTGCAGTCTTATTTCTCCCGATCTCCTTTTTCATATATCTTCCTGTAAGACTCCCAATGAATCCTGAACCATATTGGAAGGTATCTTTAGCAAACAGGATGAGATGAGGGGACACATGCTGGAGGTGGATCTGCTCACATTGTATCCAAAAATATTCGAGAATATTCAATATTTCTTTACAACTCAAAGCTTGTGGGGTTGATAAATCGAAGGAGGAAAAACAAATTGTTCTCACCATTCTCTCCAATCTTGGTCCTAAATTCTCTGTATTTGTATCCACATTCCATACTATCAAATTCTCCTCTGGAGCCACCTAGAAGATGCCTTCTCTTGAGGACTTTATCGAATCCCTGACACAAGAGCAAACCAATCTCATCAACATGGGCACAATCAAAGGCCCAAGGGCGCATGCACTCACTGTGCATGATGGCAGCCACAAATATCAAAAATCTAAAGATAAATATAAATGGAAATCTCATGCACACCCGAAGAAGGAAGGGTACACAAAACCCTTCACCAATGCCTCTGGATCCAAAGGGGGAAAGGGGAGAAATGCACATACTATCACAAAGGATTCCATTCAGAATCTGCATGCATGAAAAAACAAATATATCTGATGTCTCAAATACTTCAGCAAAACAACCTTGGAGATCGCATCCCCGAGGGTGCAAAGAAGAAGAAGCCAGAAGATCCAAATTCCAAGAAAGGGAATTCTAGCCATGCCTTGATTGCCATCAACTCCTCTCCGGATGCTTGGATCGTAGATTCAGGAGCATCACATCACATGGCTGCCTCAGAAGAAGTCTATTATTCATTAGATGCATGCAAAGTTCCTCCTATTCTGATGGGGGACAACTCTTATGTCGAAGTCACCGGCAAAGGAAGGATTGAAATCACCAATGGAAGCTTTGAGAACGTGTTGCATGTTCCCAAACTTGTTGTGAACCTTCTCTCTGTATATCAGATGACAAATTCTGGCACCGGAAAGAAATTTGTATTAACGCCGAATTTCGTGGACATATACAACATGCAAACCTACTCCAGGGTTGCTACCGGTGAGGTAAATCATCAGTCTAGATTGTATACATTTTATGAATTCATTGAACCTGATTCTGCTTTACTGCTTACTCATGCTGATGAAAGTAGTAGGATATGGCACGAAAGGTTTGGACATTTGAATTTCAGATACATGCAACAACTTATCAAGCACAAATTAGTTGATGGTATACCAGACATCCATTTCTCCAAGGGAGTATGTGAGGGATGTGTTCTCGGGAAACACCCTCAAGAGAAATTCGACAAAGGAAAGTCTCAGCGAGCTTCTGCACCTTTAGATCTGATCCACATTGACCTTATGAGTCCTTTTCTGCATCCATCCATCAGCAAAGTGAGGTTTGTTCTCATTTTTGTTGATGATTTCTCACGTTTTACTTGGATCTACTTTCTCAGGCAAAAATCCAAGGTCTTTCAACACCTCAAAGATTTCAAATCCTTGGTTGAGACACGGTTTGGAAAGAAGATCAAATTCCTCCGAACTGATTGTTGGTGCGTAAATATGTTCAATGTATATCTCACACTCATTTAAATGTCAATCCAAGATTCGTAATCGAAAGAGTTGTTACACCATATGTGCCGAGAACAAGTAATCTACCTAAGTCTGTTGCATATAGGAAATAATTAATAACATAAAAATCCTATTTCTAAGATTTCTAAATACTTCAAAGTATCGTTTGAACCTAGAAGAGAAAACTGATAATGAAACTTAAACAAATAGTCAATCAAAGAGATGTTGTCCTAGAGAAACAATTCTGTTCATTTCATGCACTTGAATTGAAAACATGAACTTTAAGAAGCTTGTCTCATGTAACAATTAAAACAGTCAATTCCAACCATTCTCGAAACAAAATCCAACTTCAACCTCATGTAATTCAATCAAACCAGCACAAGGGAAGTTCAGTATAACTGAAATACTTTATTACAGCACATGAAGACGAAATATAAAGTCTCCTGGTCCCTTGCGATACTAGGTCTACTACAGTCATAAACTCAAAATATCAGTCCCACACTTCAAATTATGAAATAGCTACCTTCAACATCTGAGAATGAAATGTCTATTTGATCTAACACTTGCTTATTCACACCAATCCAAAATGATTAACTCAATGCTCAATCCTTAAAATGAAATAAAGACTAATCACACACACACTGTTGTAAACTATCCACACAAACACACAAAACGTATACAAGGAGGTTTACCTTAGTTGGGGCGGTGGGCCCTTTCCGAACCAATAAGGAACCTCTTAAGGGAGTAACAGACTAAAACTTTTCACTCACATCCAAGAATTGACATAAAAGATCTTCTGTATTAATTCAGCTGGTAAATTGGATCAACAGTCTTTTACTTCATACATGACAATGATAAGAATTGTCTAGTTCTTCTCGTATATTGCTGACATTCACTATTATATATCCTTTTATCATCTATACAGCATTCTTTATATAAGGTAAGCTGATACTATCAATATCTATGGATAAACATTAAACAATTTGAGAAATTTCACATTTAAGATTTACATCGAATTTTTAGGAATCGACTCCATCCTCATGACACGAAGTGCATGAGCGATAGAGTCTCTTGCAACTGGAAAACTGACTCGGGCGCTTCTATCCAACTGTCTTCTCGAAATATTCACCATTATTCAGGTCCAACTGGCGCATTCTGGAAACAGAGGTTCTGGTACCGGATTGCACACAGTCGCGAGTCTAGTACCGGAATAGAACAGAGCAGGTAGTATCGAAATAGCACACGTCTTGGTACCAGAATGGAGTTGCTACCAGATTAAAAATTGTCTTGGGTATCGAAATGGATTTGGTACCGGATTACACGGTGTCTGGTAGTGCCGGATAGACTGCTCATAAATCAAATCATTAGGACTATACAAAATAAAACACTTTCAATTGAATTAATTTAAGAAAGTTAAAGAAACATGCTTTAAATCAACAATTACCTCTTGTGGACATGACATAGCTATTAGGCATGTGTTTTGGGAGGGAGTAGTCCAGTATAGGTTTATAACAGAGGCAAAAAGGCTTAGATATAGGGTAAGATAGGGCATTATCTTATGTTAAAATAGAGACTCAACACTGATAACGGGGGAGAGTATGTGAATCATGAGATCCACAACATTTTCCATGAGGCAGGGATTCAGTTGCAGCATACAATTCCCTATACTCCGCAGAAAAATGTAGTTGTTGAGTGGAAAAATCGATCTCTAAAGGAGATGGCATCTTGCATGTTGCATGCAAAGTCAGTTCCATAGAGACTATGGGTCGAAGCGCTTAACTGTGAAACATACATCCAAAATAGATCTCCTCATAGATCTGTCAAGGATAATACCCTCTACGAGGCTTGGAGAGGCCTCAAACCAGAAGTGACTTACTTTTGCATTTTTGATTCACGTAAATGGGCCCGTTTTCCCTCTGAAAAGAGGAAGGAACTTGATCCACAGAGCACTGAGTGCATTTTTTTTGGATACCCTGACGGTGTGAAGGGATATTGGCTTATTGATCTTTCCTCGGACCGGCTCATCATTGAGCGTAGTGTCCAATTCGAGGAGAGTGTCTCGCATGTACATCAGCAGCCACATCTAGACACCTTCACTCTTCCACCTGTTTGAGATGATGAGCATGCACATGTCGACTCTTCTTCAGATGAGAGTTCTGATTCAAAGGACTCGAATGATTCAAATTCAGATTCAGAGTCAGTACAGTCATATGCAAAGTCAGAGCATCCAGATGCAGTTAAAGAGCCAGAGTAGAGGCCCAAGTGGGCACATACTACTCTTCAAGATGCAGGGGATCTCGTTGGTGATCCAACTGATACTAGGAGGACTCGATCTAATTTCGAGGAGCCTATGGTTTCACTCACCGCCACTGAACCATTTCCCTCCAGACATCTTTTATTGGTCCAGTCTTATGATCCACAGTCTTATGGCGAGGCTGCTGGAAATCCCTTTTGGGAATCCGCCATGTAGGAGGAGTACAACTCCCTCCTCGAGAACCAGACTTGGGATCTGGTTCCCCTTCCTTCTGGGAGGAAACTTGTCAGATGCAGATGGGTCTACAGGACCAGGAGCGTCGTGGATGGACAAATCAGTAGATACAAAGCCAGGCTTGTTGCCAAAGGCTTTCATCAGGTTCATGGTATTGACTATGATGAGACCTTCGCTTCAGTAGCGAAGATGGATTCCATTAGATTGGCCCTTTCCATTGCGGCAACCAAGGCATGGGAAGTCCATCAGATGGATGTGAAGAATACATTTCTTCATGATGATCTCTCTGAGGAGATCTACATGGAGCAGCCCCAAGGATTTATGCAAGACTCATCTTTGGTCTGTCGACTGAATAAGTCACTGTATGGCCTAAAGCAGGCTCCGAGGGCATGGTATGCCAAGATGGACTCCTACCTGTTGTCACAGAACTTTGTACGTTGTAAATCATACCCGAATGTCTACATGCTCAGGACGACTGATTCACTTCTACTTTTAGTTATGTATGTCGATGATTTTTTGATCATTGGTTTCTCGACTTCAGCGATTGCTGCAGTCAAGAGGATTCTTCATGACAGGTTTTTTATGACAGACATGGGTCCGCTACACTTTTTCCTTGGACTTGAGATCAGTCAGGATGCATCAGGCATCAAATTGTTTCAATCCAAGTATGCACAAGATCTCCTTGAGAGATTTCACATGACATACTGCAAGTCTACTCCGACTCCTTTCCTATCAAGAGTAAAACTTGAGGATGGCAGGGAGACTCCACTGGTTGACAACACACTCCAAACCAGACCTCTCATATGCAGTTGGCATATTTTCCAGGTTCATGCAGGAGTTGCATGAGCTACATTGGAAAGTTGCAAACCGTATCCTTCGATATGTATAGGGCAGACTCTACATTAGATCTCATTGGGTTTACTAATTCTGACTGGGCTGGTGATAGCATTGATCGCAAGTCCACATCTGGTTACTCACTCAATCTTGGTTCCAGGCCTATCTGTTGGTCAAGCAAGAAGCAAGTTGTCATTGCTCTATCTTCAGCCGAGGTAGAGTACAGAGGGGTAGTTAACATAACCATTGAGGCTATGTGGCTACAACATTTTCTCATTGAGTTGGGCATTCAGTTTCAGCGTCCGATCGTCATCTGGTGTGACAACCAGAGCACTTTGAAGTTCTACAGAGATCCAGTTTAGAGGCAGCGGATGAAGCACATCGAGATCCACATGCACTACATCCGTGACTTAGTACACGAGGGGATCATCGACTTATGGTTCTGTCCTTCAGCAAAACAGATGGCAAACATTTTCACCAAGACCTTCACTGAGCAGAAATTCCATTCTCTGTGAGGTCGTCTTGGAGTGAAGGACACAGTTGCCTAGCAACTGTAGTTCTTATTTTTACATACATTGTACCTTGAGGGGGGGGTTTTCCCATGAGGTTTTCCCTCTTTCCTCACTTTATTTTTAGTGTATATTGTGTACTTGGGTACCTAACATGGCCTCGTTGTTGGGACCCAATCTTTATTTTCACCATAGTGATGTTCAGGGGGGGTGTTGGAGTTACTTCACACACACATACGATTTCTTTTCCTAAGGCGTTTCCTTGTTTATTAGTCATAATTAGTCATTATACAGTCTCCTATAATTTAGGGGAGAATATTCCACCTGGAGAATATTCTCTTTCAGTTGACACTTTAGTTTGACTAGTTGAGTTGAGTTTAGATGTTGCATTGGTTTTGTCACCATGCAACATTGGGATCATCACCATGCTAATTAGACCTTGCCTTGGTATCATCACCAGAGTGGTGCATTAGCCTTGATTCCATAATTTAACTCCTCCCTAGTCTTTGTTCATTCAGTTAACTGAAGACTAGTTGACTAGTTAACTCAACTAGGTGGCAGTTCACTCCCGTAACTATTGGTGTGTGTCCAGATCACTCTAGACCACCACTATGGCGCATTGGTTATCCTCAAGTCGAACTCATTGAGTTATACAGAGTATATCATATGTAAATTATTCATTATTCATAACGGTTAATGAGAATTCTTCCATTATTTCTCTCCTTCTTCTTTCTCCAATTCTCTCTACAAATGTGTGTATTATTGTTTAGCTAGATCTATTTTGTGCAGGTTCAACACATTTACAGGGACCACATATATATGAATGTACCAGTGCTAGATGTTCTCTAGCCTTCCATGTTCTATTTGAGAAATTTTCCCTATGTTGTTTCCAAAAAATGCACCCTCCACATACTTCATCATCCATCTTGATATAAGAAATACCATTCACCATGTTATGCTTCGTTAACAACACCAAACTATGAAAAATCAAATGTCTCATCCTTAAATGCCAAAGCATGCAATTCATTTCTTCTGTAACATTCAAACTGTGTGAGTTATTTGAATCAAAAGAAAGCTTAAAAATTATGTCTTCAATCATTTAGCATCCTGCTACAACTACATTTTTATTTAACTTATCCATGATTAAGCACTCTTTATTATCAAACACTAATTTGTAGTTTTGATCCAACATATGTCCTGCATAAAGTAGGTTCTTCTTCAATGATGGTGTTAACAATGTGTCCTCAATAAACTCCTTCTTTCCATGCAATGCTGGAATTGCAAATGTACCTTTCCCTTTAACTTCAAAAACACTATCATCACCAAATATAACTTTATCAGAATAATTGTCATTTATTCTAGTAAACAACTTCTGAAATGACATGTGAGTTGAACATCCTGAATCAATATACCAAGCTTCACTTTCTTCATTATGTGCCATCAAACTTGATATGAATAACTTCTCATTCCTAGTTTCTTCAACAACTGTATTTGCACATTTATGTTCCATATCTCGCAATTTTGCATAACAATATTTCTCAAGATGACCAAATTTATGATAATAATAACACTGTACATCTCCATATATGTCTCTAGCTCCATCTTTGCCTCCTCCTCTTCCATGAGATCCTTCTCTACTTCTTCCTCTGAACTGACTTGGACTTCTTCCTCTGCCTCTTCAAGTGGATGCATTTCCTTGATAATTTTTTTATTATTGTGGATGCCTATTCTGATTCTGATTCTGATATTGATCCCCGCTTCTTCCTCTTCCTCTATGCCTTATGGAAAAATTATGTTCCATTTCCTCAATTACATTACTTTCTTCAACATTTAGCAAATAAACACTCAATTCATCAATTTCCATTGTGTTTAAATATTTGGAAACTACAATAGTGGTGGTGACCATCTGAAATTTCGGCAAAACACTTCTTAAAATTTTCTCAAGTAGTATTCTTTCTAGAATATCTTCACCTAATGACCTCATCTTATTAACAAGATCTTTCATTTTTTGTGATATAGTCATGAATGGATTCATTATTGTGCATATTTTCATTTTCAAATTTCCACCTTAATGTTTGCAATTTGGCTACAGCCACACCTTCATATGTGTTATTTAAGATATCCCATGCTTGCTTCGATGATTCTACAACACTAATTCTTGGAAATATAGTTTCTTCAATTGTGCTACTTATAAGAGAAAGTTATTCATTGTCCTTCTTTATAAGTTTATTTAAAGATTGTTTTTCATCGGCATTCAATGCTTTAAATTCTTCATCAGAAGGCATAACATATCCATCAATTATAAGTTCCCATAAATCTTTAGTGATAAATATGGGTTGTATGTGTTTGCTCCAACAAAAATAATTTGTGCCAAGAAGCTTAGGTAACACAATATTGTTTGTTGCCATTTGAAGAAAATGTACAAGACACAAAAAAGGAGCAAGAGAGAACACACTCATTGTCCCACTTCAACCCAGGATGAAAACAATTGTTCTAAAAATGGGACTCAACCACCACCAAGTGAATCTTTTATTAATTTTATGAATACAAAGAGAGCTAAGAAAGATCGATAGTCGCCAAAATTACAAGCAAATATTTTCAAATACAATATCTCTCTTAAGTCACTCTCTCTTAATGCGAGGTGAAAAGGTTATATAAATAAATTCCAATTATCACAAGTGAATCTCCTTCAGTACCTAATCCTTTTGAAGAGAGGGAAAAAGT
Source organism: Picea engelmannii (assembly GCA_009831015.1). Taxonomy (NCBI): domain Eukaryota; kingdom Viridiplantae; phylum Streptophyta; class Pinopsida; order Pinales; family Pinaceae; genus Picea; species Picea engelmannii. The sequence continues at coordinate 131,061 of ML794163.1, forward strand.
AACTATTACAAAATTTGTGAGAAAGCTTTACAATAAAATATACCAATCACGTTTTTAAAAAACTACACCTCTCATATTAAATGCAAATTAAAAAACAAGTCTCATTATTTTCCAATAAGCACTTTTTTGACCTCCACAAATTTATTCCAATAAACAAATGAAAACCATGTGTGGAAAAGAAAATATATTTTCCGTCGGGTTCTTTTAGTAATTTTGTCTCAATTGCATGTAACTTGATTATGATGTTGACTTGAACTTGTTGATGTCGAACTTGTAAGACTCGGGGGTTCTGACACTTCTCTCTCTTATAATCTTCCCCTCTCTGACATGAAGTTCAAAGTGCTTCTTGTTTGGATGTTAAATCATGCATGCATATCCTTCTCTGAGATCTATATGCAGGTCTAGATTCGCCCAGTTCGTACATTGTTGGACAGTACGTTGTTTGGAAAATCCATGGATGAATATATTTGGTCAAATGAAGAACCTCTCAGCTCCACGATCTCTCAACTCCGTGAACTCATCTTATCATCTCATGGGCTCTCAGTTTATACACACAAAATAACAACATGAAGTCACTTTCCTCCTTAACCTACTCTGATACCAAATGAAGAATTACACACCAACAATAATGGAGAAAATAAATTTAACAATAATGCACACCCAGTTCAAGCTTTTCCATTACCATAACATGTATTTAAACACGTAGAAAAGATGTCTTGGGAAGTTATCGTCTCCTATAATCTCTCAACAATCACTCCTTAATTCACTCAACAAATTCGATCTCAATCTCACAAATATCTCTATGATATATGATTACATAAACAACTTTTAACAATATTTGAATCTAGAACATTACAAATGAATCATTATTCCAACATTTTTTCATCTTGTATTTGTTTCCCTCGTATTCATGCTCAGGCTCTCACATGTTAATCATATTCCTAGATTTAAAATCCATAACTAGAATCACATGATCTTTAATCTTTTCCAAGAGACTAAGATTAGATACATGCATCTTTCATGACATTTGTTTAGAGTAACAGATTATTCATAAGAGGCTAAGATCATAGATGATTGCTTCTAAGGAATTCCTTCTTTTCATTTCCTCATTTTTTAACAAGCCCAACTCTTTTTCATAGATTTGTTAGTAAAATAGAAAGTGGAAAGAATGTTAATTGTATAACATACTAGCAAGTATCGTCTTCCTTGTTATCAAAGGCTATTCTTTATATGGTTGTAGTAACAAGGTTTCAAATCACTTCCTTTACAATATACTTATGCTATTTCAAGTCCTTAAGAGAATCATGTCGAAACAGAAGATTATATGCATTTGGTCACAGAAGACATGAAACTCAAGAGTAGGTCCTCCAATTGGTAAAAAGAGATGGAAACCTCAAGTGTGCCTTGGAAAACCCCATATTTATTTGTCTAATTTCTTGATCCAGGTGGATATTGGTGGCCACCCGCCTATTCCACTTGGACCCCCACCATTGTTTCTTTCAGTTTTTCAATTTCCTTAACTGTCGCACAATTTACTATTTTTTGCAGTTTTTCGGGTCCTGAACTTCTGGAGCCGTTTTGAGGCCCTAAACGACATTTTTTGGGCATCTACTATTTTAAATTATCATAGTGATATTTTCTACCAACAATTGTAGTCCTCGGATAGATCTTTCTAACGATGTATCATATGTGTCAAACGGAGATAGTATGCCAAAGTTACGACCCTGGGAAATTGATGTACCAATTTACCCCGATGGAGCCCATATTATGGTGTTTCATCTCCTAGGGTTAGGTTTTTTGGATGTTTAGGGTTTCCCTTGTTTCTCAAGAATAGATAGGCCTTCAAGCCTCGTGGGAACAGAGAGTTCAGAGGCCTATAGCCACCACATCTCTTCTCATAGATAAGCTGCCAGTGCCCTAGCTAGTTTATTTCTATTATGTCTGTAAACAAATTTCAGTTCTTTGATATTAATGAAATGAAGTGTTATTTTTGTTGCATCTTTGTATTCATGGTTATTTGTGTATTATGTTGTGTTCCTGCATAAATCCGAATCATTGCTTCAACTTTGAAATGCATATGGGAAGCCCTTAATCTTGTTCCTTTTGACCAGACTCTTCTCTAATCAGATCTTGATCATCGTTGACTCCAGCATTTGGAATTAATACTTATTTTTCCCGAACCCCATCCGGATTTGATTATATCACCATGTACATTTTCTATTTATTTCATTTTTACCTCAGATCCAAATTTTATTTTATTTTATTATTTTACCGAAACCACAAACTACGGTTAGAACCTTGACCCATATTGGATTCTACCATCGGACATGAGCCATCAAACTTACCTTATCAAGCTCTCCCCATCGGGGAGTTAATTTACCATTTTCTCACAATTTATCCCAATATCTGAAACATGGTAGGCTATCAGATTCACCTATTTGGATTATCCCCATCAGGATTTCAATCTACCTTGTTTACAACTTTTCCCAACACCTGGAGCTCGCAAGCCTATCTGGTTGGCCTCTTCGGGATTTCCTCGTCAGCATGTCACATTATGCTTTTCAATGGTATCTTTTGAGAAGAGCTTCCCGCAAACCTATTGGGCTCGTCCCTTCGAAATTTCCTCATCGGAATGATATTTCACCACGCCTACAATTTTTCCCGATACCTGAACCTTGCAAGCCTATCAGGCTTGCCTCTTCAAGATTTCCCTTTTGAATTTCCAAGATAACTCTTTTCATCAATGTTCATGAAGCCTACAGCATGCAATTCTATTAGCATCACCTCATCAAGTTGGCATATTGCACATTCTTATCTGACCATCGGATTCTGAAGTCAATTGAACTTTCAATGTCGGGTTTGACTCATTAGACTTCCTCCATTGGGTTTTACCATCAGATCGAGTTTCTACAATCAATTTTGCACCATATATTGATTTTTAAAACTTGTCGACCATCGGATTTATTATTTTATTATTTTAATCTTGGTTTATTTATATTGTGGGTATGGTCAAAACATTAACACGGGCTCAAAACTCTATACCTCTCCTAAATCCACATAAAAAATACATTGTTAGGATTAAACAATATAAACCCTTTATCATCAAACTCCCTAATGCATATGGGATAAATGCATGAACTCCCAGATGTCAGTTGAGATTCACTTCAAAACCATATCAATGATTGTTGAGTGCTAACTTCAAAGGGCCATATCTCTAGTTTCATGTGGTTAAATCAGGCATGTGATGGCTCGTTGGAAAGTTGGAGCAGTGAAAAACATGTTGGAAGAATCATTTTTTCTAGGTTGACAACAAAACGCCCCAAAATTTTGAGAAAATAATAGGAATGCATGAAGAGGTGAATAGTCCAAATAAAAACACAGACGTTGAGAAATGAAGAGTCTAGAAAGGGGAATCACTATAACTACACAAGACAAAGAAAAAATGAAGAGTCTAGAAGAGGTACAATTTTTTTGACACTTGAATCCGTCGAGACTGAAACGACAACCTCATGAGGACATTAGTCCCCCTTCATTTTTAGAGAGGTGGTTCTCCTCTTTGGCTAAAATATATATCTTTGAATATCTTGGATTATGGAGAGTGCTAGGCAGCAAACCCCAAATCTTTATTGCTTGGATTTATATGAAAATGGTTCTTCAATAACCCAATATGATATTTATGTGTAGCAAAAGTATTTTTAAAATAATAAAATATTGAATGAGGGATTCAACATCAGAATTAAATTGTGATCAACATCACACACAATCTTCTTAATAGTATATAAACACATCCATATCTTCTTCATGAGAAATAGGAGAGAATGATTTGATCATCTCAAAGAATTTTAATAGAGTACCGAAATTAGTAATAAAAGAGAAATTGATAAGTCAACCTCAAATATCTCATACTTAAAATTCAAAGTTACAAGATACAATCAAGATCAACCCCGAAGCAATTCTTTGTGGATTTTATTCATGAGAAATGTTCTTCATTACCTAAACTTTGACAGCCATGTATGTGGTTGAAAATGCTCCATGATCATACAAGAAAAGTCTGTAGAAGAATACAAGAAAAACACTCAACAACTCAGTTGTGTGCCCAACTCTGAGATTCAAGCATAAAGCTATGAGAAGTGGTGTAGAAGAATAGAAAGAATGGAGAAGATGGATATGTATTTCTTTTGATCAGAAGCTTTATTGTGTATCCATGGTTGTACCTTCTTCTTCATATGATCTTCTACCCTGCCTCTCTACCAATACTGATTATTGGAACATTTGATGAAACCTCTCTTCTATTTTTAAGAAGAGATTTTCTAACTACTTAAGTAGTTAGGGTTTTCTTCCTCTCTTGAAATTCCCATACAAGTTTCTTCTTGAAAATTTCCATTTAATTAATTCCTCATTAATTAAATTATATCATCAATATATACATATCTAAAATGGATCCCTTTCCAGTCCCCAAGGTGTAGGAAATTCGGCTATGGATTTTGATGTTAAGGCACTCGATGTTAAAGTCGTCGATTTGAAACCTGCGGGGATAAAAAATCTAGCCATGTTAAGGGTCGGTGAGGCCTAGGTCGGGTGCGATCCCCGAGTGATTTTGACAGCTTAGATGCCCTTGAGTCACGGTTTCTCATCCATAGGCAAGTCCCGCGGGTCACGGACAAACTAGCAACAAAAAAAAAATGATCCCTTTCCCTTTTTAATAAAAGTTTTTAAATAAACTTTTATTTTCACAACTTAATTAATTTCCCATTTAAAATAGGAGCACTATGTTTTAATTTTTTGGGAATGATAATCATTTTTTTAGCCATATAAATCACTTCTTATGTTATCTTCATCATCTTATATTTCCAACAATATAAATTTTGCACAAATCTGTCACCTGGATCTCAAGATATGAGGTCATGAAGTTGAGTTGTCATGCAGGCCCATTAAAAATGCAACTTACTGATATTTTGATTACTGAGAAAAATGTATCAATTTTCAGCACTTCAAACATGTACCACCATATTCTACGTTGAAATACCTTTCCAACGGTATAAAGTTTGTGTGATTCCAATCCCCAGATCTCAAGTTATGGCCTTCGCAAGATCAATGCTCAGCCACCGCCAATCAAAATTGATGGGAAAATGTGGGCCCTTGGATGAATTTAATGCTTGCCTTCATAAAATTCAATTTTTTGGTTTAAAATTCTATCCCACATGCATTGGGATATTATATTCTTCGTGATATATAATACTAAGTGTTTTATACACTTAGGAAGAAACACGAGAAGAGAAGAAATTATGGAGCTTGGAGGATTCAGCCCTTAGAAAATTGTCAAATAAAATAATAATATTTTGGAATATTGTCATCGTCCACCTCATGCCATGTCATCAATGAGTCACACCCATGTGTCATCATGAGAATGGTCCACATCATCGCAACGTGTCATCACACAGTTTGCTTCCATGTGTCATGATTCTCATCTTACCACATGTCATCATTTGATTAGTTGCCATGTCTGTAATGTCTCCCACCTCTTGATGAAGAGGTTTGGGAAGACTTAGTGGTCTAGGCATCCCCACTAGACCATAGTCTCAAACAAAGGGGAAAATTCAACCAAACTAATGTTATATTTTTAAGTTGACTTAATGAAAAGGTAAAAAGGGTTAAAGAGGTAACTCAATGAAGGAATAGAGCGTTGGAGGTTGAGTTAGGAGTTGACCCTAGGGGTTAACTTAACTCAACAGGGAAACAGAAAAAAGTATAAAGAGAAGGCTAAGGCGCACCTCTCATTTCATATTGGATATTTGGTATTTGCTTTTTGATGCTCTTAAGCATACAGTTTTGAGGGTTTTGATATTACAAACCCTAGAGAACAACTCAGTGGTGAAAGATTCCACTCACCTTGTTCCAAGCTTGGTCTCAGGGATGAAATATTCCACCCACACCATTCTACATCCATCATCTATTCAGGAGGATTAGTAGGGTCGTACCAGTTAGGGTTTTCTAGCAAGGGTGCACCATTTGAGGAAGAACAGTTTGATCCATCCTATTGAGGAAGCTTTGGGAGAATTTAGCATTAGGGTTTTTCTTGCAGGACCTTACTCATCAGTTTGGAGGCTTCCTTGAGGAGTTATCACATCCTTGTCATTGTTTGCAGGTTGGGACAGCTTTAGGAGAGAGAGGATGATTTGGTAATTCAGTGATTTGCAGATCTAGGAGGCTATACCTCAGATATGACCTTGAAACTTCTCTCAGGGTTTTGTGACTACCCGATCTATCATCCTAGAGAGTTTCATTTGATTCAGAGACCTGATTCAGCCAGGCCGAATTATTGGCCATATTCGGGGTTTCAGGAGGGCCATACCAGTTTGGGGTTTCTGCAGTTGGAGGAGGAGGCATCAGTATTTGGGCTCCATACTTCAGGAGGAGGCTATTGTTTCCCTGATCTATCACTTGGAGGAGTTTGGCAGCATTTGGGAGTCTTCATCTTCAGGAGGGCTGAACTCTTGGTATCCATTGTCTTCAGCAGTCTGTACCAGCAGCTTGAGGGTTAGGCTAAACCCTAGTTTTGTATTGGAGCATTCATATTATATTGCAGCCTTTGGGAGGCTTACTTTGTATCTTCGGGAGCATTTTGTATGCAGCTCATATTATTGTCTTGAAGCCATCTGAAGCTATTCCATATCTGCTTCTCGATTGTATCAGGTGCTTGCTTTCTTATAATAAAGTTCAGATCTTGTTTGTGGTTCCTATCTTGTTTATTTTTGAGATCTTCATATGTTGAAATGCTTCATGTATAAATGTGGTTGAATAACTGAATAAACCCTAAGACCGAAATGTTCATGGCCAACCTGCATACACAATAGTAAACAATCAAATCAGTGGTTAGTTAGTGTTTCCAAGCAAAAAAATTGCTTGGGAACATTACAATGTCATTTCCATGTGTAACCACTTAACATTTTCCACATGTCACCATGTGGTTGGTTTCCATATATCATGACCCCATTCATTTCCATGTGTCATATTCTCATTTGTTGGTTTTCATTCCTTGGAATAGCTTTGAGAATTTGGCTAAATATGGGAGAGGGGATGAGGGAGAGGCGGGTTGGAGGGTTTGTGGGTTCGTGGGGGTGAAGGAAGGGAGGTGAGTGAAGTAAACCATGAAATTTCCGTGAACCTACCAACCCGCGAACCCACGATTGGACGAGTAATCCAAAAAAACTAGGTACAGAAAGGTGGTAGATCAGAATCACGAGCATCAAAAGAATGAGACATTTGGGAACCCGGGATCCGCAATGAGAATAAAAGTTAAGTGATCGTCGAATTGTATAACGCGTAAGTTGAAGTGCAATGTGAAGGTTGCGGAAAAGGGAAGGATGAGGGCTCGAACTCGTGAAACTGAAAAAATGGCTAAGTGTTCAAACGGATTTATGAGATAAGCAAGTGGGTGGAAATGAAGGACCGCCAACCCATGAACTTGTGAATTCATAAAACATAAGCAAGTGGGTGGAAATGAAGGACCGCCAACCCATGAACTTGTGAATTCATAAAACATTCTAAGTGTTAAATTTTTGAATGAGAAGAGAGGTAAGGGGAGGAATGTAGGCGTCGAAGGTAGAGAGTGTAATATGTATATATCGGGTTGGCAAGTGAGGGAGTGTGAGAAGATAAGGGAATTTATGAGTCTGCCAACCCATGAACCTGATGAGGAGATGAAGGAAGAGTCCCAAAAACGTCTAAGTGTAGAGACTAGTGGAGCATATGGAGAAGAATGGTGAAAAGAGAAAAATGGTTAAGTGTGGAGATGGAAGGTGAGGGAAATAAGTGATGAGAATACTTATCCAAAATTCAAAAAAATATAGAAGAACATAATACTTAGAAAGATTCTTCAAAATTGGATTTCTAGACCAGATCTTGAATAACTTAAGCATATGGAAACAAATTTATGATCAAAAAAATATGTGGCGAAGTTGAGACCGAGAGCTGCAGAATGAACTTATAAAAGTTCAAAAAAATCTTCTTTTGATATCAAGTCTTTTATGAATCCAAGGAGTGTAAAAATATAGATGACAAAATTTTGCTCAACAACTGGCTCCAATTGCGAAATAGTGACCCCATGTGGGTTGCTGAGAACACCATAATCTCAAGACCAGTTACCTTCTCCATTGGGCTATGGAGTCATCTTCAAATTGAACTCTTGTAATTCTTCTTCTTTCATGGAGTTATCTTCAAACTTCAATATAAATAGTGCCTTATTATGCAAAACTGAACTGAAGAAACAAAGTATGTACATACATGATCTACCTACCCTAACTTACTTGAAAGAAAGGGGCACCTTAGGTGTAGGAAGATTTCCAATGGAGTCATTCAAGCATTGATCTGATTTGTGGAATGAACTCCAAAATTATGAGATATGTTGGGACTTGTACCAATGAGTCAGGGGCACTCTCAATATGTACTGGAGAAAGATTATACCAAGTATGGTGAAGATTTGATTGTGTTGTTTGGCCAACAATGCTCTGGAACCATAATTCAATAAAATCAATAATTGGCTGAGGATTTTTGACATAAGAATGCATTCATCCTTTTCTTTATTTACAACCAATTCCAAGGTTCTTGATTCATCAAAAATCTCTTGAAAAGATTCTTCTTTCTTGTAAAGGTGATCTTGTTCATCATTCTTCTCAAGATTGATTTCTTCCATCAATTCTTCTTGCTATAAGTTGTCTTGTGATGTTTCATCATCTATTGCAAGGTTGAAATCTTCTTTTGTATTTGGTGGAGGCTCCTCAATTTCATTTTCAAATTTGTTGCTCGAAATGTCTTCATATGGAGTATATAGGAGACTGAAATTTTCTTCTTGTAATTTGGAATTTTCATCTTCCTTTTCAGCAACATGACTTGACTTAGAAATTTCATCCACTCTTCGATTAGATTCTTCCTTAAAATTGGTGACTTTGTTATCATGCTTCCATATGGGAGAGGATGGGTGGGCAGCAACATTTAAAACATCAACAAAAACATATGAATGCACTTTTGGGATGAACTTTTCTGCAAATAAAACTTCTAACACATCCCAGCTAGTAATGGAGTTAGGCATTAATGAACTATACCATTCAAGAGCATCCTCTTGTAGAGTTTGTAGGAATAATATACATGTATCATTGTCTTCAGTGAGGTTGAAATCATAACATGTACCTTTAAAATTAATCAAGTGTTGCTCTGCATATTTTGAAGCATCCCCAAAGAATGTAGAAAAAATTTCAATAGGAATATTGGGCATTTGAAAGTCTATTTCTGGTAGATTTAAAGGGGTATTATGAAATCGCCTCCTTCTTTGAGTATTTCTCTCTTTTGTTGAGTCTTGCAAAGCCATTGATGCGCTTGATGAAGAATATAAAGAAGCATTATGACATGAATGAAACCCTTCATTTTGAATTTTTTCAATGGAACTTCCAGGGAGTTCATTCTCCTGAATCTTTGGTGCTTCTCATTTCTTTTCGAAATTACAAAAAAGGTGAGCCATGCTTAAAATAAGCAGCAGTTTTCTTGAATCTTCTTCTGGAAAATTTGAGCCATGGATATTTATGGTTCCTCAAATATATTGAAAATAAATCGGTCCCCAATATGCTCGCCAAAAATATTGACGCTTGAATTCGTCAGGACCGAAACGACAACCTCATGAGCACATTAGTCCCCCTTCATTTTTAGAGAGGTGGTTCTCCTCTTTGGATAAAATATATATCTTTGAATATCTTGGATTAGGGAGAGTGATAGGCAGCAAACCCCAAATTTTATTGCTTGGATTTATATGAAAATGGTTCTTCAATAACCCAATATGATATTTATGTGCAGCAAAAGTCTTTTTACAATAAGAAAATATTGAAGGAGGGATTCAACATCAGAATTAAATTGTGATCAACATCACACACAATCTTCTTAATAGTATATAAACGCATCCATATCTTCTTCATGAGAAATAGGAGAAAATGATTTGATCATCTCAAAGAATTTTAATAGAGTACTGAAATTAGTAATAAAAGAGAAATTGATAAGTCCCCCAGATGGGGTGTCACCGAGCACATCACACCCTCTGATAGGCGGTAGGACACCTGGCCTCAATCCACTAAGAGTATTTCCACCGCACACCGCACTCTCACCCTCCAATGCCAGCATTTAACACCATGCATTCAGTTCTCAGAGCTGCGTACCCCCATTATCGCCCTCGCACAGCTCTAGTTATGGCGATGGTGCTCTAGGACGAAGAAAAAGTTAATGCAATGGGTTGGCCTCCCAACTAGTCCCATCACAAGCTCTGGCTCCATGGGTTTTATTTCACGCCTTTGGTTTCTTTTGCTCATTCTCACACCTTGGCCCTAGCTCCTCGCAGCCTCAACTCTGGTTTTCTCCATCTATGGTTCATGTCCATCCCTCTCCTATTTTTCTTCCTGATGCCAAGGCAAAGAGGAAAATCTAAGCGAGAGGAAGCGTGGTATAACTCATGGGGGCGAGGACGGAAAGCTACTCAAAACTTTCCTTAGACTCCAGATCGTGCCTCCACTATGGATCTCCCTCCTCTGTCCTCGTCGTGGGAATGTAGAGTGGAGTGGTTTGATAGCATGGGAAATTCCCTCGGCTTCGCACCTAAGCTCAGCCCGGAACCACCACCCATACACCACCTCCCTCTTGCATGCCCTCTCTATCTGCTCTCCCTAGCTTGACTACCCCCTTCACTTATTCCTCCTCCCCTCTCCCTTCTTCCGCCTTCCCACACTCTTCTTTCGATGTTCCACCACCTCTTTCACCTCCTCTTCCACCCCTTCCCTCTTGTGCTCGGTGCGACGGTTTTATGAAGTAGTAGAATTCTCTAGAATCACCCAGAACTCGGCCTTTGAAATCAAGCGCGACATGGTGGAGCTGATAAACAGAGATGAATGTAAGGAGCACTTGGAGGCTCTCCTATGCGCTCTCCTGCACACCACTCCGGAAACAGGGACTCCAGCCACGGACATTGTGAATGATCCTCAGAAGGAACTGAAGCCAGGCCCAAGCTCCGGATGAAATCGGCATTCACGGGTTTTCTTGGTTCTTTGATGTCTTTAGATGGTTTATTTCTCTGGGTTCTATCCCTGCGAGGCACCTTAGTTTCTAGACTTAGCACAACAACTTGTCACATGACATTTTTCTCTCCTTTTACTGCAATTGTGAATTGTTTGGACATTTGTGAACTGTATGGACATGTGGCAGCATTGGTTTCCCATCTAGGCATTGTTGCCACTATCTCATTGTTCACCCTGACAGCTGTAATTTTTTTACTTCAGAAGGTTTTAATATATATCTCTAACTTACACAAAAAAAAAGAGAAATTGATAAGTCAACCTCAAATATCTCATATTTAAAACTCAAAGTTATAAGATACAGTCAAGATCAACCCCGAATCAATTCTTTGTGGAGATTATTCATAAGAAATTTTATTCATTACCAAAAAATTGACAGACATGTATGTGGCTGCAAATACTCCATTATCATACAAGAAAAGTCTATAGAATAATACAAGAAAAACACTCAACAACTCAGCCTTGTGCCCAACTCCAAGCATAAAGCTATGAGAAGTGGTGTAGAAGAATAGAAAGAATGGAGAAGATGAAGATTTCTTTCTTTTGATCAGAAGCTTGATTTTGTATCCATGGTTGTACCTTCTTATTCCTCTGATCTTCTACCCTGCCCCTCTCACAATAATGATTATTGGAACATTTGATAAAGCCTCTCTTATCTTTTTAAGAAGAGATTTTCTAACAATTTGAGTAGTTAGGGTTTTCTTCCTCTCTTGAAATTCCCATACAAGTTTCTTCTTGAAACATTCCATTTAATTAGTGCCTCACTAATTCCTCATTAATGAAATGATATCATCAATATTTACGTATCTAAAATGGATCCCTTTCCATTTTTAATAAAAGTTTTTAAATAAACTTTTATTTTCACAATTTAATTAATTTCTCATTTAAAATAGGAGGACTGTGTTTTAATTTTTTGGGAATGATAATCAATTTTTTATCCATGTAAATAACTTCTTATGTGATCTTCATTGTCTTATCTTTCGAACATTATAAATTTTGCGCAAATCTGTCACCAGGATTTCAAGATATGAGGTAGTGAAGTTGAGTTGTCACGCAGCCCCATTAAAAATGCAACTTACTGATATTTTAATTTCTGAGAAAAATGTATCAACTTTCAGCACTTGAAACATATACCACCACATTTTAGGTCGAAATACCTTTCCAACGGTATAAATTTTGCGTGATTCTGACACCTAGAGCTCAAGTTATGGCCTCTGCAAGATCAACACTTAGTCATCGTTGATCAAAATTAATGGGCAAATGTGGGCCCTTGGATGAATTTCGTGCTTCCCTTCATAAAATTCAAATTTTTGATTTAAAATTCTATCCCACATGCATTGGGATATTATATTCTTCATGATATATAATACTAAGTGTTTGATACACTTAGCAAGAAACATGAGAAGAGAAGAAATTATGGAGCTTCGAGGATTCGGCCCTTAGAAAATTGTCGAATAAAATAATAATATTTTGGAATCCCGTCATCGTCCACCTTATGCCATGTCATCAATGAGTCAAGCCCACATTTCATCACGGGAATGGTCCACATCATCGCCACTTGCCATCACATGGTTTGTTTCCATGTGTCACAATTCTCATCTTACCATGTGTCATCATTTGATTGGTTGCCATGTCACTGCCATGTGTAACCAATTAACATTTTCCATGTGTCACCACGTGGTTGGTTGTCATATGTCATGACCTCATTAATTTCCATGTGTCATATTCTCATTCGTTGGTTTTCATGCCTTGGAATAACTTTGAGAATTTGGCTAAGTATGGGAGATGGGACAAGAGGGGATGATGGAGAGGCAGTTTGGAGGGTTTGCGGGTTCGCAGGGATGAAGGAAGGTGTTGGATTACTGAGAGGGGGGATGAATCAGTAATAGAGAAATTTCATCCCTTTTAACCATATAATCCAAGTGTTATATCAATGAAGCATTATCATCCAATAACTGCAGAGTAAATAAGCAATGAACAAATGAACAATCATACACATACACAGTACACCAGTGTTTTATGTGGAAACCCAAATCGGGAGAAAACCACGGAATGTTTTTTCTTATATGTCTTGAAGAATTACATTCATTGGAAGCACCAACTTCCTTTGTTTTCCAGCTGCAACTGGAAGAAGGCTCCAAACCCCTAGTTTCTCAGGCTATAACCTGAGGGAAGCTCCAACTCCCCAATTCTCTGGCTACAACCACAAAGAGGCTACAACCCCCTATGTTCTCCGGCTACAACCGGAAGGTGGTTACAACTACCTGTCATTGCCCCATCCTGTCACCCTGAAGTAGAAGTAGAATGATGGAACCACTGTCACACTATCACTGTGAGACATACCGTTTTAAACCTGTACCAATAAATCTAAACCATGCATCAACCATCCATCAACCTGTACCTCAACATTTAATCAACCTGTACCATAAACAAGTGCATCAACCATGCACCAACCTGTAATCAACCTGTACCATAAACAAGTGCATCAACCATGCACCAACCTGTAATCAACATGTACCATAAACAAGTGCATCCAACCATGTACCAAGTATG
>ML794163.1:150286-204098 GCA_009831015.1 Picea engelmannii
CCTCCTTCTGGTTGTAGCTAGAGATTTGGGGAGTTGGAGCTTCCCTCAAGTTGTAGCCTGAGAAACTAGGGGGTTGGAGCCTCCTTCCAGTTGCAGCTGGAAAACAAAGGAAGTTGGTGCTTCCAATGAATGTAATTCTTCAAAACATATAAGAAAAAACATTTTGTGGCTTTCTCCCAATTTGGGTTTCCACCTAAAACACTGGTGTGCTATGCATGTGTGTGATTGTTTATTTATTACTGCTCATTATTGGATAATAATTCTACATTGATATAACATTTGAAGAAAAAGGATTATAATTACGTTATTACTGATTCACCCCCCCTCTCAGTAATCCAACATGAATCTTATCAACTTGATTTAATCAAACCTGGAGCCTTGTCTTCAGGAATGAGTGCTTGCTTTTCTTCCAAGTCTCCTTCACTCAAGTGGCGAGTGCTTTCTTCAACCCGTCTTTTGTACTGAGACAATATGCTATCTTGACAAAAGGTTAGGTTAGAGGATAAGCTTTATGATCAACTTTTAATCCTTCTAATAATTTGATCATAGCTTCAACATGCAACATTAATAATGTCATGACAAATAGATGCATCAGAATGACCACAGTTTTGTCATTAGACTGTCGACGTTTCGGATCCATCTTCAGGACAATGAGCCTGAGTTTAGATGAGAGAAGAAACGTCGACAGTCTAATGACAAAACTGTGGTCATTCCGATCAATCAAAAAAACCCCAACCACAGAAATATTTTTAATCAAATAGATGCATATCAGAATAATCACACCTGGGTTGCACCATTCCTCTGAATGTGTTGGATCTTGAGATCCTTCTGGATCTATGGCAAGAGATCCCTTCTCCTGCAAATACTCTTTAGGGTTTAACCATTAAACATATGTGAGTACATACCTATGATGACATTTGCAGGTAGTGGCTCCATCTGGTAGCAGCGGTAATCATTACCAATTCTTAAGAAAACTTCAAAGGTGATTGCAACTGGTCTTACGGCTGCAACTGCAACTGTAACTAGTTCTGAAACTACAACTGCAACTTAGGGTTTTATGAGGAAACCCTAATTTTCAAACTTCAAATTTTGAAATTTTGATCTAGGGAATGGATGCGCTAGGCTGAGGCGAGTATGATGGTGTAGTCAGAATTTCGAAAATCCAAATTTTACCCCCTCAAACTTGATCTGCGGATTTCTGGACTGGTGCTTCTGGTTTTTCTGGTACTTCTGGTACTTTGGTTTTCTGGTTTTCTGGTACTTTGTGAAACTAGGGTTTCACTTTCCGAGAGATCTAGCCACTGAAAATGTGCGCTAAAGGTGCCAAAATGATCATTGGGGGAGGGTGCAACTTTCTAGGTGGTTTTGGAGCTGAAAAGCTTCACTTTTGCAAAACCCTAATTTTTAGGTATGGTAACAGTGACATTTTTCCTCTTGCGAAATATGCTTCCTTCAAGTTGGCTCTGATACCATGTTAATGTTTATGCCAATATTATAGTTCTTTGCAATTCAATAGATAATAGCAACATAAGAACAAGATCACTGAGAAATACACATCCACAAGAGACAGCATGTATCCTGGGAAACCCTCTAGGGGAAGAAAACCCAAACTTCCTTAATATAAATAGCCAATATAATGCCAAGAGATCTTATGCTAAAAAAGAAAGTCCTCTCCCAAGATATGTGCCACTCTCTCTCTCCTTTGTCGGTAACAGATCAGAACTTGTCTCTCAAACTGAGCAAGTGAGTTGTGATCAAATGAGGCGCTAGCCTCCTTTATTTATACAAGTTCTGGCATGTGTGAAGTGTCTCTTCACTGGCAGGGCCGACTTCTTCATCTGGGTGGGTAAACCCACCTTTATTATATTTCTGGATCTTCTTATTAACTGTTGGGGCCGACTTCGTATTCTGCCTATTATAATTGTCTGTTGACCAATCTGCAAAAGGGGATTTGGTCCTATTACAATATCCAACATGATCAATCCACAATGGGGATTGATCCTATAAATAAAATATCAATAATAATAAGAATACTCTTTGTAGTTACATTATTTCAACAGCTTTTCATGATTAAGGGTTTTCGGGGTAAATATCTATGTGTATTATGTATATGTGCCATTTTTTCTTTCTGTTTTAATATTATAATAGTATTGTCTTTCTTGAATAGGTTTCTCAAACTCTTCAATCCACAATATCTTAAGCAAACAACATCAAACCTACAACTTTGATATTATTGCTCATTCATTGTTTTGGGTCTAAGTGTTTCTCTTCCAGTTTATTCCTAGAAAGCAAGCAATAGTTTGGTCTCTTTTTTCCTACTTTATTGAGCACAAAAAGAAATGATGTTCCCTTGTGATGTGTAGGGTAGTGGAAGAGAGTTGTACTATTAGATGAGGTGGAGTTCTCTATAGTAAGCATATTGGTTGATTCATGAGAACAATGGGTTGGGCCAATAGGATTGGAGCCATGTATGAGCTTATTTAACCCTAGTGGTGCCATTTTCTAGCTTGGTGGTTCCATCCATAGTTATTTTCTTCAGTTGAGTGGTGAATTCCTCCTTTGTAACCATTTTGGCATAATTCGTTCGATTACGTATAAGTCTTTAAAGAGATTATATCAAGACCTGTGTGAATTTTTCATAATCTATACGAACATTTCGAACTACAAAGTTTATTCCATCATCAAGATAAAGACATATCAAGGGATAAAGAGAGAAAGAGACAATCCCTAAATACAAATAATGCTATGATAGTAAGTTGAGGTCGGTTAGTTTCTTAATTAAATAATGCACATCAACGAGTAACCTCAAGTAGTGACTTGATTGATATTTATGGTTAATTTATAAGTGCATATTCATCTTTGTATGTAATTTTTTGTGTTTGTGATATGTCATGTGATTCAATGAATCCCACTATTAATGTGTGAATTATGTTAAGGAATCTTTATTTGGATGAGATTGATAATAATCTCGTATGAATAGTACAAGTGGTTAAATCCTTATTGAGAAAATGCCAAAAATTTCATATGCATAGTGTGTTGATGAATAATAAGTTGTTGAATTTTGTATGGGCAAAGAAATTTCTCCTACTAATCACGAGGTCTGCACTCAATGAACTTGTGGCATAGCACAAGCATTCATTCTCCAAATTCCTTTTGTTGAACTCTCCTCCCAATACATATTTTCAATAAAAAAAAACCCTTATTTTTACTATATATCCCCTATTTTTACCAAGTACCCCTTTTTATACCCCCAATACCTATAAACCCCCTTGTACCCCACATGCCCCCCACCCCTCCGCCTAATACCTACAATATATTGACTTTATTTTTCACAATTTTAAAACCCCCTTTATGAATGAACGTGATAAGATATTGGTCAACAAGGTGAATCCCTTGTACTACTAATGCACTTGAAATAGTGAAGTTTGAGGCTCGTGATGAGAATGTGTAATACATGATCAATTCTATGTTGGTTGATCATATCATTTCACAAATTAGGGACCTAAAGAGTTCACATGATATATGGACCATGTTTCAGAATCTATGTGAGATTGTGATTAAGTCAAGAGTACAACCAATTGTATGTTTTGAAGCTTGGTAACAATGAGAATATTGTTGATTAAATGACCCACATACATGATGTGTACAACCACTAGTTGTTGTTTGTAATATTATGGATCCAATGGATTTGGTTGCTTTGATAATCAATGGGTTGACTAAAGTGTTTCAACATTTTGTGACCCTCATAAATGTTTCAAGAAAGATCGGAGTTGTTACACTTGAGAGCTTGGTGGAATGTTACTCAATGAAAATCAACATCCAAATTAGTTCATAAATAAGAATTTTTATCAAGTGCTTATTGTGAAAATAAATAAGAAGATAGTTCAAGGGATGAAACCAACAATCTAATTCTAATGAAGGGAATTCACAAAGTGTTGAGAAATATCCAAAGAAAAATGTTGTTTGTAACTCATTATTGTAACAAGGAGGACATTATGTGTGATACTGCTACAAGCACAAGTATGAGCAAAATATGAACTCATACAATATCGAAGAGAAGAACTCAAATAAGAATGTTGAGAAAGGCATGTTACCCCCTCTTGCCTAGGGGTAACTAGAGGATATCATTCTTCATGATCCAAATTGTAGACAGTGGTCTCGGAGATGATGACCAGCATTATCCACAGATAATATCCCCCAAGATGCCTCTTACTCGTCATTGCTCAACTCATTCACTTGATCGACATAATCACCTGATGAAGGTCATCCATTAGACAAGAGGTACATTAGCCATTCTTTCATACCAAGTGTTTACAATTAATGTATTTGGAATTAAGTAATCATCATGGGTTGAAATCAGATAAATAATCATGATGCTTGGAAATTATGTTATTTGCGTTGTTTCACTTTAGTGACCATCATATGTATTTTAGTTACATGTTGTCACTCTTGGGGAAAAGGGGTACTACTGGGAGGCCTTGATAAGGGTAATGTACCCATGCCCTTCCATACTTAACACTTTCCATCTATTTTCCTTTCATTGTTCTATATTTTGGGATTGGTTGTTACATGTATCCCAAAAATATCCATACTTCATTCCCCTCCAAGAAGAGAGGGCTTGGATGCCCGAGGTTGATGCAGTTGTAAAATAATAGAAAGAGAATGTCATAAATTCAAAATGAAGAAGCAGAATAAAAGGGATATGAATGATATATCAAAATCCCAATAAACTTAAGCTCTACCCCCTCATTGTGAGGCCATCACTTCAAGTCCTACTGCAATGAATGTATATCTAAATAAAGGACTTAATTGAATTATCCTGACCCCCGATGCAATGAAATACATAAACCTAAAAAGGGTCATGCAAAATAAATCAATGAATATGAAAAGGAAAGATAGGGGTGGAAAAAAACAATGTTGAGGAAAGGGTAACTCAATGCATGAATCACTCCCTCTACAAAGGCGCCCATGGAGATGAACATCATATGTGGCCTTAAATTTCAAAGACACCATGACCATGAAGTAAACCCCAGATTATACCATTTATTCACACTTACACCTTGATGGATTTCTTGGGAAATTCTCTTCTACCTAGGTATCATCACACCTAATACAGTTCTATGATGGTCCTCCCATACCTAAACTTGGAAAATTACATAAATTCATAAGCTAGTGTGAAGTTTGAAGAAGATACCTAATGTGATTTACTTACATGGATTTTACATTAAATATGACTCACTTTTTATGTTACAATGACTCTTGTATGCATCTTGTTTGGTCTCACTTGATTCTTTGAGCCCATACTTGATGATGATGCATACATAGACATGGTCCTTTGGAGGACATCGATGATGCGTCTCCCACACTTCATGGATGGTGTTACACACCCTTTATAGGGCATTGGACTTGATGATGGATGTTGGAGCCTTGATTATGAGCGATGGACCATATGATGACTTAACACACTTCTTGATACACTCCATCACACATTGGACCATGGACGTTGCACCTTGGAGTGAGGTTGTTGCACATATGAGCTTGACGTGTCACTTGGAGAGAGCATGGAGCCCCTTGATGACATTGCACCCCCTGAGGATGTTGAGGCTTGGATTGATGATGTAGCACTTGACAGTACACTCTTTTGGAGAGGTCATGGATCCCTTTCTCTCGATGATGTGATGATTTTGGTGGAGCACATTTCACATATGATGGGATGTTGCACTTGGTGATGATGTGACACTTGTTTGAGATGACCTAGCCCCTTAATGAAGTTGCACCCCCTTGAAGATGTTGAGGCTTGGATTGATGATGTAGCACTTGATAGTACATCCTTTTGGAGAGGTCATGGATCCCTTTCTCTTGATGATGTGATGATTTTGGTGGAGCACATTCCACATATGATGGGATGTTGCACTTGATGATGATGTGACACTTGATTGAGATGACCTAGCACATTTGATGAGGAGACATGACCTTTTGATCATGCATTGCACCATTTTGGGAGAGACATGACCTTTATAGCATTTACACCCCGTTTTGGAGATGGCATCACCTTTATGATCCCTCTACATTCACACATGTGGTATTTATGGAGGAAAATTTCATGTTTTAGCATTGTATCTTCATTTTAGAGGCATTTTTGGGGGTCGACATTAGACCTATCCACCTTGTATCATGGATTTGTTATGTTTTAGGGGATTTTAGAGGATATTAGCATGTTGATGAGTAAAGAACTTAGTTTCCTCATATAAATGGAGGAAGCACTCCCTCAATTGTATCATTACTACTTGTTGAGGATTACTACTACTTGTCTACTTCTATATTTCTCTTTTAGCTATGGATGAATGACTTATGCGACCTCTTAGATGGATGATTTATGGATGTTTTCTCAAGTTTGATGGATGATTCATGGTTAGGGATTCATGGATGAGAATTGATTTACCTAGTTAGTGTTCTTTTTAAATCTTTGTGAATTTGTTTATTGAATGCATGAAGTGTGAATGTGGTTATCAAGAGGTGAAAGTGCATTTTTCCTTTGTATTTTTCTTAAATAGATCCTATCTTGCAAAGACTAGGAAGGTTTCTAGTGGAGAACCTTCCCTTGATATTGTCTTTAAATCTTGTTAAGATACATATGAGAATTTTCTAGCGTTAGTAGTGGACAACCCTAGTTATCATCTTATAGGATAGTCTCCCAAGGTTAGTAGTGGACAACCTTAGGGTTTATCCAAGATCCATGCTTCACCTTTTTCAAGAGAATCCATGGTTTCAATCCATAAGCCCCCCCTCAAAAAATAGTAGGCACTAGTCTTAACTCCCATTAGTCAATCCTTAAAATCAAAATCCTTTTATTTTATTGTTTTAGTGTTGGATTAGAGTTTGTAGCAATTATTATTCAATTTTCAACCATAATTAGGCTAGACATCTAGGGTTTAGTTGGCATTTTATACTCAAAAGTATATCATGTTGTCATTTATTGCATTTCTAATTGAATTTTCATCCCTCCAAGGATCGATCTCTTGCATTGTTACAGCAGTTATGTGCCCTTTATATTTCAGAAAATAATTGTTCATAAAACCTTGGTTTAATTTGCATTTCCATCCCTAGTTTTATTGCATGTTTACTTGTTTAAAGGGTTGATTTCTTGTTATTATTTTAACTTGATAGTGTCATATTGCACATGAGTCTTTCACAACCATGTATTTTTCTCTTATATGTAGTTTTTAGGGTACCCTCTTGGCCTATTGTAACTTGATAAATATCACAAATTGTCTTTGATACTTCTCACACATAAATTTGGAACTTGCTTGATTGAACCACCTTATACTCACCTTGAAAAATTTTATTTAGTGGTGGTCTATTTGAGTAACTAATATAGGAGGACATAGAATTTATCCCATCGTAGTATATGATTCCTTAAGATTACTAGGGAATCCTCCCTTATGTTGGATTTCATCCTTCACTAAAATGACGGAAGTGATTACTAAGGTGATAGTTGAAACACTTCCATGTTACACTTGTCTTAGCCATTGTGAAAGGCTTTGCACAAAGGTGATAGATTTTGTGACAACATTTTGGCATTGTTGTCGAGGAGAACTAAATTATACTCCCTGGAAATCCAAAGTCTATGCTTCAACCCGAATTTGGTGAGCTCACATCAAATCCTTATTTAGATTGCTCACCTGTCGACTCCATGTCAAAAGAACCCAAGTGTTGGAAATACCAACCCAAAACCTATTCTAAAATGCAAGGTCAATAAAAGAAAGGCTCCTCATAATTCTCCGGTAATAAAATATTTCTTTATCTCCAATGGATTTACAACCATGGGTTTCCAATGTCTTTAAACCTTTTGATATGTCTGGAATTCAAGGTCACCATCATGATATACCTAAGAATGATGATAAGTGATTTCCTAGGTTTCCTAGAAATAATGACATCTTTGTCAAGGACCATCTATCTTTATTCTATAATTCATTGGAACTCTACGCTACCCAATATAAACATGAGTATGTGAACATGAGTCTCTTTTCTTCATCCTTGATAGAGGATTCTAGGTTTTGGTACAAAAATCTTCTCGATAAAGGTATCAAAACTTGGCAAGCCCTTCACAGTGCTTTCACAAAAATATGGGCAATCGGGAAAGATAGTAGATTGATTTTGACCCAATTCAATCAAATAAAAAATAAAGAAGTAGAGTTCGTTGAGGAATTTAATATGAGATTTGAAACTTTGATAAAAGAGTTTCATTAGGACCTTAAACCAAATATGGTGTGATTCTCCTATAATATACTCACTCCTTTGAGGGACAATTTGATCTTAATCTGAGAGACAAATTCCCAAGTACCTTGGCTGAAGTTCAAGAATGGGCATCCAAAATTGAAAACAACTTAATAGTATCCAAGATAGACGCACCTATTACCAAGGTCGAGACTAAACCTAAAGAAATGAATGATGGAAACATAACATTATTAAATCAAAATTTTGACCGAATAACCATTCAAATAAGGCAAAACCAAGAGGTCCTTTTGAACAAGATTGATATGTTGGAAAAGGATCAAAAGCATAATTTCCCTTATAAATAGCAACATGGTCAAGGGTGGAACACATGGGAAAACCCTAATGCTTTAGATCACATATATGTTATGTCTTCATAAACAATTCTTACTATTACCAAGGAATAATGGGAGTTTGAGAATACCAAAGTTGTTAGGGTGGCTAGATTAGAAATGTCGAATGCCATGGATGAAGGATCTAGGGATAAGCTTAGGAATAAAAGATGCATGCAATATGATAAGAAAGGTAAATAGGCTTCTCAACCTAGACCATGGGAAAACCCTAATTCTTTATATCCCATATATACTATACCTTCAAAAACAATTTGATCCAGGTGGATATCAATGGCCACCCACCTATTCCACTGGCTCGAAAAATAGTTTTCCACCTTGGCAGTTTTTCGGGTTCCAAACTTTCGGGTTTGTTTTGAGGCCCTAAACGACGTTTTTTGGGGATTTGGGGCCCAGGTGACTGTCTAAGGTAATTACTTGGGCCAGTCAAAAAAATTTATTCTCGGTTAGACCTTTCCAACGGGCTATCGTGCGCCTAAAACGAATATCATATGCAAAAGTTACGACCCTGGGAAGTTGATGTACTAACTTACCCGAACGGGGCCCAAAAACTTTTGACGCTTCATCTCCTAGGGTTAGGTTTTTGGATGTTTAGGGTTTTTGACATTCATGTTTATTGTAAAAGGCCTTCAGAGCCTCATTGTAACCATCTTCTTGCGAATGAGCGCAGTCGTCACATCTTTTCTCAGATATAAGCCGCCACCATTCCAGTAAGCTTGTTTTCCGTTGCATTTTACAATTTTAGCTTATTTCCTTATTGAATAGAAAACCAGTTTTATTGTATCTCTGTTATTTTGTGTTAAGAATTTTAATAATCTGTATTCATTTCATTCTACTCATAAAATTTGGGTCACAATTCTTACTATTACCAAGGAACAATGGGAGTTTGAGAATGCCAAAGTTGTTAGGGTGGCTAAATTAGAAATGTTGAATGCCATGGATGAAGGATCTAGGGATAATCTTAGGAATAAAAGATTCTTACAATATGATAAGAAAGGTAAATAAGTTTCTCAACCTAGACCATCCAAAATAGATAAGAACACTCCCCCTCCTCCAGCTTCACACAAAGATAATAAAGATATAGACTTGAATATCGACTTGACTAAAATAAATATTCCTATTCCTCTTATTGAACTCACTAAGATTCCCTCATGTATGGCTACATTTAATAAATTATTTAACTTTCAAGGTAAGCCTGAATACCCTTATGTGATACCTCAAACCATGAACCATGATAAGAAGAATGGAGGGCATACACCTCTCTTCATCATCTTGATGATAAAAAAATCGTCTTCTTTATAATTGCATGCTTGATTCTGGGGCTTCTAATGATGTATTAGCTTTGAAAGTTATGAATAAACTTGGTCTAAAAATTACTAGGCCTTATAGAAATGTTTTTGGAATTGACTCAAGGGTTATCCCTGTCTATGGTCTCATCAAATATTTCAAGGTCAACCTAGCTACTTACCCAGATATATCCCTCTTGATGGAAGTTGTAGTCATAGATTTTCTTGATGCTTGGAGAATGTTATTTTATATGAAGTGGGTTGCAACCTTGGGTGGTAGTATCCATATGGACTTGTCCTATGCTATCATTTCAACTCATGATGGGGATTTTGTTACCCTTTATAGAGAACATTTTTTGAGATACCAAGTTTAAGATCCTCAAGATCCTACAAATGAATTGACATGTGTGGATAAAGGAGTTGGTAACTTTTGTGTCTTAGAAAATTCCACAATTAAAGAAGAGGAAAACAAGGGAAACAATTATGTTTGAACTTTGTATTTTAATGGTGGTCACTCTAGTTCAAGGTTTGGAACTGTGTTTGTCCTTGTATCTCACATGCATGTTCCTACACTCTTTTCTTTTAGGCTTGAGTGTGATTTCATAAATAACGTCGTTGAATATGAAGCTTTAACTATAGGATTGGTTTTGGCCCTAGGTAGGAATATTAAGTGCCTCAAAGTCATAGGATATGTTATTTAATAATTTCAAAAATAATAATAAAATATTGTTGCTAAGAATGAAAGATTGAGAATATATAGAAACTCGATCCTAGATAATATGGAACTATTTGATGCATTTTCAATTGATGTTGTCCTGAGAGATTGAAATGCTTGTGTTAATGCTTTAGTTGTATCTGTAGCTACTTTACAACCCTATGAGGATATTATTTGTGACCAATGCAAAATGGAAGTAATTTTTAGACCATTTGTACCTGGTAACCTTGGACATTGGCAAGTATTTAATGATGATTCCCAAATCCTTCGCTTCCTACATAGTATGCAAGATTTTTTTGATAGTTAAATCAATTTCTTAGTTGAATGCATGAACCTAGAAGTTGAATATTTACCAAACAATTCCCTTCCCAAGGGATTAGTCCCATTAGAAATAATGTTTGATAGACATGATATGTATTAGGGAAAACTTATTGTTGATCAATATGACGAAATCATATAATTCAATATTGGTTCAAAAAACAACCCTAGGATGATCAAGATAGGAAAGGGCACTACTCATACTGGAAGAAAAATCATAAGGGATCTTATCCAAGAATACAAAGATGTTTTTTATTGGTCATAAGAATATTTAAAAGCTTGTAAGGGAGACATTATTCAACGTGTCATTCCTCTCAATGAAGGGGTCAAACCTTTTAGATAGAAACCATGAAACATTAACCTTAAGTTGACTCATTTAATACAAAAAGAACTGCAAAAGATGGTTGATGCGAAGATTATAGCCCCCATTAGATATCCCTCCTCGATGGCTAACTCGGTAGTAGTCCACAAAAATAATGGAGACATTCAATTATGTGTTGACTTTAGAAACCTTAATCAACTATCCCTTAAAGAGAAGTATCCTCTCGCTAACATGGAATATTTGTTAGAAAGGGCCACTAGTGTGGGGATGATGTTTATGTTGGATGGTTTTTCAATATATAACCAAGTGTTGGTCGAAGAAGAAGATCAACTCAAGACATATTTTACCACCCCATGTGGACCTTTCAAATATTTGAGGATGCCTTTCGGTCTTATAAATGTTGGTTCCACCTTTCAAAGGGAAATGGATTTTTATTTTAGGGACTTGATAGGAAATATCATAGAAATATATCAAGATGATTTAACTATTGTTTCCAAAGAAAAAAACGTGCATCTCCATCACCTCAAGTAAATATTTGAACGATGTAGAAAGTATGGAATCTCATTGAACCCTAAGAAGCCAATTTTTGGTATAGATAAAAGAAAAAATTTGGGTCATGTTGTTTTAAAGGATGTTATTTGTATTGATCCAACAATAATTGAATATACAAAGAAAATCCCTCCCCCCGCCTCCCCAAAGCAATAGAAAATATTTACAATCATTCTTTGACAATATTAACTTTATAAGGGGATTCATTCCAAACTTTGTTGAGATTGGTAAACCAATGAATGCATTATTAAAGAAATATGTCTTGTTCAAATGGGATGATAGTAGTAAGAAGTCCTTTATATATATCAAGGAAGTAATTGTGATGGTGTTAGTCCTTGTTAGCCCTTATTACTCTCAAGACTTCATAATTTTCTCATTCGCTTCCGAAGATATTGTTGTTGGGGTGCTCTTATAGAAAAATAAATATAATTATGAACAACCTATTGCCTTATGAGTAAAACCCTTAGGGATGTTGGATTGAAATGCATGATTACGAAACGAAAAAAAATTATGCCCTTGTCAAATCATTAAATCATTTTAGAAGCTATGTTGGATATAACATGATTAAAGCTTATGTGCCATATCCTACTATTCAATATGTCTTAACCCAAAAATATTATCTTGGAACTAGATGAATGTGGGTATCTGAAAGTGGGTATCAAAGATTCAAGAATACGACCTTGATATTAAACCTACTAGGTGGTATCCTAATTTCATATCCAACTTGGTGAAGTACTTGGTGTGTTGCAATTGGTCTAACAAATTGTCAATCTTGGGTAGAGGGTATCGATTCTTGAGTGTAATCATGTTTAAAACTCTGTAATTGATACACATCTGCCCACTCTCATCCTTCTTGGGTACTATAATGATAAGTGACCCACAAGGTGAGGTGCTCGATCGAATCACTCCCTAATACAGTAGTTGTTGCAACTGCGTCTTCTCTTCATTTGCTTCCAAAATGTATTATTTATATATACCAATGTTTGGCAATGGGGAGTTTGGAAATAATTGTATTTCGTGCTCCACTTCCCTCTTGGGTTGTATCCCTTTATGCTCCTGGAACACTCCTATGTATGCATGTATAAAATCCTCTAACTGATCTTTATACTCTTTAGTACACCCCTCTAGGGATGCCTTTACTCTTGTCGACTCATCATCGGATTGATTTTCTCTTAAGAAAAGTAAAACATATTTCTTACTAGAACTAATCAACTTCTTGGCTTGGTTGGCACTTACCAGTGAAATCTTTGATTTACCTTTGTCTGTTTTGATTATCTAGGACTTCCCATCCTTGATCAAGCAGTATTGGTTGGCTCTTTGGATGAAGATTTCATCCCTCATATACATGTAGGGGATCCCAAACACTACACCACACACGTCTAGGGGTATTATATCCAACACCACTTCATCAATAAAGTCTACACTTACAACAAATTTATATCTTACATTGTTTCATTACCTTAATCTTTCATCCTTGTTTACCCAACCCAATGGATAGGGGCTAGGATGATCACGAATCTCCACTCCAAGCTTGCTAACTAGATTTGTTTCTATGAGATTAGCTTGTGAACCATAGTTGAACAAAGCACCTATGTTAGTCTTCTTGACCTGGATATTGATGTGGAAGAGTTTGGTCATCTACTTCTCTTCATGATGATGAAGGCCACTATGATTCACCTCCTTTTGCACTAATGTGCAAACAATATTCTCATCCACAATGGAGTTTCTTTCGACCTAATTGCTCGAATATGTGACTATATTATTATTTTTCTTTGCATCCTTGTTTTGGTTCTTTGATTTCATCTCTAGATGTAGTTTCCAACACTTTTCCTCAATGTGACCATCAATATTTCAATGGTTATAATGGTTGTTAGGATCCTTTCACTTATGTGTAGTGGTTGTTGCCTTCTTATCCTCCCTCCCCCCTTCCAATTCTTCTTCCCCTTATTGGAATATTCCTAGTGCTCTTTATGCTTGGAACCACTTGGTTGCCCTTTCTTATGGCCTATGTTTTCCAGATATTGTGCTTGTACACATGCATCGTTCATTGTCCTTGGCTTTAAAACAATCACTTTCTTTTGTAGATGATTATGTAGACACCCTATATACTTCAAGAGTACATATAGGTTCATGTGTGAGATACCCAGCATGATGGCCATATTTTTGAACTTGGTGGTGTACTCCAATACACTCTACCCCTGCCTTTTCCTGAAGTAATGCCATTGGATCCATTGGTCCTATGCATACCCAATATGATAGAATTGGGACTTAATGAGGGTTTTTGAATCCTCCCACTTAGTTAATGGTGGATCACCCTCCATCCTAAGTGTCTCCATGTGACCTTCCCACCAGGTTAAAGCATGACCCTCTAACTTCAGTCTGGCAAATGATATCTTAATTTGCTCCTCATCTATATGGTGAATGCTAAAATAAAATTCCAATTGTTGCAATCAATGATTCAGTTTTAATGCATCAATCTCACCTTAGTATGGCTTTATGTCCACTTTCACTTCCATCATGAATATGGACTATGAAGGATTAACAATCCTTGAATTGGACTGCTCTTTCTCGAGTTACTCGACCCCTTTGAATGTTCTTTGTTCTCTCTCGGTTTCCCTTCTTCTCTGATCTTAGAGCTAGATCCTGCGGTCTCTCAGAACGACCTGAGCTTGCTTGCTAGAGTCGCCATGAGGAAGCACATATTGCAAGATATGTCAATGAATTTCTCTTCCAACCTCACAAATCTCTCCTCTGCTAGATCTCGAGGGTTGTTCTAAACAAACTCATTGGCCATGGATAGGGTTCCACAAACTTCTTCTTTAGTTGATTCCTGGATCTATGCAACTTCCCAAAAATACCCAAAAGAAACATGGCTATGACACTAATGTGATCTATAAACTACCATGGATATTCCATTGGAACAATTCATTACAATGAATCTTAAACTATTATGAAATCATATGTTTTTGCAATCTATTTCCTTAGATCACATATTAGTTAATTACTAGATTTGCTTGAATTTAAGAAATAATTGAAATATAAAAACAAAAGAACATGAACAAAATACACATCATCCACACAAATTAACACAAGGTTTAACCTGGGAAACCCAATACGAGAGAAAACCTAGCTAGAAGGTGATGCTTTTGCTCTGCTTTCTTTGCTTCGGCTATAGAATGCACATACAAAGGAATGGGAACTCACTATGGAGTTACCTTTTGACACTATGGCCCAAACAACTGCTACAAAATCTGCCTCTTCCTCTATTATTCTCACAAAATACCACTCTCAAATGTTTTTCTCATCTATCGAACAAGATACAATGCAAAATAATGGAACTCCTTCTCCTCCTAGTGGACCAATATTTAACATAGCTTGATAGCCATATAGGGGAAGGGTATTGACTTTCTCAACCCCCAATTGTGATAATGTTTTGGACCTTTTATAATATTCTTTAAATTCCACACATATGTGTGAGTAATCGGGGTTGACGTGGCATCCTCTCGTACCCTGGTGGTCAACATAGTAGGTCAACTTGCGGGAGGATTAAATTTTGGATACAAACTCTAATTGAGGCGATTTTTGTATCATTGGAAACGTCTCTAAGTGTAAATCAACATCTAGGGGCCCCAACTTAAGCTATGGAAATTTTGACCCCCAAAAATGGCATTTGATGCCTCAAAATGTCTCTAGAAGGTTTCGAACCCCAATTTTCCAAACTAGGACATGTCGTTAAAATGACTCTTCAAGCTCATTCCTCCAATTTTTCCCACTCTAAAAGAATCGAGATGGGTGAAAAATAATATAATGATCCAATCTATATCATCTTCACTCTTCATATTTTTTTCAAAATAAGTGATAGTGTACAAGATAACGAAAGACATAAACACTCAATAGATCATGCTTTCCTAAATTGACTCGCATTCTGTAAAATTCTCGTGTTAAAGGGCAGGGCATTATTCACTCCATGGCATAATATTATAATGAACCCAAGAGTATCTAGATAGCTATAATCTTTGAATAATCACGAGATGCTCAGTTAAGAAAAAAAATCAACAATAAGACCTTAGTATGGGATGTACACTTTGGCATAGGCATATCTCTTAAAGTGTGTCGTGTGTTATTTGCTATAATCAAGAGATAGGTCCTTAACCGCAAGTTCCATGTGATAGATATGAAATCTAATAACTTGTAAAACTACCACTCCAAAAATCTAGGTTCAATAAAGGCATCAAGAATTGCACCAAGCATTACAAGGAAAATCCTTGCATTTCTAGAAACATCTTTCATATACCCAATATTTTCTACAAGTTGCAATGCCTTTAAACCCATAAAGTAGGTTTCTCTAAGAGGAACCAATTTTGATGTAATTCCCCCCAGAGGTCACAACACATCATAACCCGTAGAAACCTCGAGAAGGACAAATTGAGATACAATCTTAATAGACACAAAATTATTTTGTAGGTAGTGTGATACTCATTGGTTGATGCTCGATTGCATTAAAATCAGCACATTCAATTTACCACAAGGTCATCTTAAAAATACCAAGAGATTTAACAAATTTTGTGGAGTTTTAAAGTTGTAATATATGTCTTCTCAAAAATAGACAATTTCGGAGAAACCAAATAAGTCCAAGAATGAGATAGGCTAAAGGAAAAAAACCCATAGAATTTCTTGTGACATACCCATTCTTTGTGATATAAACAATGTCTACTTGAGTTTTTTTTTAAAGATAAAGAATAGCATATCCATGGTACTTCCCCTAGCACAATTCATTGGCCATTCGTTGGAAGTTGTTTTTAAAGGAAAACTATTTATGTATATCTTCTAGACCTATACTTCATCTTCTGCATGAATAAACTTTACCACATACCTGGGAAAAATATTATTTTGAGCTCACACCACTTGCCTATGAATGAACTGCCAAATAGGATTCACAAACAATGAGCAATTCTACTTGAGAAATCCAAGGTGTTTGATCAAATTCCAATCTTATCCTCTATAGTCTCATTTTTTTTCTTTCTCTCAAATTAACATCAAGAAAATTATTAAAAGCTCCATATCTTTATGCTTTACTAATTGTCTCTAGCAACATCATAGTTATTAAGTGGAGTTTTGAAGATTGATTGCATTACGATTAAATCCATAAAATGCACTTCCACTTCCTTCAATGGTCGTACCAATCATGGACAAGATATCTCGTATGAATGGTGCAAGGCTCCAACTACTTGCCTCCAAATATTTGGAGAGAGGCGTTGCACATCAAGGACACCTCCAAGGATTTTGGGATGACATGTATCTATATTTACCACATACTTGGGAAAAATATTATTTTGAGCTCACACCACTTGCCTATGAATGAACTTCCAAATAGGGTTCACCAACAATGAGAAATTATACTTGAGAAATCCAAGGTGTTTGATCAAATTCCAACCTTATCCTCTATAGTCTCATTTTTTTTCTTTCTCTCAAATCAACATCGAGAAATTTGTCAAAATCTCCATATCTTTATGCTTTACTAATTATCTATAGTAACATCATAGTTATTAAGGGAGTTCTGGATATTGATTGCATTACCATTAAATCCATAAAATGCACTTGTACTTCCTTCAATGGTCATACCAATCATGGACAAGCTATCTCATATGAATGGTGCAAGGCTCCAACTGCTTGCCTCCAAATATTTGGAGAGAGGTGTTTCACAGCGAGGAAACCTCCAAGGATTTTGGGATGACATGTATCTATATTTGAAGTCTGTATGTGCCATGTAATGGTGGCCATGAGGGTCAGTTCTCAAATTGGAGCAAGCACTAGAAGCATACACAATGGCATACTTTCCATGTAGTATATGGAATACCAAAAAGTATTAGAAACATGGTAATTTTGCGGGGACTCACTTGCAACTAGAGGCACTCTCAAAAGTGAAAAGACAATAAATATTTGCAAAGTAACAAATAGAAAAATACTTCCGACCCCAACACATCAGAACATCTATATCCCATAATCTAAATATAAATATTGAGTTTACCTGACCCAAGAAATAACCTATAGAATTTGTGAATAAATATGTGGAAGTTACATGTTTGTACTTGGATGCATCAAATTTAATCATCACACTCAAGATTTCCCATATTGTGGTCTATGCTTCATATATGTTTTTGGGAAGCTTTGGAGGGTATGAATGCCACAAATTATAGGTAGGATATCACTTGTCTTGCAGTTGGTGAATATCCATATGAAAAACCATTGTAAAAGAAAAAACCAAAGTTAGGAAACATTCACCTTGGATCTATTCCATTAGAAGCTAAGAGATGCATGCAAGTTCACTGTAAAACATATCCATTTATCATAGACGTTGTAGTGTTTAATATGGAATGGGGAAATTCCAAGTATTTCCATTGCAAGCTTTTCAATACAACACTATCAAGAAAACAAACATGGATAAACATTCAAATGGTGATATGCAATATCACTCATATAAACATACAACTCTAGAAACCGAATTCCATACAAGACAAAGAACACAGAAGACACACCATGCATGTATCTAATCTTATGCAGTAGAGGGGTGGTTACATGGTATATTTATCACCATAAAGGGAAGTGCTTCACCCCTTGATTTATCTAAACTCATCTTCTTCCACTAAATTAGTCAAGTCACCTTATGATATTCTAACACTTACTTCAAGGAGGCTTGAGGGGGGCATTTTCACTTCAACTATTATTCTTGCCAACATAAGTACAATAACAAGCACAATAGTATGAAGTCAAGTTAACAATATTTTTTTAGAATGAACCACTTTCACTAGTAAAATTACTCATATCATAAAGAAAAATTCCAGAAGGAAAGAGAAACATATATTTGTTAGTTCACACATCATGCAGATTTGATAAACTAGTATTCAATATAAGAATTTGTAGAACACATGTGAGAAAATTGTTTGTGTGAATATTGTACTCCAACCAACTGACAGAGGCAAAGAAATTTTCCACACAATTGTAGGCTTCGTTGTACCTGGTCTTTTTGCAATAGGCCACCCCCTATCATGCCATTAGGGTGAAGAAGTAATGTAGAAAACTCAAGCTAGTCTCTCAATTCACAAAGCAATAAGATTAATAAATCAGTGTTTCAGTACTAATTTTTTTTAAGATGGAGTCGTTGTTGGAACCCACAACACTTTCCCTGCACAACATAAGGAGGTATTCTTTTTATTCTCGACAGTCCTTCAAAAGTATCCTCCCTCTAGTGTTATTTAGTGTGTGAATAGAGAGGTCCATGCTTATGTCCCTGAAACTCCAGCAGGATTTTCCTCATTCTTAGATTTTTACAGATTTTTAATGGCTTACTCTCATGGTTGTTCCATCACACATTATGGCAACCTTTTTTTTCCAAAAAAAAACTCCCTTTTCCACTCTTCTCTCTTCTCCAAAAACTAGCTCCCTTTTTTCTATTTGAATTTCCCTTGCTTCCTTTAGTGAAAGATGGAAAGAGCGTCCTAGTACAATTCTTCCTAGTTCCAAGAATGTAGGGGACAAGTTTCCCAAAATGTAGGAAGTGATGGCTTAGGTCTAGGAGTTGGTTTCATAGATTTAGTGAAAAATTACATCAACCTATCGTACTTATATAAACTATGGATTAAGCTCACATCAACACCATAAAATATTTAAGGTTAGATCAATCACAAGGTGTATATGAAACATATGTAACTAGGCATAAATCATTCCCTGATACCTCCTTACCTTTCCCCACTTGTGGTATCATATCCCCTATAGGCACTCCTTCCTCAGTTAGTCTTGGCCATTTTATTAATTACAAAATGACGATATTTACAAGTGTTCAAAATGTTCAGGACACCATGACATATCTACCTCATGGTGCCAAATAAAACATGGTAATAAAATATGCGTGCAAAAAAACATTTGCACATAATTAAATACACAATATTCTAAAGGGTCAAATTGGGACATTACATCCCCTCCCCCTTGGAAAAACACCATCCTCAGTGTTCCAACAATGTTTAAGTCTTCATTATTTAACTATATTTGCAATGACATTCTCTTCATTGTCTTGGTACACCTTCAAACTTTAGCATTCCAACATATGCCTACAACAATCATTAATGTAAGCATGTATATCATAGCCATTTCTAATCATTAAGTATTTCATGGATATGGATACCAATCTGTAAATTTGAGTTCATACCTAAACCATATATATTCATAACACAAGATAAAGTATGTAATTCATCTCAATACTTATCTCTATGAATATGTATTTGCTTCATATGGTTGCCACATATAGCATTCAACTCATTGTTTTCTCTAACACATCTAATGCACTCATTATCCCAACTAGTATGTAACTTGAATCACCTTCAACATATTCATTCAATTCTCCTCTTACTTTCAATCACTCACCCTCTAGGCTTGGGCGTCCTCTTATCTGCTACATATTCCCTTGAGTGATCCATCATTTGCCAAGGCTTCCACGCATGGGAAGGGTATAGATACTTATAGAGTCTTACAACCAAGGCATCCATTTGGATTGTTCTAGCATAACATAACACGTCTCAATGACAATCAAGGCATATCATAGGATTCTCGTGTCACTGTAGTGGCATTCTCTCTATGTTTTTCACCTTCAACAACCTCTTTTGTCCTTCCTAGACATATCCACCATCTCTCATGTATCATATACATATAGTTACCATGAGATATCATAATAACAATTTCAATTAGAAATATTTTGTTCCAAACATGTTTCGTATAGAAACCAAATTTCACAAGAATGAGTTTCTTTTCATAATGCTTGGCTCTTGCATGTGATAGCACCCAGTCTTCATTATGGACTTACACGCATTACCATATTCAAGACCATTATGCTTGCAATATAAACTTTCAATCAACTAATCAATTGTGAGTATACATCACATATAATGATATGAAACTATCATTCATTATATATGCATTAATAGCATTCGAAGCATTTCATAATGCAATCAAACATTTATACCAATAAACCATTGTGTTAATACTCATGGTTAAGTAATCACTCTCTTTACTTATCCAAAAATATCTCAAGTATATTAGAAGGTCTTTCCTTTCACTACTCCAAATAATTTCCACAACCCACTAAATAGACCAGATTAAGTTGGAAACCCTTTCTATGAATGATAAGGTTTTGGGGCCCTTAAGAAGACCTCAAATTATTTGGAAAACATGGTTGTTATCAGCACCTACATTGCACAAAGGACACATGCACTCTAGAAATGAATTCATCAAACTTACCATCTATTAGAACAAACAAAGGTACAACTTCCATGACTAAAAATTTAATCATTAAATGTGCTATGAGCATCGAACTACTCCCCAACTAACAAATAGAAATCCATGATATGATACAAAGGCTCCAATTTATATCATAAATTGTGCTAAACATTATACACATAAATCACATAATCATGTAAGTTGGAAACCTCTTTCCTCATTTCTATATTAGCCAAGGAAGAGATACAACTTGCATGAAGGGAATATTAGCCTAATAATAAGAATTCGAACCTAGTCATTGCCTTTGTACTGTCTTAAAATGGCTTCGATTATCTAAACTTTTATGTTGCACATGTGGTGTGCTTTAAATAATCTAACAACAAAGATCAACGGTTGGATTTTTCTTTTTATGCTAAGTGCATAGTGTAATAAGGAATGACCAAATCAACTATATGATCCCTTAGTCTTTCAAAATACTTGGCAGAAGAATAATGTTGGTAACCCAAAGATATTTTAAATCTTGTGCATTAATATTGTTCTCATTACATTTCTGGACTTTTTAATTATCTTTTGGATTTGTATATTAGTTGTTCTATTTAGCTATGTCGTGTACTCATTTTGTTTGAATGGTATATTAGTGTCTTATGTTTCAACTATAACTTCTAATCGTTTCCTCTGAATGATATGTGTTTGTCTTTACGTTATCGGTACTCGTATTGCCATTGTATGGTAACATTCATTCTATTTTGGCATTTAGGTACCTCTAAATGTTTGTGAGAGGTTCAAAGACTACAAGCCCCTAGCCTATGGAAAACAAGAGATTGAATGTGCATGAGTAAGCACATTGATATAACAATCTTTCTTTCCTTGATATCTTGTATTCTTTGCATTTGAGAAATGGTGCATCATTTTATGGAAGTGTTATCTATAAATGTGTATAAACTAGGAGTGATAATTATTCCATTAAAATTTTTCAATGGATTATTTTTTGCATAAAGTGATTGATTATATTTAATTTCGCTAATTAAGTATAGCAACAAATTGTGTCTTTCAAGTTTTATTTCTACTGATTTTTGTTTTTTCCAGATTTGTCGAGAAAATATTTGAGGAGCTATACTTCCAAAATACACTTGTTGATTGTGTCGATAGAGTATTCAAAATCTTCAAGACCACAACACTGGATCAAAAGCTAATAAGGGAAACATTTAAATTGGTGGATGAAACTCTCACTTTTTTTGTATGCCATTTTTTATGAGTAACAACCACCAACCATCTTCAAGCACCAAAATAACATATCAACCTAAGGCAAACTATGTTGGATAGATTTGTTACTTCAAAAGCTAAATTGCAACCTACCTTCCATGACCATGGAAAATGATTTGGGTCAATGGTTAAATACAGTGCATTGTGTTCTTTAAAATGTATTGATATGTTATAAACACATGGAATAGGTCACGACTTGTCATCATTCAACATAGAGGAAGGATATGACAACCATATCTTGAAGACCAATATTATCGCAAGTAGTTGTTTTTTATTCAATTTAGAATGTTAATCCTTGTGTTACTAAGAAAATGCTTTGACTTTAGGCTTAGTCTTTGCAATGAAATGCAAATATTTTCTTTCTTGGCATTCAACATTGAAACCCATTTTATTTGGCCTGTAAAGTGCACACATATAAAATCCCATTTATTTTTACAAGGAGCATGTTCCAAATGAAAATCTAATAGTTTTTATCAAGGTTTTTGACTTGAACATTCATTGCACTTCTACTATTACCATGCAATCCATAATTATGGCAATTAATTTTGTTGATTGTTGCAATTCCCTTCACCAGATTGTGGAGGAAATTTGATGCCAAGTTCTACCCCTTTACTACTCAAGCCTAAGTATAACAACAATATAATCATATGTACTTATTAGAATAGAAAATTCAAATATTTCTTTCTACAAATTTAGACATTTAAGGTTTATCATATTCCCCATTTCCTTTGCATACCACCATACCATGAAATTTCTAGCATTTTCATGTAAGTTGTAAAACCCAATAACAAGTAAGTTTATTTTGTTGATTCAATATAAATCAACACATGCTCAATAAAGTGTAGAAAGGAAGGGATATTGGGTTCTACTCCTTGAGTACCAATGCAAAATGTAACATAAGCAGTCCACGTGTTAGTGATAAGCGATTAACTTCAGTAGCTTAGCTTTTGAGATCATTCTTATTGATGAGTTAAAAACTCTTTAATGTGGGTATTTTTTTCAACATCATTTTAACTTAAAAATCCATAAAATCCTAGTATGGACTGTAGAATTATTCTTGAATCCCGAGTATTTTATAGATGGAAAAAGTCACCTTGACTGAGGTTCAAGTCTTAAAATGACATCGATGTTTCTAGGGTTGGTAATCCTGCACCAAAGAGCTTGATTGTTCTTAAAATATTTCTATTGTGTTGTGGAACATTCTCACTAAAGGAAACAAGTTCACAACAAGTTTATGGTCTTGTAGCTTCATCAATTTTCAAAATAGGTTGACTGAATGAGACAACAATACTATTTCTAAAATTTCCTTGATAAAGTTTTGCATTTCCTTTTGGAGGACTAGCAGGAACATCCTCGGAAGGTTCTATCTCCATTTTCTTTGAGCCCATACATCCCCTAGTGATGTAACCTCTCTTTGATACAAATTGTAAAATACCTAGCCACCCTTATACATTATCGGGATGGTGGAGTACTTAACATTTACCTTACCTTTGTCTTGCAAGTGATTCTCAATGAAATATGGTAATAAAATATGAAACAAATAAAATTAGCAATAATTTTAATTTTTCTTCACTCTTCAAAATTGTCATTTAGAATAAGTGATAGTGTACAAGAGAACAAATGATATAGCATTCAACAGATCATGCTTTCCTAAATTGACTTACATTATGTAACATTCTCGTGTTAAAGAGCAGCACACTATTTATTCCATGGCATAAGACTATAAGGTACCCAACAATATCTAGCAAGATACAATTTTTGCATAATCACAAGACGCTCAGTCAAGAAAACATCAACAATAAGACCTTAGTAAGGGATGTACACTTTGGAAAAGGTAGGTATCTTAAAGTGTGCCATGTATTATTTTCTATAACCAAGAGATAGGTCCTTAACCACAAGTTCCATGTGACAGATATGAAATCTAATCACTTGTAAAACTACCACTCCAAAAATCCAAGTTTAAATAAAGGCATCAAGCACTACATTAAGTATTACAAGGAAAATTGATGCAGGAGCATCGTCAGCAAGCACACGTGGAGAGACAACTCAGCACCTCAGCGTGCCTTTGAATCGTTTTAGAATCTTAACCGATGGAGTTTCCCGCAAATCTTTTTGAAATGATCAAAGATGAAGAAGATCAAATTCTTGGGAGCCGAGTGATCACAAGTGATCTGGGAGTTTCACTCTGAGTCTTGAATGTAACAGAAATTAAGTAGCAATTATTTTTTTTCTCGAGTAGACGAGTAGTCGGGGGGAACCCTAAGAACCCTCTGATATAAATAGAGGTTTCGTACGCCTGAATGAGGTTGCTACAAGTTAGTAGGAGTTTGTTGTGATTTAGTTATTGTTGAGTTTCATTTTTGCTTTATCATAGTTGTAGCCATTTACTTTTGAATGAATATAACCGAGGAAAATTGATCCAAATGCATAGTGTTGCTACGGTTTACAATTCCTTGTTATTGTTGTTTTCATGAATGAATGAGTTATATTGTTGAGTACATGAAATTGTGAAATATTTAGATAAGTTTCATTTGTTCTCTTCATTGATTTCATGCAAGGTGTGCATACAGTCTGCAAGAAGTGCGTTGACAGAGTCTGTTTTGACTCGGAAGCTCAGAAGAGATAGCGTGAAACTTTCCCTTTGCAAGGAGTGCAAAGTGACTGTTGTAAGGTGTGAACAGTCATCTGCAAGAACTTAATTCTTGTGTAAGAATCTACCGAAAGGGGTGACTGAGTCTGTTTCGAATTATAAGCTCATAAGAGATAGCGTAGAGTTTCCATTTGCAAGGAGTGCAAAGGGACTGTTGCAAGCTATGCACAGTCGCCTGCAAGAAGCTAAATCTTACGCAAGAGTTTTTTGCAAGGAGTACATAGACCCGGAATTCGACTGATTGTCGAAATAACTCTTTAAGGACTCAAGAGAGTAGAAGGAAAGAAAGCTCAAGAGAGATAGTGGGAGAAATCTTCAAAGGGGGTGAAGTTCTGAAGGTTTCACGAGTCATCGGCTAAGATCCATCTAGGAGGGAGCGGGATCATTCCAGGTCATCAAATCTGAGCAAAGTGCACGAGCTTTAGCCTCTATGTGCACATAGGAGGAGAAATTGTCGAAGATCCGAAACAGATCATGGTCATTGGTCGTCAAGGGGTTACGTGTCAACAGATCTTAGGCTTCGGGGAAATCATTTCAAAGATTTCAGTTGAGAATTAAAAATTCTGAAACCCAAAGTCAGGACTGAATCTAGACCGTCAAATCCAAAGGGACGGATGGCGATAGATAGCGAACTTTGGATAAAATCATTTGGGCTTCAACTGAGAATTGAAATTCCCGAAACCCAAAGGCCAGATTGAATCTAGATCATCAGATCCAGAGGACGCGTGACATAAATTTGTAGACTATGGGTAAAGACCCGAAGTGAATCTGGACCGTTAGATCTAGAGGGCACGTGGAAGAAATATATGGATTTTGGGTAAATACCCGAAGTGAATCTGGGTCGTCAGATCCAGAGGGACGTGGAACGAACCTGTGGACTCCGGGTAAAACCCCGAAGTGGACCATAGTCGTCAGATTAAGAGGGACACGTTGAGAAAATTCGTGGACTCTGGGTGAAGACCCGAAGTGAGTCTTAGCCATCTGATTCGGGAAGATATGCGGCCGAAATCCACACACTTCAAGGGAAAGTGAAGGTTGAAAGTTGAGTTTTCTGAAGTCCGAAGACCCAAAGGCATCGCAGCCGTTGATTGCGGGAGACACGTGTCAATAGATCGTGAGCTTCGGATAATAGAATTTGGGGGAAGGTGAAGTTTGAGAGTTGAGATTTTCGAAATTCGAAATCCCAAAACGGTTAGAGTCGTCGATTTAAAGAGGACACGTGGCAGGAGATCTGTCATTGCAAGGAAGGTAAGGTTTGAAAGATAAAAACTCTGAAACCCGAATCGTGAAGTAAATCATGATCATAGATTTGAAAGGGGTAGATCTAAGTCATTTATTGGAAAGGAAGCAGATATGGGTCGTCGATCAAGAGAGCCCACCCAAGATCGCAAGATCAATGGTCGCGTTGAATTGTGGGGCCAGAAAGTGCTCGAGTTTTAAAAATTTGAGAGCAGACCGCAATTGAAACCACAGTATCACCAAAAGGACGTGTGGCAGTTGGTAGTGGATTGTGGGGAGAAAAGAGGGTTGATCCCAAACCACCCTTGGTCGCACCTGTAATCACGTGTTTGCGTGAGGTCATGGCCCAAGGTCATATCTAGGAAGGGGCTAATAGGAAAGGAGCCAGCACCTGAACCCTGGTAGTTCAGTAGCGTGAAGGGAGAGGTTGTGAGTGCCATAGAACCTGCACCAACAGACTGAAAGGGCCTGTGTTAAATCACTAACTAGACCATTAAGGTTTCATAGAGTCGAATATCCTTGACCGGGAGGTCATGAAGCCCCGAAGAGAGAATGGGGGTCTGCATCAAGTGGTATCAGAGCCTGAAATTGTTTTCAGGAAACGAAGAAGAGCTTGAATTTGTACTCTATGTGTGAGAACCAGTCAGCACAATTCCACCAAAGAGACATGTGGAGCCACCTTATTCAATCGCGCTATAGAAAGAGAAATGAGAGAGAGTCGTGCAATATTAGAGGCGATGGAGGCAGCACATAGGAGGGTACCTGATGTTGGGGACATTGGTGATGCAGAAAATGAAGAAGTAGAAGTCGAAGAATCCACATGGGAAAATTTTGTCGAGGAACACTTGCTGAGAGCGGTAGTTAAACTGGGAGCTAGAGCAAAGATAGAGATCCCAATGTATGAAGGCAACCTGGATGCTGAAGAATTGTTGGATTGGATAAGATCCATGGACAAATATTTCGACTATGAAGATGTCGATGATGAGAAAAAGGTGAGACATGTTGTCACCAGACTGAAAGGACATGCAGCACTGTGGTGGGATGAAATGCAGGATGAGAGGAGAAGCAAAGGTAAATAGAAGATAATGAATTGGGACATAATGGTAGCCAAGATAAAGGCTAAATTCATGCCCAAAGATTATCAGATAAATCTGTTCAGGAAGTTTCAGAACCTGAGACAGAAGGGTATGACAGTGAGAGAGTACACGGAGGAGTTCTACAAGCTTAATATTAGGATTGGACAGCAAGAGAAGGATGAGGAAAAAGTTGTCAGGTACATAAATGGCCTGAGGTATGAAATCCAGGATGAGATCAACATGATGTCAGTAAGCACAATAGAGGATGATTATCATATTGCTCTGAAGGCAAAGGAGAAGTTGGCCAGGAAATAGAGTCAACGAAACAGAGGCAGAAGCCCGAGTAAAGGCAAGTGAGTTGCCCAGGATAAGGCACAGAAACGAAAAGATGGGACTGAGAAACCACACAGTCACTCAGAGAGAGGAGGAAGTTCCCAAGGAAGAAAACGTGGTGGAAGAAGTTCTTCTAGAGGAAGAGGAAGAAGCAGGGGAGGAGAAGTAAGGTGTTATGCATGTGGGCAGAAAGGACACATGTCTTGGGAATGTCCCGAGTGAAAGAAAGAGGGAGGAGGTGAAGCTCATATTTATGAAGCATAGAAAAGGAATGTTGAAGCAGAAGGTGCAGAGGATCGAAATTTCCTGATGTTGAGGAAGGTTCTCTTAAAACCAAAGCCAGAAATCGAGAAACCAGTACAGAGGAACAGTCTATTCGGGATAGCTTGCAAGACTAAAGACAGAGTATGAAAGGTGATAATTGATAGTGGGAGCACTGAAAACTTAGTATCCACAAAGATGGTGGAGAAATTGGAGCTGGAGATAACTGCACATCCAATGCCATATAAAGTCTCATGGTTGCAGAAAGGACACCAGGTAATGGTCACTAAACAATGCCTCGCTGAATTTAAGATAGGAGGATATAAAGATGAAATTTTGTGTGATGTGATTCCCATTGATGTATGTCATGTTTTGTTGGGAAGACCATGGTAGTTTGACAGAAATGTTATT
Source organism: Picea engelmannii (assembly GCA_009831015.1). Taxonomy (NCBI): domain Eukaryota; kingdom Viridiplantae; phylum Streptophyta; class Pinopsida; order Pinales; family Pinaceae; genus Picea; species Picea engelmannii. The sequence continues at coordinate 178,601 of ML794163.1, forward strand.
CATGATGCCAGAAAAAATACATACACCTTGGAGAAGAATGGTAGGACACACATGTTGTTGCCAATAGAGGAGAAGAAAGTAAAAGAAGAAGCTAGCACAAGCATACTTCTCATGATTGGGAAGGAACTCTTGAGGGAAGTCAAGAAGGAACAGGAGATGTAGTTTGATGTGGTGAGGAAGCCCAGGGTTGTCCTTACAAGTACTTCGATGGATGATTTTCCTAAGGAAGTTCAAGAGATGTTGGAGAATTTTGTTGACATAGTAGTGGATGAGCTTCCTAACTCATTTCCACCCATCAGAAGTATCATCCATCATATTGATTTGATAGCAGGAGCAAACCTGCCAAACAAAGCAGCATACAGATTAACACCTCAAGAGAATGAGGAGGTAAAGAACAAAGTCCAGGATTTATTAGACAAGGGTTTGGTCAGAGAGAGCTTGAGTCCATGCACAGTAACAACTGTGTTGAGTCCAAAGAAGGATGGAGGATGGAGAATGTGTATAGACAAGATCACCATCAACAAATCACCATCAGGTATAGATTTCATTTGCCAAGAATGGATGAATTAATGGATTGTTTAAGTGGAGCAAATTTATTTTTAAGATAGATTTGAATAGTGGATATCACCAAATAAGGACGAGAGAAGGTGATGAGTGGAAAACAGCCTTTAAGACAAATGAAGGGTTGTATGAGTGGCTTGCTATGCCATTTGGATTAACAAATTCCCTAAGTACTTTTATGAGGTTGATGAATGAAATAATGAAAGATTTCTTTGGCAAGTTTGTGGTTGTATATATAGATGATATACTAGTCTTTAGCAAGAATAAAGAGGAGCACTTGAGACATCTGACCTTAGTGATGAGGAGACTACAGCAGGAGAAGTTTTTGATAAATATGAAGAAGTCCTCCTTTATGAAGACAGAACTCATTTATTTGGGTTTTGTGATCTCTTCAAATAAACTGAAGATGGATCCAAAGAAGGTGAAAAATTTCATAGAATGGCCATCACCAAGGAGTATGTTTGAAGTGAGAAGCTTCCATGGATTAGCAAGTTTCTACCGGAAGTTCATCAGAAACTTCAATGGAATTTGTGCACTAATGATCGATACAGTGAAGAAGAGGCACAAGTCTTTTAAATGGATAGAGGAGGCCGAGAGGAGCTTCAATATATTGAAGGAGAAGATAACAAAATGACCAATTTTGGTCTTACCAAATTTTGGAAAGACATTTCAAGTGAGATGTGATGCAAGTGGACTTTCAATTGGAGCAGTCTTGAGCCAGGATAACAAACTAGTTGTGTATTTCAATGAGAAGTTGAATGAGACTAAGAGAAAGTGTTCCACATATGATAAATAATTTTATGCCATAATTCAAGCCTTGAATAAATTGAGGCACTACCTGGTTCCAAAGTAATTTGCCTTGTACAACGATAACCAAGCTTTGCAATTCATAACCAGACAGAAAAAATCGAATCAGAGGCATGAAAAGTGGATTGAGTTTATGCAGAATTTTACTTTTGTCATAAAACATATTTATGGGAATGCTAACAAAGTTGTTGATGCATTGAGCAGGATATGTTTGATTCTGCAAGAGTTTCAGGTGAATACCTTAGGGTTTGAACACCTTAAGGAAATGTACAGTGATGATCTAGATTTCAAGGAAGCATACGAAGCATGTAAAAATCATGTGTTGAGAGACAGGAGCTAGTGGACAGAGTATATGATTCAAGAGGGATTGTTGTTCAAGGACAATCAGTTATGCATACCAAAATTCTCAATGAGCGATAACCTTTTGAAGGAGAAGCATAGTGGAAGATTGGTTGGACATTTTGGCCATGATAAAACGTTTGCACAGTTGAGCAGTTCATACTATTGGCCAGGTATGAGGACAAAAGTGATAAAGTTTGTGAACAGATGTAGAATCTGCCAACATGAAAAAGGTAAAAGACAGAACACTGGATTGTATCAACCATTGCCAATACGAGAGAGGCCTTGGGATGCAATAAGCATGGATTTTGTGTTGGGACTGCCAAGAACACAAAGAGGATGTGATTCCATATTGGTGGTAGTGGATAGATTTTCAAAGATGGCACACTTTATCCCATGCCAGAAGACTAATGATGCAAGACTTCACGGATTACCCAAAAGTATTGTCTCAGACAGAGATACCAAATTCATTGGTCACTTCTGGAGAACATTGTGGAAGAAGTTGGGGACATATTTGTCCTTCAGCTCATCTTATCACCCTCAGATAGATGAACAAACTACGGTGGTGAACAAAAGTTTGGCAAATTTGTTGAGGAATCTGGTCACTGAGTATCATAGTCGGTGGGATTAGGTTCTGCCACAAGCAGAATTTGCACACAATGACTCATCAAATAGGAGCACTGGAAAGAGCCCATTCCAAATATTGTATGGAATGCAGCCAAGAGGAGTAGTTGAGTTGAGAAACTTCGGACAGAGTGATATCAGAAGCGTTGGAGCAGAAGATTTTTCTGGAGAAATGAAGAAGCTCCATAGACAGATCAAAGAGCAGTTGCAGAACTCTAGCCAAGAGTACAAGCGCAGAGTTGATCAACATCGCAGAGAGCTTCAATTTGAAGTAGGAGATCAGGTTCTGGCACATCTCAAGAAAGAAAGGTTTCCAAGGGGGACATATAACAAGCTGAAGATGAAGACTATAGGACCATGTAAAATCTTAAGGAAATTTGATGCAAATTCCTATGAGATTGAGCTACCAGATGATGTGGGCATATTACCCATATTCAACAAATTAGACTCTATCCTTACAAGGGAGATGAAGTAGGAGAAACAAAGGATCAGAAATAGATTCGGTGGGAGAAGCAAATGCATGTAGCAGAAAATCCACAGATGGAGAAGATCGTTGATCAGAGGGTTGGCAAGAAGACCAAGAGGAAGACATATTTTGAATATTTGGTCAAGTGGAACGGACACCTAGTAGAAGATGTCAGTTGGGAAAATGAAGTTGATATCCATACGCATGGAAAGTCAGTGTAGGAGCTCATGGGAAGGATTCCATTAATTTTTGGATAGAGGAGTATGATGCAGGAGCATCGTCGGCAAGCACATGTGGAGAGACAACTTAGTGCGCCTTTGAATCATTTCGGAATCTTAACCGTTGGCATTTCCTGCAAATATTTTTGAAATGATCAAAGTTGGAGCAGATCAAATGCTTGGGAGCTGAGTGATCACAAGTGATCTGGGAGTTTCATTCTGAGTCTTGAATGTAATGGAAATTAAGTAGTTGTTAGTTTTTTTTCCCGAGTAGACAAGTAGTCGGGGGGAACCCTAAGAACCCTCTGAGATAAATAGAGGTTTTGTACGCCCGAATGAGGATGCTGCAAGTTAGTAGGAGTTTGTTGTGATTTAGTTATTGTTGAGTTTCATTGTTGATTTATCATAGTTGTATCCATTTAATTTTGAATGAACATAACCGAGGGAAATTGATCAAAATGCATAGTGTTGCTACGGTTTACAATCCCCTATTATTGTTGTTTTCATGAATGAATGAGTTATATTTTTGAGTACATGAAATTGTGAAATGTTTAGATAAGTTTCGTTTGTTCTCTGCATTGAGTTCATGCAAGGTGTGCATACAATCTACAAGGAGTGCGTTGACAGAGTATGTTTCAACTCGGAAGCTCAAAAGAGATAGCGTGAAACTTTCCCTTTGCAAGGATTGCAAAGTGACTACTGCAAGATGTGCACAGTCATCTGCAAGAACTTAAGTCTTGCATGAGAATCTACCGAAAGGGGTGACCTAGTCTGTTTCGACTCATAAGCTCATAAGAGATAGCATAGAGTTTCCATTTGTAAGGAGTGCAAAGGGACTGTTGCAAGGTGTGCACAATCGCTTGCAAGAAGCTAAATCTTACACAAGAGTTTGTTGCAAGGAGTGCACATACCCGAAAATCGACTAAGTGTCGAAATAACTCTTTAAGGAGTCAAGAGAGTAGAAGGAAAGAAAGCTCAAGAGAGATAGCAGGAGAAATATTCAAAGGGAGTGAAGTTCTGAAGGTTTCGTGAGTCATCGGCTAAGATCCATCCAGGAGGGAGCGGGATCATTCCAGGTCGTCAGATATGAGAAAAGTGCACGAGATTTATCCTATGTGTACATATAGGAGGAAAAATTGTCGAAGATTTGAAACAGATCCTGGTCGTTGGTCACCATGGGGTTACGTGTCAATAGATCTAAGGCTTCGGCGAAATCATTTCGAAGATTTCAGTTGAGAATTGAAACTTTCGAAACCCAAAGTCTGGAGTGAATCTAGACCGTCGGATCCAGAGGGAGGCATGGTGACATATCGCGAACTTCAGAAAAAAGCATTTGGGCTTCAGTTGAGAACTGAGATTCCTGAAACCCGAAGTCCGAAGTGAATCTGGACCGTCAGATCCAGAGGCCATGTGGAAAAAATCTGTAGACTCTAGGTAAATACCCGAATGGAATCTGGACCATCAGATCTAGAGGGCGTGTGGCAGAAATCCATGGATTCTGGGTAAAGACTCGAAGTGAATCTGGGTCGTCAAATCCAGAGGGACATGGAGCGAACTTGTGGACTGCGGGTAAAACCCTGAAGTGGACCATAGCCGTCAGATTAAGAGGGACACGTCGATCAAATCCATGGACTCCGGGTGAAGACCCAAAGTGAGTCTCAGTCGTATGATTCAGGAGGATACGCAGCAGAAATCCACACACTTTGAGGGAAAGTGAAAGTTGAAAGTTGAGTTTTTCGAAGTCCGAAGACCCGAAGGGATCGCAGTCGTTGATTGCAGGAGACACGCGTCAATAGATCATGAGCTTTGGATAATAGCATTTGGGGGAAGGCGAAGTTTGAGAGTTGAGATTTTCGAAGTCCGAAATCCCAAAATGGTTAGAGCCATAGATTTAAAGAGGACACATGGCAGGAGATCCGTCACTACAGGGAAGGTAAGGTTTGAAAGTTGAAAACTCTGAAACCCGAATCGTGAAGTAAATCATGATCGTAGATTTGAAAGGGGTAGATCTGAGTCGTTGATTGGAAAGGAAGCAGATTTGGGCCATATATCAAGAGACCCCACCCAAGATCGCAAGATCAACAGTCACGTTGAATTGTGGGGCCAGAAAGTGCTCAAGTTTTAAAAATTTGAGAGCGGACCATAATTGAAACCACGGTATCAACAAAAGGACACATAGCAGTTGGTAGTGGATTGCGAGGATAAAAGTGGGTTGATCCCAAACCACCCTTGACCACGCCCACAATCACGTGTTTGCGTGAGGTCATAGCCCAAGGTCATATCTAGGAAGGGGCTAATAGGAAAGGAGCCAGCGCCTGAACCCTAGTAGTTCAACAGCATGAAGGGAGAGGTTGTGGGTGCCATAGAACCTGCACCAACAAACTGAAAGGGCTTGTGTTAAATCACCAACGAGACCATTAAGGTTTCAGAGAGTTGATTCGACTCCAAGAATCGAAGATCCTTGACCGGGAGGTCACACAGCCCCGAAGAGAGAAGGGGGGTCTGCATCAAAAATCCTCACATTTCTAGAAACATCATTCATATATCCAATATTTTCTACAAGTTGCAATGCTTATGAACCCATAAAGTAGGTTTCTCCAAGAGGAACCAATTTTGATGTCACAATGCACCATAACCCATAAAAACCTCAAGAATGAGAAATTTAGATATAGTCTTCTTAATATTCGTACACTAATTTCCTAGATATTGTGATACTCATTAGTTGATGCTTGGTTGCATTAAAATTAGCACATTCAATTTACCACAGGGTCATCTCAAATATACCAAGATATATAACTATTGTTGTGTAGCTTTAAAGTTGTAATATATATTTTCAAAAATAGACATTCTAGGAGAAACGAGATAAGTCCAAGAATGAGATATGTTAAAGGAAAAAACCCATAGAATTTCTTGTGACATATCCGACCTTTGTGATATAAATAGTGTCTACTTGAGTTTTTTTAATATATAAATTATAATAGATCCATGGTACTTTCGCTGGCCCAATTCGTTGGCCATTCATTAATATTTGTTTTTAAGGGCAAACTATTTCTATATTACTTCTACACCTATACTTCATTTTCTGCATGAATAAACTTTACCACATACCTTGGAAAATTATTATTTTTAGTTCAAATCACTTGCTCATGAATAAACTTCCGAATAAACTTAACAAACAATGAGCAATTCTACTTGAGAAATTCAAGGCGACTTATCAAATTCCAACCTTATCCTCTACATTCTCATTTTTTTTCTTTCTTTCTCTCAAATTAACATCAAGTAATTTGTTAAAAGCTACACATATTTATGTTTTACTAATGATCTCTAGTAACATCATAGTTACTAAGTAGAGTTATGAAGATTGATTGCATTACCATGGTTAAATCCACAAAATGCACTCACACGTCTTCCATTGGTTGTACCAATCATGGAAAATCTATCTCGCATGAATGGTGCAAGGCTCCAACTACTTGCTTCCAAATATTTGGAAAGAGGCACTGCACAATGAGGACACCTCAAGGGATTTTGGGATGACAACTACCTATATTTGAAGTCTATCTGCGCCATGTAACATTGGTCATGAGGGTTCATTCTCAAATTGGAGCCAACACTAGAAGCATACACAATGCCATACCTTCCACGTCATAGCTTCCATGTAGTATATGGAATAACAAAAAGTATTAGTAACATGATAATTGTTTGGGGACTCACTTGCAATTATAGGCACCCTGAAAAGTGCAAAGACAAGAAATATTTTTGAAGTAACAAATAGAAAAATAATTCCCATCCCAACACATAGGAACATCTATATCCCATATTCTAAATACAGAGACCGAGGTTACTTAACCCAAAAATAACCTATAGAAGTTGAGAATAAATATGTGGAAGTTACATATTTGGACTTGTGGATTCGTCGAATTCAATCATCACACTCAGAATTTCCCATCTTATGGTATATGCTTTAGATATGTTTTTGGGAAGCTTTGGAGGGTATGAATGTTGCAAATTCTAGTCAGGATATCACTTGTCTTGCAGTTGGTGAGTATCCAAATGACAACCATTGCAAAAGCAAAAACCAAAGTCATGAAACATTCACCTTGGATATAGTTCATTAAAATCTAAGAGATGCAAACAAGTTAATTGTAAAACAAATCCATCTATCATAGGCATTGAGGTGTTTAATACGAATGGGGGAAATTCCAAGTATTTTCATTTCAGGCTTCTAAAGATAGTAATATAAAGAAAACAATGATGGATGAACCTTTAGATGGTGATATACAATATCACTCAAATAAACATACAACTCTAGAAACCAGATTCCATGCAAGATAGACAACATGGTAGGTGCAGTGTGCATGTATCTATCTTAGGCAGTAGAGGGGTGGTTACATGGTATATTTGGCACCATAAAGGAAGGTGCTTCACCTCTTGGTGTATCTAAACCCATCTTCTTCCACTAAATTAAGCAAGTCACCTTATGATATTCTGAAACTTAGTTCATGGAGGTTTGAGAGGGGCATTTTCACTTCAACTATTCTTCTTGTCGACATAAGTAAAACAACAATCACATTAGTATACAAATGAGTTAACAATCATTGTTGAGAAAAAATCACTTTCACCAATAAGATTACTTGGATCACACATAAAACTTCCAGAAGCAGAGAGAAACATCTATTTGTTACTTCACACATGTTACAAATTTGATAAACCAATATTCATAAGAATTTACAGCACACGGGTGAGAAAATTATCTATGTTAATATTGCAGTCTAGCCAACTGACTGAGGTAGATCGATTTTCATCTACAGGAATAACATATTCAACCTTCTCATCTCTGGATAATCTAAAATTTTCAAATAGTACTTGGTGTGCCTCTCCTACTTCCTTATTGCTTTGCAATACTTCTCGGTCATGACATTTAGGCTTATGAATTGAAAAGGTATCATCATGATTTGTTATTAGAAAATGGGAAGATTGATTGTTATGCATGAGATGATCCGAAAAATATGAGGCGTAAAGGTTTTGTTTTTTCACATTCACCACTACCTCTTTTTCATTTTTTTAATATACTAGAGCTTGGAGCTTATTTGGTTTCAAAATTTTCTATCGTGGTACCTTCTCCTCTTGGATTTGATTTAAAAAATAAGTGTACCTAGAACAAATGACCTAAAAATGATTCTCAATCGAAACCAACTCTAACTCCAAGGACCTATTTTCATAATATGTTGTAGGCTTGGATTTAATGCATGGAAAGAAGAACAATGAAGACTTTGATAAGGGCTCCCCTATGTCTAATTCCTCAAAGTACTTTGTGAAAGCATAATGATCTTTAGAATCTAATATGCAATTGGTTTCCATAGGGCTTCTTAAATATTTTTCGCGATTATGATTCATAGATCAGTTAATGTTAAAAAAAATCATTATCCTTTTGCTCACTAATGTTAAATATAGGAAGATCTAGATTTATAGAAGCATATGGTTCATCCCCTTCATTTTGAGCTTTGTCATTATTTGAAACTTGGTTGCTAGTATCCAAACCTATGTCAGATTATGCAAAGGGAAAGGTCTTAAAATCATGCAATGTAGACTCTTTACTCAACAAATTATATGCAATTGAGCTATAATTTTCTTTTGAGATTTCAAATTCAAATTTTGAACAACAAAGGGTAGAAATAAGGAAGTTGTTGTACCTAGGTTTGCTTGGTGAAGAAAATTTGTAATCAGATTTATCAATAAATATTACAACCACTTTCCTTTCTATAGTTAAAAAGGGTTGAGGTTTATATATAAATTTATCATTCCATGTTTTATGTAGTTTTTTTATCGTTTTGTTCCTATTGCAAGGACACAACTTTGTTATACAAAACCTTAACTTGATTTTCTAACTTAGTGATTTTTGAATCCTTTGGTTTATTTTTAGCGTACCTTGCATTATTTGAAGCAAAAGAAGGAAAAAGATCTATGGGATACCCTTTCAAGTCTTTCTCAAGACTTCTTGCTTCCTTGAAGGCTTCATTTAAATCTCTTATTCCTTTACACAAAATGTGTAATGTCCCCATTTTTGGATTCCCATGCTCTATAGTTTGAGGCAACCTTTTGGGTTTATGTCAGCCTAACCAGAGGGGTAAATTGAGGTTAACAATGAGCTTGGGTGGTTTGGAGGAATTGTATGAGGCCCGGCCTAGTCCATTTATCATATTTCATCATTAGGATCACTTCCACATAGTCTGCTCTTGGTTCTGTGGCATTCCAACTATTCCCGCAATTTTGGGCTTTTATTGGGCATAATTTAATTAAATGCACTAAAGGTGTTATTTAGACCATATTGTCTGAGGGGATATCTGAGTGTAATAGCTCGTTGGAACCAGGACAAAAATATCTAAAGGGAGGGATGATGAGAAAGGGACTTCCAGTGTCCAAGAATGTCTTAAAAGTTAATTAATCACTTTCCGGCATTAAAAAGGGAATTAATTAATTATTTAATGTCATCAAAATGGGAAAATAATATTTTTAAAAGGTGGCATTGAGTAATCAAGTAAAAAGGCACCTAAGTGACTATTTAGTTGATAAAGTCACTTTAATTTATTAAAAGGGTAAAAGGGGCAGAAAAAGGGTCAACGAGAGAATAAAAGGCGAATTAGGGGCGCCCTCTCTCATCAAGCAATTGTTATTTTCCAAAAACGAAAATGAGAGAGCTCTTATGGCTTTGGAATCTTGGAACGAAAACCCTAGAGAGTTTGGAAGATTGCTTTCGGTGGTGAGACCATCCACCCTAGTTGGTTGAAGGGAGGAGATCATACAAATTTCCTTAGTGGGCTTCATTGTGATAGAGTTTATCATATTGGCAGTGAAGTTACTTCATGTGCGACTCAGTTTTAACTTGTGGTTGTTGAGATCTAGTTTCGTGGTTGCGTTTTTGGTGTATGGGTAGCATATTCTTAGTGTGGGTGATTTCTCATTGTGTTGGGAAAATTTCTAAGAAGAGGGGTCGATTTTCCTTTCTTTGAGGTCGTATTTGGTTACTGGAGGTCTTTTGAGTGCAGTAGAGTCCAAGATTTGTTCGAGAAGGGCCTAGTTATTAATTCTTGGTTGAGTTTACATAGTTTGAGCGCATCTCCTTGAGACTAGACAATGTTTCCTCTCTTGTTGATCGATTTATCCATTTTGTAGGGCGAGTTCTCTACTAGAGGGTCGAGTTAGCTCTATTGGGGCCAATTTTCCCTCAATTGGACAACGCTTTAGTGGGATGGATCTGTGGTTGTTAGTGAGGGCGTGTTGTTGGAGCATAGGTGACATTGGAACAATCACCCATTGTTGTTATCTTCCCTCTATACTTATATGTGCTATGAAAACTACAAGAAGTTATTTCTGAAGGAAAACTGTGAGTTATAAGCTTGTGTATTGTTGTAGTATTATTACTTAGTTGGAAGTAATAATAATAAGCTATTTTCCGCTATTTTTTTCCTTTGTCATGTCATTGTGGGTAGTGATCCATTTATATGCATTATTGATCCTATATTTTCTATATTGGATGCAACATTTGATGCACATAACTCAATTCTAAACCACTCATAACACTTTAGAACCCATCTAAAATTACCACAACAGTAAACTGGGCATTTACACAGTGAAAAGTAACTTACAATGTAAGTGTTTAACGAAATTCAACACTCAGAAAACACTTATATATTGCTACAACGGTGGGGCAATTTGCAATGATAGTGGCTAGGAACATTACAGTGGTATCCAAGCTTGTGAGCCTCCCATCCTATCAGGGTATACAAGCTTGTCTATGGCAATCCATCAAAACAATGTAGGGAACAATGGAGCTAGAGGTTCAAAGGGGTATCAAACAAGACAACAAAAGCAAGATGAGGAGTTTACAGATTGTTTGAGGGAATATATGGCACTTAGTGAGGTATTTCACACAGCCATATCATTCAAATATTTTGCACCATCAAACATCCTGAGTGGTATGAACCGCAAGTATCAATGGACAAGAAGGTGAAGGTGCCAAGGAAAAAGGTACTAGTTTCTGAAGATTTCGATACTTCTAAAAATGAGGAAAATGTTGACTCTCCATATGTTTCTTCTCCTACAAATGAGCACATGGACGCTCATGAGGCCTTAGAACCTGAGAACATAAAAGATATTTAGGCAGGCAAGGAAGAATATAGTGTCGATACAATTTTATTCCATCAGAGTGACAATGTGGTTTGGGATGAGGAGCCAATTTATGACATTGTGATTTGGGATGAAGAAGAACTAATTAATGGCATTGTGATTTGGGATGAAGAAAAAGCAAATGTTGTTGATGGTATGGGGGACACAAGTCTCTTTAATATTAACTTAGAGACCATATTTGATAGGCCTTGTGGAGAGAAGAGTTTCCTTGATGAAGTGGTGCTTGATCATGACGCTATCCCACCTTTCAGAGATTGCATGGTATCATCTAGTGAGCCAATTGGTTTTGATGAGGGTAGTGTTCTTACCGTGGACAACAAAACAAAAAATCAATGGTGGGATAGCCTATGCCACTATGATGAATATGAAGAAAGGCCTTCAACAATGCAGAACTTGAAGGATCAATTATTGGTCATAGAGGAGAAAATTGTACAAGTGTTGACAACGGTGGATGATGCTCATAAGTTCATTGAAGGTCTTATGTGGAAAACCTAGATGGAGGAGAGACAAAAAGGAGTTGCAGGTGGAGTCATTAGTGATCAATTTCACATAATCAAAGAAGCACTAGAGAAGATAAAATTAGATTACTTACAATTGTTCATGGATAGGCACATTGCTCTCAAGTTCATTGAAGACCAGGAAAGGGAGGTTGAGGAGCTTTGTTACCAGTTGAGTTTGGCACACTCCTCATAACTTACAACAAAGACTCCATCATCTTTGGCAGTCATGACACATGAGGGTGTGGGTGGCCCCCATGATTTGAGGGAGGAGCCTCTTCTAATGATCCCACATGAGGATCATTTAGAGTTGCAGGTGCTTGACGCATAGATTTTTTACTATTCTCATGTTTTGCATTGTGGGGATCATGATCTGTTTCTTTTGGAAATCCCACTAAAGGCTCAAGGCTCAACTACGGAGGAGATAGTTGAGCACATTCCTTGTGTACCAACCTGCAAGGAAGTATATGCATCCATGGATTGGGTGGACATTAGGTATATGACAGACATGGGCACACTCTGGGATACAGGTTCAGGCGACACCAGTAGAGTGATGGATACAGTAGCACCTAAAGGATACATGATGGTACAAGACAATTCAGTTATAGGCAGTAGTAATGTGATGTTCCCCTCCTCTTGACAAGGGTATAGAACGACTCAGTAGTCTAATTGTCCCCTCTAGACTATAGTCTCATGGAAAAAGGGGACTAAGAGGTGCAAAACTAGTCACTATAGGGTTAAAAGTTATATTATTAAAGTGACTTTGGAAAAAAGGAAAATAAAAAGCTAATTGGATAAGATGAGGAAATAAAGTAAATAACCTTAGAATCCAATTACATGATTTAAGTGAAAATTAGATGATGGAGGTAGAAAAGGAGAGGAGGCCACCTCACTCCTGATTCATGTCATTTCTCATTTTGCATCTTTGAGCTCTGCAGTTTAGATGTTTTGAGGGTTTTGAGTAAACAAACCCTATAGATTAGCAAGGAGGTGAAATATTCCTCTGGCCCTGATCCAAGCTTGGTCAAGGTGGTGAAATATCCCACTCTCACCATTCTACTCAGTTTCATATCAAGTTTAGAAGTGTATTGTGGAAGCAGGGCACATGTTTGGGGGTTTTCTACAGATAGGGCGCATTATTGGAGAAGAACGAGTTTGATTTGACAAGGGAAAGGAAGATCTTAGGCCAAACTTATTACAAGAGGATTTTCCATCATCCAAGCACCCTTTTTCATCAGTTCTTGAAGGGTTTTCTCTTTGTACTTATTATTTCTCTTGGTTGGGTGAATTTCTGAAGGAGGGTGCATTGTCTCTTGATGATTTGGTGAGTTGGAGGGTTGTATCTCACATTACAGCTTAGGTATCTCATCAAATGTGTTCCACATTCCCAAATATGAAGTTCTACAACCATTCTCAAGGGTTTGGAGGCCATATTTGAAGAGGCCAAATTTCCTGAGATCTCTACAACCAGGTGGTGTGCAACACAGCTAGATCTGGGTGTCAGATTGAAGAAGGTAAAGAAATTGATCTTGTCGAAACTTGCATGTTTCCATTGGAGGTCTAGGAGGACTCACAACTCTCTCTTTATTGTAACTTGGAGTCATCGTCAGCCATAGCTTCTATATTTCTTCTATATTTTCCAAATTTGTATATATCTTGTATGGAGGTCAGCTTATATAATAAATAAAGGTCAGATCTGAAGTTTGTAGCTATTTCATTGTGTTATTCTCTTGCATCTTGTTGTTTCATCTATTGTTGTTCCATATCTATCCTCTATATGCTATAAAACCCTTAAAAGCAACTCCAGTGCAACTTTGGGGAAAACAATCTACAAAAACATTCACTAAACAATTCACACAAATAAGTGTTAAACCCCTAAGTTCTTGGAAACTCCGCTTGGGAACATTATAGTGGTATTAGAGAGAAGATCTTTGCCATCTTGTGATTAAATTGATGACTAGAAGGAGGGGCTAAGGAGGACAACCTTTACCAGATTCACCAGCAGGGGAAGAGACAGAAAACGACATGGGGGAAAGATAGGAAAAGGGGCTAACAATGATAAGGAAGGATGGATGAACATATTTCAGGTAATGAAGTGCTCCATGGATAGGACATAGTTTGATTTACAACATCAAATGCAAGAAACTCAGGAACACTTGTCAAGGAAACAAGATGAGGTCAAGACAACCTTGACAGATATAAATACCACTCTGAAGGAAGGACAAGAGAAGAATACATATCTTCTCATGCACATGGCTCATGGTAGAGAGCCTTGAAGAAATGGGGGTAACGATGGAGCTAGTGGATACCATGGAGGAGAAGGGAATTACACAGAGACTAGTCACTTGAACCACTATGAAGGCCAAATCTTATTTGGAGGTGCGCATAACAGGATGTCAGGTAATAGCAGGGATACACCAAGGCCTTGCATGCATAGTTTCTTGGATGCGCAACAACAAGATTGGCAGGGTCATGGGGGAATAGAAGACAACTTTGACCAATACGAGAAGGAGTATGAAGCATTGGGCGCAATTTTCAAGAGGCATGTCACATTATCAGAATATTGTGGAATTAAATTCAGAGAGAGGCCCAGGAAGTTTTGCAGGGGGAATTATGATATAGGGTGCAGGGCATGAAAGATGGATATTCCACCCTTTGATGGGACAACCAAGTTATTTGCTAAGGCATGCGTGCAAAATTTGGATGCATACCTACAACTAAATCCCATGGTGGATCTGGATGCCATAAAATTTGCTACATTGTATTTGGAGGGTAAATCCCGTGAGTGGTGGTTCGATGGGATGACCACCCTAGGGCATGAGAATATCATTTCCTACAGGGAATTTACACAGAGGCTCATTGAAAGATTTGATCAAGATGATACAAAACTTCATTTAATAGAACTCACTCAACTTAGACAAACATGTTCATTTGATGCATTCATAGAAGAATTTCAAAGGATAGCAGTGATGGTTCCTGATGTATCAAAGGATATATTATTGATGCTTTTTTATGTGCAGTTAACAGAGCCCATGCATGGGTGAGTCAAGGATTTTGAGACCACCAACTTATAGGATGTGATTTGGAAGACCAAGGATTTGGTAGGGGCATCTCTAAAAAACAAGTTCACCCCACTGCCACCTATTGTTCCTAGAGGAAGGGAGTCAAAATTTGCAGATAAAGGTAAAGGGAAGTTAGATGAGGCCACCATGAGAGAGTTGATGAGGAACCAACTATGTTTCAATTACAAAGAACCTTGGGAACCAAGGCACATATCTATGAGAAATGGAAAGATACATTATATTGAGGTACCCTCAGATAGTGAGGTGGAGGAAGATGAGGTTGGGAACCTTCAGAACATGGAAGAAACTCCAATGGTTGAAGAGCATATACAAGAGGCAATTGAAGAGGAGACAGTGCACAAGTATCCAAGGATTAAGAAGGTCATTATAACATCCATTAATGTGATGAAAAGGTTTAGTTCTTTCAAAATAAAAGGATTCCTCCAAGGACAAAGGGCTACAGTGCTCCTTGATGGTGGGACTTTCCATAACTTCATTGATTATGCCTTAGTGAACAAAAGACACCTACCCACTGTGGAGTTTGAGGGATTTTTGGTGGAGGTAGTATGAGGGCACACCATGCCTTGTGATAGGTGTATTCCCCAGATGAGCCTTACCTTGGGCATGTACATTATAACTCATGACTTCTATGTGATGGATCTTCCAGACACAAATGTGATACTTGGAGTTCAATGGCTTAGCACCTTGGGACCCATTACTACAAATTACAATACCATGGAGATGTCCTTCAACCTTGAAGAAGGAAAGAGGGTGACCTTGAAGGGAATGACATAAAATTCACCCAGGGTAGTTTCAGCAAAGCGTATGGAAGCAGTTTTGAGACATGGGGATGTGGCTTATGCAATAGAATGTATGGTGGTCACTCAAAACACCCAAGGAAAGTATCAATCTTATTCATGCATCATACATAGGATAATTGACAGGAACATGAAAGTTTTTGGGCCTATTCCCCCAAGGCAGGCACCGGATAGGGTATTTGAACACATCATAGATTTGGAAGAAGGAGTCAAACCAGTTATCACTACACCATACAGGCACCCCAAGAAGTTCAAGGATGAAATAGAAAAGGTCATCAAGGAGTTTTTGGACATGGGCCACATTAAGCCAAGTTCCAGTCCTTTTGCATCTTCAGTTGTATTGGTCAAGAAAAAATACGGTACCATGCGCATGTGTATTGACTAC
Source organism: Picea engelmannii (assembly GCA_009831015.1). Lineage (NCBI taxonomy): Eukaryota > Viridiplantae > Streptophyta > Pinopsida > Pinales > Pinaceae > Picea > Picea engelmannii. Next base: position 194,562 of record ML794163.1, read on the forward strand.
AGAGCTCTGAATAAGAAAACCATAAAAAACGGGTATCCCATTCCTAAGACATATGAGCTATTCGATGAGTTTCATGGCGCAGTAAACTTCACCAAAATTGACTTGCACTCTGGATACCATCAAATCAGAATGAGAGAACAAGATGTACACAAGATATCTTTCAGATGTCACTATGGACATTATGAGTTCCTTTTCATGTCTTTCAGGTTGACCAATACGCTAGCCACATTCCAATCCTGCATGAACCATTTATTCAACAAACAACTGAGGAAATTCCTACTAGTTTTCTTTAATGACTTGTTGATTTATAGTAGGACATGGGAAGATCACCTCAAGCATGTGGATAAGGTATTAAGCATCATGGAGGAACAATCAGTGTATGCCAAAGAATCAAAATGTGAAATTGGGATGACTGAAGTTCTTTACTTGGAGCATATCATTGAGGAAAAAGGGGTACATGTTCACCAGGAAAAGATCCAAGCTATAATTGATTGGCCCACCCCTAAAACACTTACAGAGCTCAAGGAATTTATTGGTATTTGTATCTATTATGGGAGGGTTGTTAAGGGCTTCTCACAGCTATGCACGCCTTTAACTGATTTGACCAAAAAGGGCGCACTCAGATGGAGTAATGAGGCACAGTTGACCTTTGACAAATTGAAGAAGGTAATGAGCACTTGTCTTGTACTATCTTTACCATATTTTTCTCATCCATTCATTCTGGAGTGTGGTGCATCAAGTGAGGAGATTGGAGTTGTACTTATGCAGAATAGGCATCCTATTGCCTATGAGAGCCAAAAACTAAGAGGGCATGAGTTGCTATACACAATTTATGACAAGGAAATTTTAGTTGTAATGCATGCCCTGGCCAAATTCAGACAATATTTGGTGGGGGGGGAATTTGTGGTCAGGACAGATCATAACAACCTCAAGTACTTTCTAGAGCAAAAGGACCTCAATGAGAGACAACAAAAGTGGGTGAGTAAGATATAGGCCTATAACTTTAACATAGAATTTTTCAAGGGAAAAAACAATGTGGTAGCAGATGCTTTGTCTAGAATACCCTCGGCCTATTCCATGTCAGAGATATCAGTTGATTGGAAATCACATCTAATGGTAGAGTATTCAAAAAATAAGTTTTCATGTGAGTTGATGGATGGATAGATACATAATGATAAGTACAAGATTATAGATGACATAATATATTATAAAGGGGGGATTTATTTGGTTCCTGGGTCTTTGTTCAAGAAGGAGGTGCTTGAAGCATTTCATAACTCACCACTAGCAGGGCATCAAGAATTCCTTAAAGCATATAGACAGATAAGAGAGAGATTCGCTTGGAAAGGTCTCAAGGAGGATGTCATGCGCCACATCAGGGAGTGTGTCACATGCCAACAGAACAAGGATGAACATACCCACCCAACAGGTCTATTGCATCCTCTTCCCATTTCAAAGCATAAATGTGAAAGTGTATCCATTGATTTCATTACAGAACTACCCAAGGCACGGGGTAAGTTGGATTGCATATTTTTGATATTAGATTGTTTGACCAAGTTTGCTCACCTTTTGTCCATATCCATGGACTATAACGCATCTCAAGTGGAAGATTTATTTTTCGGAGAAGTCTTCAGGTTGCATGGGCTACCCAAGATGATTGTGAGTGAGTGACAGGGACAATAGATCCATGAGCACCTTTTGGCAGGAGTTATTTTGGCTAATAGGTACAGAATTGACCCCAACACTAGATATCACCCACAAATAGATGGTAAAACTGAGATAGTACTCAACAAGTGGGTGGAGGGATATCTCAGAAACTATGTGACAAGGAAACATAAAGCATGGGCCAAATGGCTACACTTGGGTGAGTATTGTTACAACACCACTTACCACATGCCCATTGGTATGTCTCCTTTCATAGCTTTATATAGTTATTATCCCCTCACTTTTGTAGAGATGGTGTTTGGAGATAGTAGAGCTCCTATGGCTAAGGAGTGGATACAAAAAAGCCAAGAATTACTTAGAGAGCTCAAAGATAATTTGCAAAGAGCTCAAAACCAACAGAAGCTATATGCAGATAGATATAGAGTGGAGCATACTTTTGAGGTGTGGGACTTAGTCTATTTGAGGCTCCAACCATACAGACATGCATCCATAAAGAACAATGGCACTGAGAATATCAAACCCCACTTTTATGGGCCATACAGGGTGAAAATAAAGGTGGAGGAAGTTGCATATGAATTAGAGTTACCACGGGCAAGTAAAATCCATAATGGCTTCCATGTATCATGCCTTAAAGAGGCATTGGGGCAGCATATTGTAGCTAATGAGGGATTACCTCCAGTAGATGAAGAAGGACAATTGATTTTGATTCCATAAGAGGTCTTGGAGGTGAGGGTGAAAAGGTTAAGGAACAGAGACATCAAGGAATATTTGATCAAATGGAAGAATTTGCCTATAGAGGATGCCACTTGGGAAAGTGAACAGGTTATACAACAGAGGGGTTCAGAATTGCTTGTGGGCAAGCAATTCTCAGTAGGGGAGACTATAATTTTCCCCTCTTCTTAACATGGGTATGGAGAGACTTATTATTCTATTTGTCACCTCTAGACTATAGTCTCATGGAAAAAGGGGACTAAGAGGTCCAAAAGTGGTCATTATGGGGTTACAAGTTATATTTTTAAAGTGACTTTGGAAAAAAGGAAAATTAAAAGCTAATTGGATCAGATGAGGAAATAAAGTAAATAACCCTAGAAGTCAATTACATAATTTAAGTGAAAATTAGATGATGGAGGTAGAAAAGGAGAGGAGGGCGCCTCGCTCCTAATTCATGCCATTTCTCATTTTGTATCTTTGAGCTCTGCAGTGTAGATGTTTTGAGGGTTTTGAGTAAACAAATCCTAGAGATCAACAAGGAGCTGAAAGATTCCTCTTTTTCTTATCCAAGCTTGGTCAACGTGGTGAAATATCCCACCCTCACCATTCTACTCAGTTTCAGATCAAGTTCAGAAGTGTATTATGGAAGTAGGTCGCAGATTTGGGGATTTTCTGTAGATAGGGCACACTGTTGGAGAAGAAAGAGTTTGATCTGACTAGGGAAAGGAAGATCTGAGGCCAAACTTATTCTAGGAGAATTTTCCATCTTCAGAGCGCATTTTCTCATCAGTTCTTGAAGGGTTTTCTCTGCATATTTATTATTTCTCTTGGATGGGCAAATTTCTGAAGGAGGGTGCATTGTCTCTTGATGATTTGGTGAGTTGGAGGGTTATATATCACATTACAGTTGAGGGATATCATCATATGTGTTCCACATCCCCAGATATGAAGTTCTACAACCATTCTCAAGGGTTTGGAGGCCATATCTGAAGAGGCCAAATTTCCTAGGATCTCTACAGCCAAGTGGTATGCAACTCGGACAGATCTGGGTGCCAGATTGAAGAAGGGAAACAAATTAATCTTGTCCATACTTGCATGCTCCCATTGGAGGTCTATGAGGGCTCACAACTCTCTCTTTATTGTAACTTGGAGGCATCTTCAGCCATAGCTTCTATAATTCTTCTATATTTTACAAATATGTATATCTCTTGTATGGAGGTCAACTTATATAATAAATAACGGTCAGATCTGAAGTTTGTGGCTATTTCATTGTGTTATTCTCTTGCATCTTGTTGCTTCATCTATTGTTGTTCCATATATATCCTCGATATTCTATAAAACCATTAAAATCAACTCCAATGCAACTCTAAGGAAAACAATCTGCAAAAGCATTCACCAAACAGCTCACACAACCAAGTTTTAAACCCCTAAGTTACTGACAACTCTGCTTGGGAACATTACAAGTATGCGGGGGTATTTGTTGGCACACGATAGTGTACAATGGAGTTTTGGGGCATTTCCTCTGGGGAGACCTCCCAACAAATTCCTTGAGCATTCCATTGAGTCGAGGTTACCCAGGATTGACGATTGGATGGGTGAACCTCAGGGAGAAACATATCCCTTGATGACTGATCTTCATATGGGATATCATCATATCAGGTGCGGGGAGCAGGATACACATAGATCTGCTTCCATACTTCATCATGATTTATTGGTCATACCCATAGGGTTGACCAACGCACTAGTCATTTTCCAGTCTAGCAGGCAGTGGTAGGGTCATTTATTGTTGTTATCAAATGCCCTCATTATATACAGTAGAAGATGGGAGTATCACTTGCGTCAATTGAATGAGATAGGTATCATTATGGCCATCAAAAATTCCCTTCATTTAGACCATGTGATCAGTGCACAAATTACACAGGATGAGATCCAGACTTTGTTGGATCAGTTCACATATATTTATGTAGGTATTGGGAGAGGTGGACTTCCAATCTACTGGTGGGATATTGACATTCATCGAAGTGATAGACCGCTTTAGATGGTGGGGTTGATCGACAAGGTTGTTCTAGTGATTGGTTTGTGTCATTGTGGGGATTTTGTGAGAGGATTTGTTGATATTTGTTCTATATGGTGGGGTATATTTTCCCTCATGATACCCATGATCGAATCTATCCGCGGGTTGGCATACTTTGACTTCACTATGATGCTTGGGCAAGACATGATCCAGGATAACGAGTGCAGTCCTTTTTGGGATCTCATTTTGGGGATCCAGGAGAGGACATTGTAGTCTAAGCATGATGGTTCCTCACGTAGAAAATCTTAGGACCCTAGGACTACAATATTTGACAGCTCGGTAGCCGATACAGATGAGACGGATGGTTTTCACTCCCTGGAATTTACTCTTGAGATGCTTAGGATTGTTTTCTTGGAGGAATGGTCTTTTGAGGAGTTGACCGAGTTTGTGCAGCTTATGATTGTCTCGCTTATCAGAGGCAATGAGGGGAATTCTTATGGTAGCACCTTGCATATTAGTGTTATGACCAGAGAGTGTTTCACATCATCCAAACAGGCTTGATAGAGGAGGGGCTTCATGAACGATGTAGGGGGGATATGAGGGAGTGTATGACTTGGAAGCAGAGCAATTCAGAGCACACTCATCCCATAAGATTGATGTAGTCTTTGACCATTTGTGGGCGAGAGTGGGAGAGCATGTTGAAAGATAACATCACAAGTTCATTGAGGGTGCAATGGGTAGATAGTACGGATGTAGTGATTGACCAGTTCATGCACTTTCCGATGATTTCTTCAGAGGTGAAAGAGTTATCTAGTGGATAGATGTTTAAAGTCCATGAGCAGCTCAAAGTCATTTCCAATGATTGGGACAGACTCCCTTTTCCAATATTCGAGATCGAATATGGCAGTGGACTTGCAGACCATTCCTATGTCGGTTGTTGTTCATGGTATTAGGTCCAATTCTTACATGTATGTCAGCATGGAGTTCCAGAAGAGGAGTATGCAAAATGGGCTCAATGGTCAGATGATTATGATCAGACGGGTGCACCGTCAACATGGTTGTTCCTTTCTAAGATTGGCTTGGGACTTGGGGATTTCAATATTAGACAGTCCAGCAACTAACGCCGAGGTAAGAGCCAGTTTTTTCTTTCGTGAGATTGGTTCCCTAGTAGAGAAGTTATTTGAGGGATTGATTGAGTTGTTGTAGTATCACGTTGCTCTACTTATCGAAAGTATTCAAGAGCTCTGTTCTGTCAATACCTTGTCGGGCCATGCGCTGGGTGAAGCATGCTTCACATCTTCCAAGTTGGTTTGGGACCCTGGTACCATTTTCAGTTTCAGTCTCGTCCAGTCGATGGAGCGTCAAGTTGTGGTGGAATTGCTTGAGGATAAGCAATATTTGAGAAGCGAGGACTGTAATGTCCCCATTTTTGGATTCCCCCGCTATTTAGTTGGAGGTGACCTTTTGGGTTTATGTCAGCCTGACCATAGGGGTAAACTGAGGTTAACAGTGAGCTCAGGCAGTTTGGAGGAATTATATGAGGCCCAACCTAGTCCATTTATCATATTTCATCATTGGGATCACTTCCACATAGTTCGCTCTTGGTTTCGTGGCATTCCCTAAATTCCTGCAAACTTTGGGCTATTATTGGGCATAATTTAATTAAATGCACTAAAGGTGTTATTTGGACCATATTATATGAGGGGATACCTGAGTGTAATAGCTCGTTGGAACCAGGACGAAAATATCTAAAGGTTGGGATGATGCAAAAGGGACTTTCGGCGTCCGAGAATGGCTTAAAAGCCAATTAATCACTTTCTGACATTAAAAAGGGAATTGATTAATTATTTATTGTCATCGGAACATGAAAATAATCTTTTTAAAAGGTGACATTGAGTAATCAGGGAATAAGGTGCCTAAGTGACTATTGAGTTGATAAAGTCACTTTAATTTATTAAAAGGGTAAAAGGGGTGGGAAAAGGGTCAACGAGAGAATAAAAGGCGAATGAGGGGCACCCTTTCTCATTATGCAATTGTTATTTTCCAAAAACGAAATTGAGAGAGCTCTTGTGGCTTTGGACTCTTGGGACAAAAACCTTAGAGAGTTTGGAAAATCGGTTTCAGTGGTGAGACCATCAACCCTAGTTGGTCGAAGGGAGGAGATCATACAGATTTCTTCAATGGGCTTCATTATGATAAAGTTTATCATCTTTGCGGTGAATTTACTTCATGTGCGATTGATTTGTATCTTGTGGCAGTTGAGATCTAGTTTTTTGGTTGTGTTTTTGGTGTATGGGTAGTATATTCTTAATGTGGGAGAATACTCATTGTGTTGGGTGAATTTCAAAGAAAAGGGTTCGAGTTTCCTTGCTTGGAGGTCGTATTCAATTGGTTGAGGTCTTTTGAGTGCAGTAGAGGTCGAGATCTGTTCAAGAAGGGTTGAGTTATTAATTGTTGGTTGAGTTTACATAGTCTGGGCGCATCTCCTTGAGACTGGACAACGTTTCTTCTCTTGCTAATCGAGTTATCCATTTTGTATGGCGAGTTCTCTGCTAGAGGATTGAGTTAGCTCTATTGGGGCCGATTTTCCCTCAGTTGGACAATGTTTTAGTAGGTTGGAATTGTGGTTGTTAGTGAGGGTGTGTTGCTGGAGCAAAGGTGACATTACAATAGTCACCCATTGTTGTTATCTTCCCTCTATACTTATCTAGGCTATGAAAACTAGAACAATCTATTTCTGAAGGGAAACTATGAGTTATAAGATGGTGTGTTGTTGTAGTATTATTACTTAGTTGGAAGTAATAATAATAAGACACTTTATGCTATTGTTTTTCCTTTGTCATGTCACTGTGGGTAGTGATCCATTTATATGCATCATTGTTCCTATATTTTTTGTATTGTATGCAATATTTGATATACGTAAATCAATTGTAAACCACTCATAACACTTCATAACCCATCTAAAATTACCACAACAGTAAACTGGTAATTTACATAGTGAAAGGCAACTTACAGCCTAAGTGTTTGACGAAAGTCAACACTCAAAAAATACTTGTATATTTCTACAACAGTGGGGAAATTTGCAACAACTGTGGTTAGGAACATTACAAAATGAACATAGCCATAGTTTTTGGAAGAGCGTGCACGTACTAGTGACAAATGACTTTGGTTGAAGGCTTATGGTTATCATGGAGGCATTAATAAGCTCGCCAGAAACATGTGTTAAAGTCATGAATAGATTCTCCAACTTTCACCTACATGTTATGAAGTTTTTGACATATCTCAACCATATTATAATCTTCTTCATAAAAATTTATGAAAATACTTTTAAATTTAGACCAATTATAAATTGTACGGACTATTAGAAAATTATACCAATCTAAAACCATAACTTCAAAAGTAAAAGGAAACAACCTGTACACCACATCTTCATGAATAATATTGAGTAGGCGTGATACAGGTTCATATCTTCTTATATGCTCAAGTGCTATAATGTTTCCTTCACCATCGAACTTTCGCAATAATTTAATTGGCTTTCTTGGGAGTTCATGCAAAGGCCCTTGCAAGCTCAATGACATATCAAACTCCCATACTTGTATTTGAAGTAGAGCCATAAAGATAAAGGTAGAAAGAAACATTCAACTTTACTTAGGGGCAACTTGTCTGAGGATTCCCTCCTCCTAGCGCCAATTCTGTTGATGGGGAAAACTGTCCAATATCAACAGTGGGGGTTATACCTGGAAGAGAGGTTCAATTAGACTCTCCCCCATTTGGTGGAGGAAAACCCATCCATATTCTAACTTTGTAGCCAATACTATTTAGGGTTTTACCAGTTGCTCCTCGGTCCACCGTTTAGTATTTTCAAATGAAATAAATGGAAATGAATCTAACTAATATGTTAATGCAAATACAAGCATCGAAACTAATTAGAACAGATCATGCATATACAAGAAAATAGAAGTAAATGCAATCAATAACAAGGAATTAGTTCACTATATTAAATATTACATTAAATCTAGTGTAACTAACAACTAACTAAGAATGTCCCCGAGGTCTAGAGCAGTCGGTGAGGGAGTGCATCGGTAAGGAACTCTGTAAGTGAAAGTCACTGGTTTGAAACCCCCGGGGACACCTAAATCAAGCCATGTTAAGGGTTGGTGTGGTCCCGACTGAGTGTGATCCCCGAGTGATTTTGATGGCTTAGATTTCCCTAGGTCATGGCATCTCAACCACAGGTCGGCCCCGCAAGTCATGGATAGTGTTAACTCCCAAAATAGCACCGTCATTTTGGTCAGGTTTTACGATGGATAGCATGGTTATTGATGGTTTCCTCATTTCATTGTTGAGTCTTTTAGCTGCAAAATTTTAGATTTTGGTTTGACTTAAATTTGGATTGTAAAGTCTTCTTTTTCAAAATTGTCATTTTTTACTTTCCACAGCTAACTTGTTTTCAAAGGTTCATTGTGCGCTGTGGAAAGTGCCCACTTTCAACAGCTAAGGAGATCGTTTCACCAGTTGGCGCGCTGTTGAAAGTGTCAAATCTTAAAAGGTTCTTAAATCAGTTCTCTAGTGGTGCGCTGTCAAAGATACATGCTTTCAACAGCTAAGGAGGGTCTTCTACAAAGTGGCGCGCTGTGGAAAGTGCATACTTTCCGCAGCTGACAGGGGCTTACAGAGAGGCACGCTGAGGAAAATCAAGATTATCAATAGCTAACAGAGGCTGTACTCCCAGGTCGGCAGCATCAAATCAAACCTTTGTTTCCATATCAGACATTGTTCACAAAGGATCGTTTAGGATTTTTGAATTGCAAATGGAAAAATGACACTTAAACTTGCAGGGAACTTTTCAATCCCTTCCTGAGCTCCAAATTAAGATCTGACAAAACCATTGGAAAGATGAGATTCTGTAGATGTCGATCGACTATTCATATGTGAAAAATGGATTTTTTATGACCAAGAAATTCAATTTTGAAAATCTCTCCGCTTTCAACAGCACAGAAGGCACAGTTTTTTACCCGTTAGCTGCTGAAAGTGGCGCTTTCCGCAGCTAAGGAGCATTTTTTCACAGGCTACGTGCTGTGGAAAGCCTGTAACGGCCAGAATGTCACGATTTTCGCCCAGATTTGAAATTTTTGAATTAAAAGTAAATG
>ML794163.1:240409-261142 GCA_009831015.1 Picea engelmannii
TGTAGAGCCCCACGGTATTTCAGAACCAAATGTCGCTCGGAGTCTTTGATACCCAGCTTGGTGCGCAAGGTATGGAAGGTATTGGTGAACTCCGGAACTACTTGTCCCCTCTCTTGCCGCAGTGTGGTCCATCTCATGTACTGGTCCTCATAGTTGCCAACAGGGTAATACTGTTCTTTTACTGCATCCACAAAAAAAATCCCAAGTGGGATCGACCCCATATATTCCAGACTCCTCTGTGGAACTTTGCTCCCAGTAAGTTTCCCACCAATGTTTGACATGAGGGAGAGATTTAAGGAGTGCAAAGGTGATCTTTTCTTTGTCGGAAAAATTGTGAACAGAGAAATAACCTTCCAACAGAGTTAACCATTTTTCTAGGGCTTCTGCATCTATCTGTCCTTCAAATACAATAATATCAAAATTAACTTGTACCTTGAAAGGTGAGGTGCCTCCAAAGTGGCTGCTTGATGAATATGCGCTTGATTCTATCGGCAGGCGTTGAAGGATGTGGGAAAAATTCTCCATTATTTCGTCCCTCTGTTGCGTGAGAGCTTGCTCGAGCAACATATTGATAGGATCGTCTGCTCCGTCGTTTTTCTTTTCTTCCGCCATTGAGGGTTTCTTGGGTGTGCGAGAGTGATTGTCTTCAAGAGAGACAAGCTCAAGACCCAACTTTCTATACTCGGACTTCGTCAGGGACATGCACTGAAAAAAACGATCAAGAGCAGCCTAATCTGATACCACTAATCCGGATTATTTTCGGCACGAAATGAGATCGAAGATATAATAAAGAAATGCACAGAGATATCGTAGATATTCAATAATATAACAGAAATGTATCGGAGATGAAACCATAAACACATATATACAGTAATACACAATTTCTATTAATGAAATAAATGTACAGAGACTGTAAAAATACAGAGTGAAAGACTCGCTAGAATGGTGGCAACTTATCTCTGAGAAGAGATGTGACGGCTACTCGCATTCACAATAAGATGATTACAATGAGGCTCTGAAGGCCCTTTTACAATAAGAAGGAATTCAAAAAACCCTAGACATCCAAAAACCTAACCCTGGGAGATGAAGCGCCAAAAGTCATGTGGGCCCTGTTTGGGTAAGTGAGTACATCAACTTCCCGAGGTCGTAACTTTTGCATACGATCTCTGTTTTAGGTGTGTAATAGCTCGTTGGAAAGGTATCATAGAAGAGATTCATTTTGGGGGCTCAATAATGCCTTTGGATATCATTAAGAATCTTTATCTCGAAAAACCTTCATTTGGGCCCTCAAAACGGCCCCGGAAGTTAAAACCTGCTAAAAATAGTAAATTGCCAAAATTGCCAAAAAGCCATTTTGAGCCATTTGGAAAAGGTGGGTGGCCACCGATATCCACCTGGATCAACTAGTCTCTACACTTATATGTTTTTGGGACTCTTCCTTCATCTCCTCATCAGGTTCATGGGTTGGCAGACTCATAAATTCCCTTATCTTTTCACACTCCCTCACTTTCCAACCCGCTATATACATATTACACTCTCTACCTACGATGCCTACATTCCTCCCCTTACCTCTCTTCTCATTAAAAAATTTAACACTTAGAATGTTTTATGAATTCACAAGTTTATGGGTTGGCAGTCCTTCATTTCCACCCACTTGCTTATCTCATAAATCCGTTTGAACACTTAGCCATTTTTTCAGTTTTGCTAGTTCGAGCCCTCATCCTTCCCTTTTCTGCAACCTTCACATTGCACTTCAACTTACGCGTTATACAATTCGACCATCACTTAACTTTTATTCTCATTGTGGATCCCGGGTTCCCAAATGTCTCATTCTTCTTATGCTCACGAGTCCAATCTACTGCCTTTCTATACTTAGTTTCTTTGGATCACTCGTCCAACCGTGGGTTCGCAGGTTGGTAGGTTCATGGAAATTTCATGGTTAACTTCACTCACCTCCCTTCCCTCACCCCCACGAACCCGCAAACCCTCCAAGCCACCTCTCCCTCATCCCCTCTCCCATATTTAGCCAAATTCTCAAAGCTATTCCAAGGCATTAAAACCAACGAATGAGAATATGACACATGGAAATGAATGAGGTCATGATATATGGCAACCAACCACATGGTGACATGTGGAAAATTTTAAGTGGTTACACATGGCAATGACATTGCAATGTTCCCAAGCCAATTTTTTGCTTGGAAACACTAACTAACCACTGATTTGATTGTTTACTGTTGTGTATGCAGGTTGGCCATGAACATTTCGGCCTTAGGGTTTATTCAGTTATTCAACCACATTTATACATGAAGCATTTGAACATATGAAGATCTAAAAAATACACAAGATAGGAACCACAAATAAGATCTGGTCTTTATTATAAGAAAACAAGCACCTGATACAATAGAGAAGCAGATATGGAATAGCTTCAGATGGCTACAAGACAATAATATGAGCTGCATACAAAATGATCCTGGAGATACAAAGTAAGCCTCCCAAAGGCTGCAATATAAGATGAATGCTCCAATAAAAAAATAGGGTTTATCCTAACCCTCAAGCTGTTGGTACGACCTACTGAAGACAATGGATACCAAGGGTTCGACCCTCCTGAAGATGAAGACTCCCAAATGATGCCAAACTCCTCCAAGTGATAGATCAGGGCAATAATAGCCTCCTCATGAAGTATGGAGCCCAAATACTGATGCCTCCTCCTCCAACTGCAGAAACCCCAAACTGGTATGGCCCTCCTGAAACCCTGAATATGGCCAATAATTCGGCCTGGCTGAATAAGGTCTCTGAATCAACTGAAACTCTCTAGGATGATAGATCGGGTAGTCACAAACCCCTGAGAGAAGTTTCAAGGTCATATATGAGGTATAGCCTCCTAGATCCGCAAATCACTAAATTACCAAATCGTCCTCTCTCTCCTAAAGCCGTCCCAACCTGCAGACAATGACAGGGACGTGATAACTCCTCAAGGAAGCCTCCAAACTGATGAGTAAGGGCCTACAAGAAAAACCCTAATGTTGAATTCTCCCAAAGCTTCCTCAATAGGCTAGATCGAACTGTTCTTCCTCAAATGGTGCGCCCTTGCTAAAAAAGCCTAACTGGTACAACCCTACTAATCCTCCTGAATAGATGATGGATGTAGAATGGTGTGGGTGGAATATTTCATCCCTGAGACCAAGCTTGGGACAAAGTGAGTGGAATCTTTCACCACTGAGTTGTTCTCTAGGGTTTGTAATATCAAAACTCTCAAAACTGTATGCTCAAGAGCATCAAAAAGCAAATGCCAAATATCCAAGATGAAATGAGAGATGCACCCTAACATTCTCTTTATACTTTTTTTCTCTTTCCTTGTTGAGTTAAGTTAACCCCTAGGGTCAACTCCTAACTCAACCTCCAACGCTCTATTCCTTCATTGAGTTACCGCTTTAACCCTTTTTACCTTTTCATTAAGTCAACTTAAAAATATAACATTAGTTTGGTTGAATTTTCCCCTTTGTGTGAGACTATGGTCTAGTGGGGTTTCCTAGACCACTAAGTCTTCCCAAACCTCTTCATCAAGAGGTGGGGGACATTACAGACATGACAACTAATCAAATGATGACACGTGGTAAGATGAGAATCATGACACATGGAAGCAAACTGTGTGATGACACATTACGATGATGTGGACCATTCTCATGATGACACATGGGTGTGACTCATTTATGACATGGTATGAGGTGGACGATGACAATATTCCAAAATATTATTATTTTATTTGACAATTTTCTAAGGGCTGAATCCTCCAAGCTCCATAATTTCTTCTCTTCTTGTGTTTCTTCCTAAGTGTATAAAACACTTAGTATTATATATTATGAAGAATATAATATCCCAATGCATGTGGGATAGAATTTTAAACCAAAAATTCAAATTTTATGAAGGGAAGCATTAAATTCATCCAAGGGCCCACATTTTCCCATCAATTTTGATTGGCAGTGGTTGAGCGTTGATCTTGCGAAGGCCATAACTTGAGCTCTGGGGGTTGGAATCACACAAACTTTATACCGTTGGAAAGGTATTTCAACGTAGAATATGGTGGTACAGGTTTGAAGTGTCGAAAATTGACACATTTTTCTCAGAAATCAAAATATCAGTAGGTTTCATTTTTAATGGGCTTGCGTGACAACTCAACTTCATGACCTCATATCTTGAGATCTAGGTGACAGATTTGTGCAAAATTTATATTGTTGGAAAGATAAGACGATGAAGATAACATAAGAAGTGATTTATATGGATAAAAAATTGATTATCATTCCCAGAAAATTAAAACACAGTGCTCCTATTTTAAATGGGAAATTAATTAAATTGTGAAAATAAAAGTTTATTTAAAAACTTTTATTAAAAAGGGAAAGGGATCCATTTTTTTTTTTTTGCTAGTTTGTCCGTGACCTGCGGGACTTGCCTATGGATGAGAAACCACGACTCAAGGGCATCTAAGCTGTCAAAATCACTCGGGGATCGCACCCGACCTAAGCCGCACCGACCCTTAACATGGATGGATTTTTTTATCCCCGCAAGTTTCGAACCAGTGACTTTAACATCGAGCGCCTTAACATCAAAATCCATCATTGAAATTCCTACACCTCGGGGACTGAAAAGGGATCCATTTTAGATATGTATATATTGATGATATAATTTAATTAATGAGGAATTAATTAAATGGAAATTTTAAAGAAGAAACTTGTACAAGAATTTCAAGAGAGGAAGAAAACCCTAACTACTTAAGTAGTTAGAAAATCTCTTCTTAAAAAGAGAAGAGAGGTTTCATTAAATGTTCCAATAATCAGTATTGGTAGAGAGGCAGGGAAGAAGATCATATGAAGAAGAAGGTACAACCATGGATACACAATAAAGCTTTTGATCAAAAGAAATAAATATACATCTTCTCCATTCTTTCTATTCTTCTACACCACTTCTCATAGATTTATGCTTGAATCTCAGAGTTGGGCACACAACTGAGTTGTTGAGTGTTTTTCTTGTATTCTTCTACATACTTTTCTTGTATGATCATGGAGTATTTTCATCCACATACATGGCTGTCAAAGTTTAGGTAATGAAGAACATTTCTCATGATTAAAATCCACAAAGAATTGCTTCGGGGTTGATCTTGATTGTATCTTGTAACTTTGAGTTTTAAGTATGAGATATTTGAGGTTGACTTATCAATTTCTCTTTTATTACTAATTTCAATACTCTATTAAAATTCTTTGAGATGATCAAATCATTCTCTCCTATTTCTCATGAAGAAGATATGGATGCGTTTATATACTATTAAGAAGATTGTGTGTGATGTTGATCACAATTTAATTATGATGTTGAAGCCCTCATTCAATATTTTATTATTGTAAAAATACTTTTGCTGCACATAAAGATCATATTGGGTTATTGAAGAACCATTTTCATATAAATCCAAGCAATAAAGATTTGGGGTTTGCTGCCTAGCACTCTCCATAATCCAAGATATTCAAAGATATATATTTTAGCCAAAGAGGAGAACCACCTCTCTAAAAATGAAGGGGGACTAATGTCCTCATGAGGTTGTCGTTTCAGTCTCGACGGATTCAAGTGTCAAAAAAATTGTACCTCTTCTAGACTCTTCATTTTTTCTTTGTCTTGTGTAGTTATAGTGATTCCCCTTTCTAGACTCTTCATTTCTCAACGTCTGTGTTTTTATTTGGACTATTCACCTCTTCATGCATTCCTATTATTTTCTCAAAATTTTGGGGCGTTTTGTTGTCAACCTAGAAAAAATGATTCTTCCAACATGTTTTTCACTGCTCCAACTTTCCAACGAGCCATCACATGCCTGATTTAACCACATGAAACTAGAGATATGGCCCTTTGAAGTTAGCACTCAACAATCATTGATATGGTTTTGAAGTGAATCTCAACTGACATCTGGGAGTTCATGCATTTATCCCATATGCATTAGGGAGTTTGATGATAAAGGGTTTATATTGTTTAATCCTAACAATGTATTTTTTATGTGGATTTAGGAGAGGTATAGAGTTTTGAGCCCGTGTTAATGTTTTGACCATACCCACAATATAAATAAACCAAGATTAAAATAATAAAATAATAAATCCGATGGTCGACAAGTTTTAAAAATCAATATATGGTGCAAAATTGATTGTAGAAACTCGATCTGATGGTAAAACCCAATGGAGGAAGTCTAATGAGTCAAACCCGACATTGAAAGTTCAATTGACTTCAGAATCCGATGGTCAGATAAGAATGTGCAATATGCCAACTTGATGAGGTGATGCTAATAGAATTGCATGCTGTAGGCTTCATGAACATTGATGAAAAGAGTTATCTTGGAAATTCAAAAGGGAAATCTTGAAGAGGCAAGCCTGATAGGCTTGCAAGGTTCAGGTATCGGGAAAAATTGTAGGCGTGGTGAAATATCATTCCGATGAGGAAATTTCGAAGGGACGAGCCCAATAGGTTTGCGGGAAGCTCTTCTCAAAAGATACCATTGAAAAGCATAATGTGACATGCTGACGAGGAAATCCCGAAGAGGCCAACCAGATAGGCTTGCGAGCTCCAGGTGTTGGGAAAAGTTGTAAACAAGGTAGATTGAAATCCTGATGGGGATAATCCAAATAGGTGAATCTGATAGCCTACCATGTTTCAGATATTGGGATAAATTGTGAGAAAATGGTAAATTAACTCCCCGATGGGGAGAGCTTGATAAGGTAAGTTTGATGGCTCATGTCCGATGGTAGAATCCAATATGGGTCAAGGTTCTAACCGTAGTTTGTGGTTTCGGTAAAATAATAAAATAAAATAAAATTTGGATCTGAGGTAAAAATGAAATAAATAGAAAATGTACATGGTGATATAATCAAATCCGGATGGGGTTCGGGAAAAATAAGTATTAATTCCAAATGCTGGAGTCAACGATGATCAAGATCTGATTAGAGAAGAGTCTGGTCAAAAGGAACAAGATTAAGGGCTTCCCATATGCATTTCAAAGTTGAAGCAATGATTCGGATTTATGCAGGAACACAACATAATACACAAATAACCATGAATACAAAGATGCAACAAAAATAACACTTCATTTCATTAATATCAAAGAACTGAAATTTGTTTACAGACATAATAGAAATAAACTAGCTAGGGCACTGGCAGCTTATCTATGAGAAGAGATGTGGTGGCTATAGGCCTCTGAACTCTCTGTTCCCACGAGGCTTGAAGGCCTATCTATTCTTGAGAAACAAGGGAAACCCTAAACATCCAAAAAACCTAACCCTAGGAGATGAAACACCATAATATGGGCTCCATCGGGGTAAATTGGTACATCAATTTCCCAGGGTCGTAACTTTGGCATACTATCTCCGTTTGACACATATGATACATCGTTAGAAAGATCTATCCGAGGACTACAATTGTTGGTAGAAAATATCACTATGATAATTTAAAATAGTAGATGCCCAAAAAATGTCGTTTAGGGCCTCAAAACGGCTCCAGAAGTTCAGGACCCGAAAAACTGCAAAAAATAGTAAATTGTGCGACAGTTAAGGAAATTGAAAAACTGAAAGAAACAATGGTGGGGGTCCAAGTGGAATAGGCGGGTGGCCACCAATATCCACCTGGATCAAGAAATTAGACAAATAAATATGGGGTTTTCCAAGGCACACTTGAGGTTTCCATCTCTTTTTACCAATTGGAGGACCTACTCTTGAGTTTCATGTCTTCTGTGACCAAATGCATATAATCTTCTGTTTCGACATGATTCTCTTAAGGACTTGAAATAGCATAAGTATATTGTAAAGGAAGTGATTTGAAACCTTGTTACTACAACCATATAAAGAATAGCCTTTGATAACAAGGAAGACGATACTTGCTAGTATGTTATACAATTAACATTCTTTCCACTTTCTATTTTACTAACAAATCTATGAAAAAGAGTTGGGCTTGTTAAAAAATGAGGAAATGAAAAGAAGGAATTCCTTAGAAGCAATCATCTATGATCTTAGCCTCTTATGAATAATCTGTTACTCTAAACAAATGTCATGAAAGATGCATGTATCTAATCTTAGTCTCTTGGAAAAGATTAAAGATCATGTGATTCTAGTTATGGATTTTAAATCTAGGAATATGATTAACATGTGAGAGCCTGAGCATGAATACGAGGGAAACAAATACAAGATGAAAAAATGTTGGAATAATGATTCATTTGTAATGTTCTAGATTCAAATATTGTTAAAAGTTGTTTATGTAATCATATATCATAGAGATATTTGTGAGATTGAGATCGAATTTGTTGAGTGAATTAAGGAGTGATTGTTGAGAGATTATAGGAGACGATAACTTCCCAAGACATCTTTTCTACGTGTTTAAATACATGTTATGGTAATGGAAAAGCTTGAACTGGGTGTGCATTATTGTTAAATTTATTTTCTCCATTATTGTTGGTGTGTAATTCTTCATTTGGTATCAGAGTAGGTTAAGGAGGAAAGTGACTTCATGTTGTTATTTTGTGTGTATAAACTGAGAGCCCATGAGATGATAAGATGAGTTCACGGAGTTGAGAGATCGTGGAGCTGAGAGGTTCTTCATTTGACCAAATATATTCATCCATGGATTTTCCAAACAACGTACTGTCCAACAATGTACGAACTGGGCGAATCTAGACCTGCATATAGATCTCAGAGAAGGATATGCATGCATGATTTAACATCCAAACAAGAAGCACTTTGAACTTCATGTCAGAGAGGGGAAGATTATAAGAGAGAGAAGTGTCAGAACCCCCGAGTCTTACAAGTTCGACATCAACAAGTTCAAGTCAACATCATAATCAAGTTACATGCAATTGAGACAAAATTACTAAAAGAACCCGACGGAAAATATATTTTCTTTTCCACACATGGTTTTCATTTGTTTATTGGAATAAATTTGTGGAGGTCAAAAAAGTGCTTATTGGAAAATAATGAGACTTGTTTTTTAATTTGCATTTAATATGAGAGGTGTAGTTTTTTAAAAACGTGATTGGTATATTTTATTGTAAAGCTTTCTCACAAATTTTGTAATAGTTACTTTTTCCCTCTCTTCAAAAGGATTAGGTACTGAAGGAGATTCACTTGTGAGAATTGGAATTTATTTATATAACCTTTTCACCTCGCATTAAGAGAGAGTGACTTAAGAGAGATATTGTATTTGAAAATATTTTCTTGTAATTTTGGCGACTATCGATATTTCTTAATTCTCTTTGTATTCATAAAATTAATAAAAGATTCACTTGGTGGTGGTTGAGTCCCATTTTTAGAACAATTGTTTTCATCTCGGGTTGAAGTGGGACAATGAGTGTGTTCTCTCTTGCTCCTTTTTGGTGTCTTGTACATTTTCTTCAAATGGCGACAAACAATATCGTGTTTTTTTTTGACAATAACGGTTAATGGAGCTTGTATTTAATAAACAATGGCAAGCCAGTGGTTCAGTTACATAGGGTCTTGTTCTACAAGACTAGGCTAAGCAACCTTTCATAGCTATTACAAGATGCAACATGCTAGAATAACTACAGTTACATAGAGCTTAACAAAAACACT
Source organism: Picea engelmannii (assembly GCA_009831015.1). Taxonomy (NCBI): domain Eukaryota; kingdom Viridiplantae; phylum Streptophyta; class Pinopsida; order Pinales; family Pinaceae; genus Picea; species Picea engelmannii. The sequence goes on from ML794163.1 coordinate 250,009, forward strand.
TAGTTTCCTTGCGTGGCTTATACAAAATGCCAATACACAATGTTTGATGCATTCTGGAGCTGCTTTCTGATTACTCTGGGCCTTTCTTCTTGGACTGGTCTCTTTCCATCTTCCATTCCTTATTCATTTGTTCCATCTGTTGCTCCAGGTTGCTAACTCTCTCTTCAAATTCTTTCTTTGGGTCTTTTAGCTCCTTCCTCAGCTTCCCCAACGCCTCACGCAGTCCTGATCTGGTGTGTATTATGTCATTCTCAAGCACCTCCATTCTTCTCCTTGCCTCACTATCTAAATTCTGAAGAAAGTCGTCCAAATTAATCAACATACTGCGGAGCTTCTACACGTTTTCTTCTAGTGCTGTTATTCTTTCCTCCACTGTTAGCTTATTCCCCAAGCTTGACGCCATCTAGGAGGTTTCTGTTGAATCGCTACTGCTACTCCTAGTCTCTCTGCCTCTTCTCTCTTTGCCCTTTCTTAGCCTCTTTTCTAAATGCCTATTCTCTTACTCTGTTCGTTCCCTTCACTACTGCTTGAGATAAATAGTGCTTCCTTAGAATCCTTTCCCCACAGGATTCGCTGTACTAGGGTATGGGAGGAAGCCTGCAATTCAGTGACCAAATGATGTCGCCCTCCCTCAACTCTGAAGCTCGTGCGTACTGGATGGAGTGTAGTTTTCCTTTCTCTTGTTCTATCATCTTGTCCAAAAGACCACTTGCAAAGTCGAACCGATTTGGAAGTTTACGGGATTCCCTAATTGACCATAATTCCTTTGAGGAACATGCACCCTTTCTCCAAATGGGATCCCAAGTTGGCCTCTTCATCATCTTGAGAATTGTTTCCTCGAAGGACGTGGAACAACTGAATATAGTGAAACTATCCCAGAAGTAACTTGATTTTGTCTAGAGAGTGTTGGAGTTGGGCGTTTGGCACTCTGATGCGCTGAATTAATGCTTGGATTATAATCCTAGAGTCCCCTAGAATGACCAAGTCTCGAACATTGAGGATTAAGGCTTGAGTGAGCCCTTGCTAGAGGGCAAGGGTTTCTGCCCTGTTATTGGATTCAACGTCAATTCCCCAGGCAAACCGAAGGATGGTAGTTCTAGCGGGGCTTATTATAATCCCTCCTCCACCTGCCGCCCCTGGGTTCCACTTTGAGGCTCCATCAAAGGAGAGAAAATTGGAGTTCATAGATTTTTTCCACTCTTCCAGTTCTTGCTTCCCCAACCTGAGCTCCCAGCTACAATTGGGGGGGATTAAGGGACAAGGAGCCTGAGGATTTTGGAGGCCAAGGTGCCTCAACCAACCTTCTTCATCCCTTTCTAAAGGTTTCAAATTTGAAGCCTTGATGAAGTGGGGAGCACTCTCGCTGAAGAGAGCCTTGATCCTTGTGGCTACCTGATCTGGGATCCTCTTTACTTCTCTAAATAACCGATTGTTCCTTTCAATCCAGATCTTCCAGAGGATAAATTTTGGGATCGTTCTCGAGATTGATAGTAGGTGTCCTTGATTGGTTGTCTGGAATGGACATAGTGAATTCCAATTCGAAAGCAACGAGTGAGTTCCCTATGGGAGAGAAGGGGCTAGAGCTCCAAGTCCAAGAGTAATCTGCCAGACCTCCCTAGCGTAGTGGCATCCCAACAATAGATGGTCCATTATCTCCTCTTCTTGGCAGCAGAATGGGCATCTGGAGGGTCCTTCCCACCCTCTTCTTCTAAGGTTTTCCCATGATATAACTCCCCTATGTGCCACTATCCATACAAACATATCTATCTTTGGGATGGACTTCGATGTCCAAACGAATTTCCATATTATAGGGTCTGGAGGAACATGGGGGATTGAAGCGATATGGAAATACCCTGCGACTGTGGTGTATGGTCCAACGCGATGGCTCCAAGCTCTCCTGTCTTTTTTCTTTTTCTATAATGGGTATTTCCCTTACAACATACTCTTTAAGGTGGACCAATCTTCTTCCAAGTCTTGGGGAAGGCTTGTAATTTTCCAGCTTAACCAGGGGTTGTTCTCATCGTTTCCCCAGCATGAAATATCCCATAGGCTGTAAAGATTGTGAATTTGCATCCAGTCTCTGAGTCGCCTTAGTTATTGCTGTGCTGAGAGTGGGGGTTCTTCCAGGACTGAGTCATCCCAGATGCTGATATCTTTCCCATTTCCTGGAATCCAAGTGATTTGGGAGTGGAACTGTTGCATAGCTTTCTGGCAGAAGGTGAAGATCGGGGAACCTTTCCCCACTTTTGCTGGCTTTTCTAGGCATTTTTTCCTTGGTCCGCGAAAGTATTTCTTCCAAAGGGATATTTTTCTCCAAGTGGGTTTCCCTGTGATTGTATTCCATAAAATCTTTGCCCCCAGTGCTAAGTTTTGGGTTTCGAGGTATTTGAATTGGAGGCCCCCTTCTAGATAAGGCTTGGAGGTTTTCCCCCAGCTTATAAGATGCAACTTCCTTCCCGTTTGCTTCCCTCCCTCCCACAGAAATCACCTGATCATCACTTCTATATTCTGGGTTACTGTACTAGGGGCCAGAAGGAGAGAGCTTTGGTAGATTGGGATGCTAGCTAGCACTGCTTTGATAAGAACCACTTTGCCTGCTAGATTCAACCAGTTAGCTCCCTAGGATTTAATTCTATTCTTGATCCTTTCTGTCAATTGATTCCAATGCGAGGCTTTAGGGATGGATTTGAAGATAGGAACTCCCAAATACTTGAATTCATCCAATTGGTGCAGCTTTCCATTCCCAGGATTATTGAGATTTCAAGCATTTCCCTTGGGGTGATGTTCCATCAATAGATTTTACTCTTATTCAAGCTGATCAAACTGCCTGAGATCTCTGTGTAGGTGTCTAACTCCTTTTTGAATTTCTTAGTTGTCACTAAACTCTCACCTTCGAGGAGCAGCATGTCATCTGCAAATTGGGCATGGTTGATATCCTTTACTCCAGTTGCAATATGAAGTCCAGAAAGATTGAGGTGCATTTGACCATAATCGAGTTGGAAGCTAATGACAAAGGCTTGGATGGCATAAAGAAGGGGGGAGAGGGGGCACCCTTGTCTAAGTCCTCTGGAGGCTTGAAAGAACTTAGTGGCTCTTCCATTAACCAGAGGGGCTATCCAAGGAGAGGTGATACAAGCTTTGATCCAATTTATGAAGGGAGGGGCGAAACCTAACTTTCCCATCACTTGAAACAAAAAATTGTGTCTTACCCTGTCAAACGCATTTGCTAAGTCGAGCTTGACTATCATACCTTTGTCCTTCCGTCGGATACTCGAGTGTAGAGCCTCTTGAACAAGGATGATGTTGTCCATTATATGCCTGCCTTTAATAAAACCACCTTGATTTTTCGAGATGATAGCAGGAAGAGTATTTTTTTATTCTGTTAGCTATTATTTTGGTGAGGATTTTGTAGCTGGTATTGCAAAGGGAGATAGGATGGAACTTGTCAAAGCTATACGCTCCTCTTTCTTTTGAGAACATCGCTAAGAAGGAAGAGTTTGTTCCTCCTCCAATTCTGACGCAGGACTGGGATTTCTTGATGATCTTGGTGAGGTCTGAGGTGATGAGGTCCCAACTATTTTGATAGAATTTGGCTGTAAAGCCGTCTGGGCCGGGGGCTTTGTCTGGATGCAACTGATATAAGGCCTCTTTAATTTCTTGTTGATCCACTACCTTGGTTAATTTGTTATTGACGTCTTCATGAACACAATTTTGAATCAGACCCAATGGGTAGGAATTAGGGTCATTGGCCACGTTCCGAGTCTCTGTGTAGAGGGACTCAAATGTTTGCACAACTGTCGATTTGATGCCTTCAAAATCTGTTATGATTTGGTCTTGAATGTGGATTTCCGTTACCTTCTTGAACTTCTTCCGGGCCTCCGCTTTCTTGTGGAAGAATTTAGTATTCTTATCCCCTGCTTCTAGCCAGAGACACCTAGACTTTTCCTCTCTGCATGCTTGGTGCAAATTTTTTTGCAGCTTTGCCTCTTGATGCATGTTTTCTTAGGTGGTTTCCAAGTCTTACATTCTGAGCTGATGGATTTCTAGCTTCCTTTGCGCTTCTTGACGGTCAGTTGTGGGACTTGAGAGGGATTTGGCCTAGGATTTTAATGTTGCCTTTAGTCTTCTAAGCTTTTCTTCCCAAACAAAGAAGGGGGAACCTTTCACTATTCCATTCCATGTTCTGGAAACCAAGGCTAGGTAGCTTGCCTCCTGGATCCACTTTGGGTTGAATCTGAAGGGGATCGAACCTAGATTGGTTTCAAAGGAAAAGTCTAGGGTGATTGGCTTGTGGTCTGACACACTGTGCGGGAGAATGGTAGACGACAGATTAAGTCCCATAATCAAGAAAGTGCTTTGGGCTAGGAATCTGTCTAGCCTAGCTGCAATATGCCACGACCCCACCCTCTTATTTGACCAAGTGTATTTTCCTTTAGCTGGCTTTATATCCTCCAAATCTTAGGAAGACATTAAATCCTCTACCCATTCCCTTGCTAGATCTCAAATGATTGAGCCTCCTTTTTTCTCAGTCGCTGCAAGGGTTAGATTTAGATCCCCCCCCCGAGGATGATGTTTTCCAACTCGTTTTGTTGTAGAAAATCCCTTAAGGTTTCCCAACAGATTTTCTTATCTTATAGAAGGGCAGGCACAAAGAGGTTGAAGAGGCTTATCTAAAAACCTGTTCCCAGATGGAGAAGGCTAGTGAAGATCCAGTGTTTTCATGTTTCGTGCTTGACAAGATCGTACTTCTTTGAGTTCAAGAGCATGCCCAGTTCGCCTGAGGCACCTCTTGCGCTTTTAACAATTCCTTTGCTGGTGTTCCATCTAGATTTTTCTTTTCTAATGAATTCTTGTCCTTCCATCTTGGTTTCTTGGATTAGTAGGATCTCAGAGTTTGAGGTTTTGATGATGTCTTTGAGTGCCTCTTCCTTAGTCTTATTGCCGAAACCCTTACAATTCCAAGAGACTAGTTTCATTGATTACCTGAGGGGGAGTTGTGGCCTCCTTGGGGGGCCCTAGATTTTTTCCTAGTTTGTCTGACACTGATTAGCTGTTTAATGGTTGGCTGTGATCCACTCTGGATGTCTTTGTAGGTCTCCTTTTCTCTTTCTGCTTTTTTTGTTTTCCTACCTCTGCTTGGCTTTTTTGGAGTGATATTGGTGCCGCTATCTTCCTCACTGCTACTGTCTGAAAAAACCTCACCTTCCTCCACCTATGGATCTTTGCTGGGTTCTTTTGATTTTGGTCCTTGTTCCTTTGCCCTCTCTTGCATTGGGATTTCTATCGGTTCTAGGGTAGGTTCCGTTGTTCCGAATCTGCTACGGGGTTTTGCTGTGGCTCTACCTCTGCTGCTTCCTTTATCTTCTCTAAGTCGGTCACCATACCACTATTTCCTGTTTCTACATTGAATCCTTGCTCTGCTGGTTGTGCCTGGACCATCTTTTCAGGTCTTGGGCCCTTTACCTTTGAGGAGGGTCTCCCTCTTCTCACCTATTTCCAACCTTCATTTGTTTCTTTGTCCTTGTTAAGATCTTTAGGGTAGTTCCTCTGAAAGTGGCCATATTCGTGACATCCCCTGCATTTGAACGACAACTGTTCATAGTCAAGTTTTTGGTAGTGTTGTCAATCTCCTACCTTTAGCTTGATTGCCTCTGGGAGACCAACCTCAAGGTTTACTTGCACACAAATGTGGGCACAAGAATATTGATCCTTTGGATCTGCCCTATCGATGTAGTGTCCGAGTCCATTACCAATTGCTTGGAGCGAGGAGGTGTTCCAGTAGTGGATTGGTAGATTTGGGAGTCTGACCCACACCGGGACTTCCTTGGGGAGTTTCGACTCCAGGTCAAAACTGGGATTCCAGTAGTTCAGGTAGAGCCCTTGTGTTCTCATGAAAAAGGGCCCATTTATGAAGACAGGTCCCGATATGCTTCTGAGATGAATTCGAAGATGTAATAACCTCTTCCTACTGCATAGAAAGTTACACTATTCTGTATTAACGATCACCAGTTCCTTTGAATCCAATTATCTGTGGTCTTGGCAGAGGGCCAAAGTCCCATGAACTGTCCAACCAACCCACGCTCTGACAGGGACACTGCTACTCATATGGGATGGTCTGGGGGCAGGTCGATTTTAGGGATCGAATCCAGTCGTTTGACAAAGCTGGGCGGAGTGGTGGAGGGGAGCTTCTTTTCGTGGGCGGCCAAAAGCTTACGGAAAGCCATGCTGGGTGAGGGAGGGGCTCAAGGCTCCCCACCTCTGAGGGTGGCCATGGACAGCCCTAAACGACCTCAACTTGGAAGCCACAATTAGGGCAGCACACTCCTATTCCAGTTCCCTGAGTAAGTTGGGGATAATATAATTGTGGCAAACAATATTGTGTTACCTAAGCTTCTTGGCACAAATTATTTTTGTTGGAGCAAACACATACAACCCATATTTATCACTAAAGATTTATGGGAACTTATAATTGATGGATATGTTATGCCTTCTGATGAAGAATTTAAAGCATTGAATGCCGATGAAAAACAATCTTTAAATAAACTTATAAAGAAGGACAATGAATAACTTTCTCTTATAAGTAGCACAATTGAAGAAACTATATTTCCAAGAATTAGTGTTGTAGAATCATCGAAGCAAGCATGGGATATCTTAAATAACACATATGAAGGTGTGGCTGTAGCCAAATTGCAAACATTAAGGTGGAAATTTGAAAATGAAAATATGCACAATAATGAATCCATTCATGACTATATCACAAAAAATGAAAGATCTTGTTAATAAGATGAGGTCATTAGGTGAAGATATTCTAGAAAGAATACTACTTGAGAAAATTTTAAGAAGTGTTTTGCCGAAATTTCAGATGGTCACCACCACTATTGTAGTTTCCAAATATTTAAACACAATGGAAATTGATGAATTGAGTGTTTATTTGCTAAATGTTGAAGAAAGTAATGTAATTGAGGAAATGGAACATAATTTTTCCATAAGGCATAGAGGAAGAGGAAGAAGCGGGGATCAATATCAGAATCAGAATCAGAATAGGCATCCACAATAATAAAAAAATTATCAAGGAAATGCATCCACTTGAAGAGGCAGAGGAAGAAGTCCAAGTCAGTTCAGAGGAAGAAGTAGAGAAGGATCTCATGGAAGAGGAGGAGGCAAAGATGGAGCTAGAGACATATATGGAGATGTACAGTGTTATTATTATCATAAATTTGGTCATCTTGAGAAATATTGTTATGCAAAATTGCGAGATATGGAACATAAATGTGCAAATACAGTTGTTGAAGAAACTAGGAATGAGAAGTTATTCATATCAAGTTTGATGGCACATAATGAAGAAAGTGAAGCTTGGTATATTGATTCAGGATGTTCAACTCACATGTCATTTCAGAAGTTGTTTACTAGAATAAATGACAATTATTCTGATAAAGTTATATTTGGTGATGATAGTGTTTTTGAAGTTAAAGGGAAAGGTACATTTGCAATTCCAGCGTTGCATGGAAAGAATGAGTTTATTGAGGACACATTGTTGACATCATCATTGAAGAAGAACCTACTTTATGCAGGACATATGTTGGATCAAAACTACAAATTAGTGTTTGATAATAAAGAGTGCTTAATCATGGATAAGTTAAATAAAAATGTAGTTGTAGCAAGATGATAAATGATTGAAGACATAATTTTTAAGCTTTCTTTTGATTCAAGTAACTCACACAGTTTGAAAGTTACAGAAGAAATGAATTGTATGCTTTGGCATTTAAGGATGAGACACTTGATTTTTCATAGTTTGGCATTGTTAAGGAAGCATAACATGGTGAATGGTATTTCTTATATCAAGATGGATGATGAAGTATGTGAAGGGTGCATTTTTTGGAAACAACATAGGGAAAGTTTCTCAAATAAAACATGGAAGGATAGAGAACATCTAGAACTGGTACATTCATATATATGTGGTCCTTGTAAATGTGTTGAAACTTCACAGAATAGATCTAGCTAAACAATAATACACACATTTGTAGATAGAATTGGAGAAAGAAGAAGAAGGAGAGAAATAATGGAAGAATTCTCATTAACCGTTATGAATAATGTATAATTTACACATTTTATACTCTGTATAACTCAATGAGTTCGACTTGAGGATAGCCAATGTGCCATAGTGGTGGTCTAGAGTGATCTGGACACACACCAACAATTACAGGAGTGAACTGCCACCTAGTTGAGTTAACTAGTCAACTAGTCTTCAGCTAACTGACTGAACAAAGAATAGGGAGGAGTTAAATTATGGAATCAAGGTTAATGTGCCACTTTGGTGATGATACCAAGGCAAGGTCAAATTATCATGGTGATTATCCCAATGTTGCATGGTGACAAAACCAATGCAACATATAAACTCAACTCAACTAGTCAAACTAAAGTGTCAACTGAAAGAGAATATTCTCCAGGTGGAAATTCTCCCCTAAATTATAGGAGACTGGATAATGACTAATTATGACTAATAAACAAGGAAAAACCTTAGGAAAATAAATCCTATGTGTGTGTGAAGTAACTCCAACACCCCCCCTGAACATCACTATGGTGAAAATAAAGATTGGGTCCCGACAACGAGGCCATGTTAGGTACCCAAGTACAAAATATACACTGAAAATAAAGTGAGGAAAGAGGGAAAACCTCATGGGAAACCCCCCTCCCCCTCAAGGTACAATGTATGTAAAAGTAAGAACTATAGTTGCTAGGCAACTGTGTCCTTCACTCCAAGATGACCTCGCAGAGAATGGAATTTATGCTCAGTGAAGGTCTTGGTGAAAATGTTTGTCGTCTGTTCTGCTGAAGGACAGAACCGTAAGTCAATGATCCCCTCGTGTACTAAGTCACAGATGTAGTGCATGTGGATATCGATGTGCTTCATCCAATGAATCTGAACTGGATCTTTGCAGAACTTCAGAGTTCTCTGGTTGTCACACCAAATGACGATCGATCGATGAAACTAAATGCCTAACTCAATGAGAAAATGTTGTAGCCACATAGCCTGAATAGTTATGTTAACTACCCCTCTGTACTCTGCCTCAGATGAAGATAGAGAAATGGAAAATTGCTTCTTTCTCCACCAATAGATAGGCCTAGAACCAAGATTGAGTGAGTAACCAGATGTGGACTTGCGATCAATGCTATCGCTAGCCCAGTCAAAATCAGTAAACCCAATGAGATCTAATGTAGAGTCTGCCTTGTATGTATCGAAGGATACAATTTACAACTTTCCAATGTAGCTGATGAAACTCCTGCATGAACCTGGAAACTATGCCAACTGCATATGATAGGTCTGGTTTGGAGTGTGTTGTTAACCAATGGAGTCTCCCCGCCATCCTCAAGTTTTACTCTTGATAGGAAAGGAGTCAAAGTAGACTTGTAGTACGTCATGTGGAATCTCTCAAGGGGATCTCATGCATACTTGGATTGAGACAATTTGATGCCTGATGCATCCTGACTGATCTCAAGTCCAAGAAAAAAGTGTAGCAGACCCATGTCTGTCATCAAAAACCTGTCATGAAGAATCCTCTTGACTGCAACAATCGCTGAAGTCGAGCAACTAGTGATCAACAAATCATCGACATATAGAACTAAAAGTAGAAGTGAATCAATCATCCTGAGCATGTAGACATTCATGTATGATTTACAATGTACAAAGTTATGTGACAATAGGTAGGAGTCCATCTTGGCATACCATGCCCTCGGAGCCTGCTTGAGGCCATAAAGTGAGTTCTTCAGTCGACATACCAAAGATGAGTCCTGCATAAATCCCTGGGGCTGCTCCATGTAGATCTCCTCAGATAGATCACCGTGAAGAAATGCATACTTCACGTCCATTTGATGGACTTCCCATGCCTTGGCTGCCGCAATGGAAAGGGCCAATCAAATGGAATCCATCTTCGCTACTGGAGCGAAGGTCTCATCATAGTCAATACCATGAACCTGATAAAAGCCTTTGGCAACAAGCCTGGCTTTGTATCTATTGATCTGTCCATCCACGACACTCCTAGTCCTGTAGACCCATCGACATCTGACAAGTTTCCTCCTAGAAGGAAGGGGAACCAGATCCCAAGTCTGGTTCTCGAGGAGGGAGTTTTACTCCTCCTGCATGGCGGATTCCCAAAAGGTATTTCCAGCAGCCTTTCCATAAGATTGTGGATCATAAGACTGAACCAAGAAAAGATGCCTGGAGGACAATGATTCAGTGGCGGTGAGTGCAACCAGAGGCTCCTCGAAATCAGATCGAGTCCTCCTAGTATCGGTTGGATCACCAACGAGATCCCCTGCATCCTGAAGAGTAGTATGTGCCCACTTGGGCCTCTGCTCTGGCTCTTTAACTGCATCTAGATGCTCTGACTCTGCATATGACTATACTGACTCTGAATCATCTGAGTCCTCTGAATCAGAACTCTCATCTGAAGAAGAGTCGACATGTGCATGCTCATCATCTCGAATAGGTGAAAGAGTGAAGGTGTCTGGATGCGGCTGCTGAGGTACATGCGAGACACTCTCCTCGAATTGGACACTACGCTCAATGCTGAGCTAGTTCGAGGAAAGATCAATAAGCTGATATCCCTTCACACCGTCGAGGTATCCAACAAAAATGCACTCCATGCTATGTGGATCAAGTTCCTTCCTCTTTTAAGAGGGAATACGGGCCCATGCACATGAATCAAAAATGCAAAAGTGGGCCACTTCTGGTTTGAGGCCGCTCCAAGCCTTGTAGGGGGTATTATCCTTGACAGATCTATGAGGAGATCTATTTTGGATGCATGTTTCATAGTTAAGTGCTTCGGCCCATAGTCTCTGTGGTAGTGAATTTGCATGCAACATGCAAGATGCCATCTCCTTTAGAGATCGATTTTTTCGCTCAACAACTCCATTTTGCTGCGGAGTATAGGGAATTGTATGCTGCAACTGAATCCCTGCCTCATGGAAAATATTGTGGATCTCATGATTCACATACTGTTGTTGGGTATTTTACCCTACGGACTAGTAAGCTAGGGTTCTAAGCCTACATGCAGATCATGACCCTTCAGATTTAATCTTTATCCTTCTACCCAAAATCTCAACCCCTTTTCTCAGGCAAACACAGTAAGAATGA
>ML794163.1:261856-273682 GCA_009831015.1 Picea engelmannii
CCCAGTAAGAAGTTAGGGCGCGGGTTGCTTGTTTTCAAGTGAATTTTGAGGAATTACTCAGCATGGCTTTGGCTAGGAAGAGGCATGAGTTGGCCTGATGCCAGGTAAACCTGTATGGTGCATTTTAGGGTTATAACACATACTCTCCCCTGTTATCAATGTTGAGTCTCTATTTTGACATAAGATAATGCCCTATATTACCCTATATCTAAGCCTTTTTGCCTCTGTTATAAACCTATACTAGACTACTCCCTCCCAAAACACATGCCTAATATCTATGTCATGTCCACAAGAGGTAATTGATGATTTAAAGCATGTTTGTTTAACTTTCTTAAATTAATTCGATTGAAAGTGTTTTATTTTGTATAGTCTTAATGATTTGATTTATGAGCAGTCTATCCAGAACTACCAGACACCATGTAATACGGTACCAAATCCATTCCGGTACCCAAGACAATTTTTAATCCGGTACCAACTCCATTCTGGTACCAAGACGTGTGCTATTCTAGTACTACCTACTCTGTTCTATTCCGGTACTAGACTCACGACTGTGTGTAATCTGGTACTAGAACCTCTGTTTCCAGAATCCTTCAGTTGGACCTGAATAATGGTGAAGATTTCGAGAAGACAGTTGGATAGAAGCGCCCGAGTCAGTTTTCTAGTTGCAAGAGACTCCATCACTCATGCACTTCGTGTCATGAGGATGGAGTCGATTCCTAAAAATTCGATGTAAATCTTAAATGTGAAATTTCTCAAACTATTTAATGTTTATCCATAGATATTGATAGTATCAGCTTACCTTATATAAGGAATGATGTATAGATGATAAAAGGATATATAATAGTGAATGTAAGCAATATACGAGAAGAACTAGACAATACTTATCATTGTCATGTATGAAGTAAAAGACCGTTGATCCAATTTACCAGTTGAATTAATAAAGAAGATCTTTTATGTCAATTCTTGGATGTGAGTGAAAATTTTTAGTCTGTTACTCCCTTAAGAGGTTCCTTGTTGGTTCGGAAAGGGCCCACTGCCCCAACTAAGGTAAACCTCCTTGTATACGTTCTGTGTGTTTGTGTGGATAGTTTACAACAGTGTGTGTGTGATTAGTCTTTATTTCATTTTCAGGATTGAGCATTGAGTTAATCATTTTGGATTGGTGTGAATAAGTAAGTGTTAGATCGAATAGACATTTCATTCTCAGATGTTGAAGGTAGCTATTTCATAATTTGAAGTGTGGGACTGATATTTTGAGTTTATGATTGTAGTAGACCTAGTATCACAAGGGACCAGGAGACTTTATATTTCATCTTCATGTGCTGTAATAAAGTCTTTCAGTTATACTGAACTTCCCTTGTGCTTGTTTGATTGAATTACATGAGGTTGAAGTTGGCTTTTGTTTCGAGAATGGTTGGAATTGATTGTTTTAATTGTTACATGAGACAAGCTTCTTAAAGTTCATCTTTTCAATTCAAGCGCATGAAATGAAAAAAACTTGTTTCTCTAGGACAACATCTCTTTGATTGACTATTTGTTTAAGTTTCATTATCAGTTTTCTCTTCTAGGTTCAGAGGATACTTTGAAGTATTTAGAAATCTTAGAAATAAGATTTTTATGTTATTAATTATTTCCTATATGCAACAGACTTAGGTAGGTTACTTGTTCTCGACACATATGGTGTAACGACTCTTTCGATTACGAATCCTGGATTGACATTTAAATGAGTGTGAGATATACATTGAACATATTTACGCACCAACAATCAGTTTAGAGGAAATTGATCTTCTTTTCGGACTATGTCTCAACCAAGGCTTTGAAATCTTTGAGGTGTTGAAAGACCTTGGATTTTTGCTTGAGAAAGTACATCCAAGTAAAACGTGAGAAATCATCAACAAAAATGAGAAAAAACCTCACTTTGCTGATGGATGGATGCGGAAAAGGACCCATAAGGTCACTGTGGATCAGATCTAAAGGTGCAGAAGCTCGCTGAGACTTTCCTTTGTCAAATTTCTCTTGAGGGTGTTTCTCGAGAACACATCCCTCACATACTCCCTTGGAGAAATGGATGTCTGGTATATCACCAACTAATTTGTGCTTGATAAGATGTTGCATGTATCTGAAATTCAAATGTCCAAACCTTTCGTGCCATATCCTACTACTTTCATCATCATGAGTAAGCAGTAAAGCAAAATTAGGTTCAATGAATTCAGAAAATGTATACAATCTAGACTGATGATTTACCTCACCGGTAGCAACCCTGGAGTTGGTTTGCATGTCGTAGATGTCCATGACATTCGGTGTGAATAAAAATTTCTTTCCGGTGCCAGAATTTGTCATCTGATATACAGAGAGAAGGTTGACAACAAGTTTGGGAACATGCAACATGTTCTCGAAGCTTCCATTGGTGAGTTCAATCCTTCCTTTTTCGGTGACTTCGACATAATAGTTTCCCCCCATCAGAATGGGATGAACTTTGCATGAATCCAATGAAGAATAGACTTCTTCTGAGATAGCCATGTGATGTGATGCTCCTGAATCTACGATCCAAGCATCCAGAGAGGAGTTGATGACAATCAAGGCATGGCTAGAATTGCCTTTCTTGGAATTTGGATCTTCTGGCTTCTTCTTCTTTGCACCCTCGGGGATATGATCTCCAAGGTTGTTTTGCTGAAGTATTTGAGACATTAGATATATATTTTTTTTCATGCATGCGGATTCCAAATGGAATCCTTTGTGATAGTACGTGCATTTCTCCCCTTTTCCCCTTTGGATCCAGAGGCATCGGTGAAGGGTTTTGTGTACCCTTCCTTCTTCGGGTGTGCATGAGATTTCCATTTATCTTTATCTTTAGATTTCTGATATTTGTGGCTGCCGTCATGCACAGTGAGTGCATGCGCCCTTGGGCCCTTGATTGTGCCCATGTTGATGAGCTTGGTTTTCTATTGTGTCAGGGATTCGATAAAGTCCTTAAGAGAAGGCATCTTCCAGGTGGATCCAGAGGAGAATCTGACAGTATGGAATGTGGATACGAATACATAGAATTCATGACCAATATTGGAGAGAATGGTGAGAACCATTTGTTTCTCCTCCTTCGATTTATCAAACCCGCAAGCTTTGAGTTGTAAAGAAATCTTGGATATTCTCAAACCTTTTTGGATCCAATGTGAGAAGATCCACCTACAACATGTGTCCCCTCATCTCATCCTGTTTGCTAAAGAGCCCTTCCAATATGGTCTATGCTTCATTGGGAGTCTTACAAGAAGATATATGAAAAAGGAGATTGGGAGAAATAAGACTGCAAATTGTTTCGAGTGCCTCATCCATGCGATTTAAGCACTTGGATTTTTCTATGGATGATGTCGGCTCTGGATCTGTATTCATGGTTAACCTGTACAACCATCTGGACTGAATATGTATGGATATTTTCTCCTTCCATGGAAAATAGTTGTAAGGTGTAAGGATGAATTATTTTTGGAATTCCATCTTTCCGCTGTCTTCAATCTTTTGTACCTGCAAATTTTTTTGGTGTAGATTTTTCTTAGCAGTCCGTCAGCTCTGATACCATGTAAATGTGTTGAACTTTCACATAGTAGATCTAGCTAAACAATAATACACAAATTTGCAGAGAGAATTGGAGAAAGAAGAAGAAGGAGAGAAAGAATGGAAGAATTCTCATTAACCATTATGAATAAGGAATAATTTACACATGATATACTCTGTATAACTCAATGAGTTCGGCTTGAGGATAACCAATGCACCATAGTGGTGGTCTAGAGTTATCTGGACACACACCAGCATTTACGGGAGTGAACTTCCACCTATTCTAGTCTCTCAGGTAGTTACGGGAGTGAACTGCCACCTAGTTGAGTTAACTAGTCAACTAGTCTTTAGTTAACTGACTGAACAAAGAGTAGTGAGGATTTAAATTAGGGAATCAAGGCTAATGCACCACTCTGGTGATGATACCAAGGCAAGGTCAAATTAGCATGGTGATGATCCCAATTTTTCATGGTGACAAAACCAATGTAGCATCTAAACTCCACTCAACTAGTCAAACTGAAGTGTCAACTGAAAGAGAATATTCTCCAGTTGGAAATTCTCCCCTAAATTATAGGATACTGGATAATGACTAATTATGACTAATAAACAAGGAAAAACCTTAGGAAAAATAAATCCTAGGTGTGTGTGAAGTAACTCCAATAGTCTCATGAAAACTATGTATTTTGGAAAGACACACTATTTTCTCACCTTCATTGATGATTATTCTAGGAAAACTTGGGTGTATTTTTTGTAGGAGAAGTTTGAAGTGCTTACTCATTTTCTTGAGTTTAAGGATTTGGTTTAAGACCAAAGTGGTTTGAAAATTCTCACCCTAAGAACAGATAATAGGGGAAAATACAAGTCAAATGAATTTTTGAATTATTGCAGGAAGAATGGAATAAGCGGGAGTTTGCCAATTCCTACTCTCCTCAACAAAATGGAGTCTCAGAAAGGAAAAGCAAGACCATAGTTGAAATGGCTTGGAGCATGCTAAAAAATAAGTCTCTTGGAAATGAATTTTGGGCCGATGTAGTGCACACAACAATTTACACTTTCAACATATGTCGTACAAGAGCAATATTGAATTTGACTCTAGAAGAAGCATGGTTAGGATACAAACCAAGTGCAACACACATGAAAGTTTTTGGTTGCACTGCATATGCACATGTTCCTAAGGAAAAGAGGAGAAAATTTGATGATAAAAGTGTGAAGTGCATTTTTATTGGATATAGTATTCAAATGAGAAGTTACAGGTTGTTTGATCCTTAAACAAACAAGGTTATTATAAACATATATGTTGTGTTTGATGGGAATTAAATTTATTAGATAGAACATGTATAGATAGAATTAAGAAAGCATGAAGTAGTCATGGGAAATGGCTGTAATTCTAAGACAAGTGAAGATAAGAAGAAGTCGAAGTGGTTAACTAGAGGTCATTCTAAAAGTGATATGATGGTAAAAATTTTGAGAAAAGAATTACTAGATCACAAAGTTCTATTTTGAATTTTGCAGTTATGGCTAAAGTATTGAAAATAGACGACCCAAATAATTATGCAGAAGCATGGAAGAAGAAAGAATGGAATGAAGCTATGGAAGGATAATTGAATGCCTTGGTGAGAAATGATACACGTGACTTGGTCAATTTACCAAAAGGAAAAGATGTAATTGGTACTAAATAGGTTTATAAAACTAAGTATAAATAAAATGGCACAATTGATAAGTATAAAGTGCATTTAGTTGCAAAAGGTTATGCACAAAAGGAAGACATTGATTATATAGAGACATTTTCTCTAGTGGAAAAGTTGGACAAAATCAAGATGGTACTTGAATTGGTTGCACAATATAAATGGACAATATTTCAGATGGATGTTAAATCAACTTTCATGAATGGTTATGTGGATGAAGAAATTTATGTAGAGAAGCCAGGAGGTTTTGAAGTTCTAGGTGAAGAAGATTTTGTTTACAAGTTGAGGAAGGCCTTGTATGGTCTCAAACAAGTGCCAAGAGCATGGTATTCCAGAATTGATAAATATTTTCAGGATCATGGCTTGGTTAAAATTTTATATGATCCCAATCTCTATATTTTTCAGTCAGGACAAGACATTCTAATAGTTGCATTATATGTTGCCGATTTGATCTACACATGGAACAATGTTGAACTATTTCAAAATTTTAAGTCACATGTGATTGTTAAATTTGAGACGACAGATCTTGGTGAGTTGCATTATTTCTTAGGTATTGAAGTATGTCAAAAGGAAGATAGTGTTTTCATGGCACAAACCAAGTATAATTGGGATATTTCGAAGACGTTTAACATGATGTGTTGCAAACCAGCTGCAACTACTCTTGAAATCGGGTTGAAGTTATACATAAATGATGAATCCAATCTAGTTGATAGTACTTATATCGTCAATTTGTTGGAAGTTTGATGTACCTAACTACAACTCGACCAGATATAGATTTTGCAGTCGACGTGGTTTCAAGGTTTATGTCAGATCCTCAAGAGATACATTCGAAAGCATCTAAGAGTATTTTGAGATATTTGCATGGTACAATTGATTATTGTTTGGTATAAATATCTATAGAGGATTTCACATTGGTTGGTTACATAGATTCAAATTGGGCAGGTTGTATGGATGACAAGAAATCTACAACAAGATATACATTCAACATGGGTTCAACAATAGTTTCCCGGAGTACTAAAAAACAACCTACAGTTTAACTTTCCACAATAGAAGTAGAGTATAAAGTAGCAGCTACAACAACATGTGAAGTAGTTTGGTTGAGAAGAATTTTGTAGGACCTTTATGAGCAACAAGAACAACCAACACAATTGATTTGTGATAATCAAAGTGCTATTCACATGACTAAGAATCTAGTGTTTCACAATAAGACCAAGCATATTGATATTTAGTATCATTTTGTTTGAGATTTGGTTCAACAAGGTGTGATTGAGATCATGTATTTCAGAACATAAGAACATATTGTGGGTATATTCTCCAAAGCACTACCAAAGGAAAAGTTCTGCAAATTTAGAGATGATCTTGGATTATTTCCAAATGATCATTATGGGGGAGAAATGTTGGAATAATGATTCATTTGTAATGTTCTAGATTTAATTATTGTTAAAATTTGTTCATGTAATCATATCTCATAGATATATTTGTGAGATCAAGATCATATTTTTTGAGTGAATTAAGAAGTGATTGTTGAAATATTATAGGAGATGATAGCTTCCCGAGACATCTATTCTACATGTATACATATTTGTTTTGTTAATGATAAATCTTGAGAAGGGTGTGCATTATTGTTAAATTTATTTGCTCCATTATTGTCAGTGTGTAATTCTTCAAAAGAAACAACATTCCAACCATTCACTTCCCAATGATACAATGAGATAATAGTACATGCCAATGCACAAGGAAACGATAGATCCTTAAAATCAAATTCTTTTCAAGTAATGAAACAAAGCATTAAACTCTGTAGTCATATGGGATAAAAAATACATTCAAATATAGTTAATGAAACAACATTTAACCCAATGATAGGACAAATTTCCATATTTCTTGCAACATAAGAGATGATAAGAAGGATGAACTCGAAGTGAAAGCATAAGCACGTACAAGAAGATGAGTAGATTGTAGTGGGAAATTTGTATATGATCAAGCTTTCAATTGCTTCCACCACCTTCTCATGGAATCAATAGGAATGACTGAATGATCAATCCTTAAATCCAAAAAGCCAATTAGTATCATAGATGATCCTAAGAGCCTCAATAGAATGCTACCCAGGTTCGATAGATGAAGAGAACCAATGCATTATAGAGGTCATCATAGGCTACCGAAACTTAACTTAAGGATGCCTTAATATCATGATCACACTATAAGACCAGCCTTCAATCACCTTTTCTCAACCATACCATGTATTAATATATTCTTGTCTTGACTCAACTGTAGCAACTCTTCAATATTCTTTGAGAAAATTGGTGCCTTTATGAATTCAATAATACCACTTCAAAGCAAAGTATAAGATAAAATATGAATTCATCGTAGCAAAAGAGAAGTCAAAGTTCAATCAATCATAAGCTCGGAAGAGTCAATAAACATGATCAGTGGGTACAAGAGTTCCAAATAAATATTTATAAGGAGTACATCAAAGGATAGAAGGAGAATTGAAAACAAAGACCTATTGAAGAAAAAAAAACCAATGTATAATCAACAAAGAGATCTTGAGAAATGAAAACTTCTTGAAAGATAAACAATCATTAGAGATCCAAAAACCCTCACCCCCTCAAGGTCAAATGTAGTAGGCTCATAATAGTAATATATTAGGCATTAGAGATAAAACTTTTGGTAGCCCCCCCCTTTATTTTTGCTTATGTAAGAAAAATAATAAGGGGGGATGTTGTTGCCACAACAAATGGCGACACACTAGAAGAACCGGTTATCTCTGTCAATATAAATCTAGGTCCTATACTTCTAATCTGAATGTTAAGGATAAGCTCATACACTGAATTTGCATGCCTAGTTGGGCATGCTAGACAAGACAGAAGTTCGCGAGTGGGTTAAACAAGCCAAAAACATGTAATAAACAAATAAACAACTAAGAAAATAAAAACTAGAATGCATAAGAAACTTAGAACCATAAACAATCAACCAATGACCAAGATAATGCCACCAATGGATAACTATATTAGTTGGTAAAACACCATAGAGAAAAATGAGGACTTATGGGTCCCCTCTTCCTCCTTGGGAGGGCTCTTGAGTTTCCTAATGGAGAGCTCTTCTTACAATGGAAGAAAAATGGCAAATGATGAAGAAAATCAATGCCTATTCCCTCAAGAGGTGAGTGGAATGGCCTATTGCAATGATGCTCGAATAATCCTAGGAGAAAAGAGTATTCTCAAGGGAGAATTGAGGTAGCATAACAATACTATGAAGATGTTGGTTTCTTAGTGCATCCATGGCTTTCAATTATAGCATTTATTCAAGGAAAAATATAATTGGTTCTTGGCATGAAAAAGGGGCCTTTTAGGGCACCCTTTGGTCCTTGACCAACCCCCCATTTAGATTTCATTCATATATGGAGGTCAAATCAGGTTGGGAGTTGGTTCATAAGTGGTTGGGGGCTTGACAAGAACCATAAATGCGTCATTCACAGGAGTGCACGACTTTTCTCATTCACAATCGTGCATTTGGCACATTGTGCACTTTGAGAGCTTTATTGGCCCGCGCACTGCATGCGCACTTCCTTTAGTGAATTTGTGCATGTCAATTTTTGCCTTTTGAAATTCATTTTAGTGCTACAGGTGAACTAATTGCTATTGGCATTGCTGTATTTCTGTAACCATTTGCATGCAATGTTGTGGATGAAATTTCAGTGATAAAAGATGCCCCCTAATGTGTGAGGTTAGGAGCATACGTATAGCCTAAATAAATCAATGTTTCTTATACTGTGAGTACCATTGTAATGAACGGTGTTGAGAGGAACTGCAAGAACGATTTGTTAGAGGGAGAGGGGAAACTGTGGGACCCAAAACTTTCTCTGGGGAGAAAAAAGAAAATCTATATACAAATGAGGCAGGCGTGCCCTATGCTCGTGTCATGTAACCCAAGATGTAAGACAATAAATGAAGATGTATGCTGATGTATATAATTGTAGTTCCCTCTGGGGCAGTTGATAACGAAAAATGACAATTCTGAATGGTGAACATACTAAAAAATAAGGCAAGGACACCTGTAAGAAGTGTCGATGACTCGTAGGCATTAATGACCTAACAAATTTAGAGGTCTTCGACTGGTATAAAAAAATTGCAGTAGTTGCATAGTAAGACCCACCGTAACATGAGATTTCGCTGAAATCGAATGTTATGGGGGTCAATAAAATCAAAGAGCATTGATGATCCTCTTTGTTCCATCCAAGACTCCTCATTGTAAAGGTAATGAGAGTCAAAATACTGTCGCCCTTCTGGAAACTGTGCTGATGTCGACAGAAAGGTAGACGCGACTCCAAGAAGCAGAGGGCTCCGTGAAATCCAATGAGATGAGATAATGTAGTGATAGGAAACATGAACGAAGTCAATATGCGGTGATAGTCGAGACTTCCCTTGGTTGGGGTATGTTGAAGGATGATTGGAAACAACCATAAAACTGTATCTTGTGTTAGGTGGATGACTAGATATGGGGTTAAATTGTGCTATAGGCTTGACAAAGTGGACAATCTCAAAGATCGGGGGTACATGGATTTTGGGATACTCTGGGTTTGTGAACAATGTCGGAATGAAAAAAGGAGAGTAGATTCCCCAACCAAGGGAGACATGGGTTGCGTTGCTGGGAAAAGAAGGTCATCAAGGGTGATGACAAAAATCTAAGTAAATTATGGAAACAAAGGATTTTTACAATTACCAAATAAATAAACAATAATTTAAGACGACTGTACAAATATAGGAATTGGTGCCTTAGTGCAAGATGGCTTGGCCTATGAGGGCGCAAGTTGCAAAGAGAACTGGTGGAGGGTGGGTACCCCATGAGTGGGTTTCTGTATGAGGTAAATGAATGGAGGGGAATATGGATATGGGAAAAATGATGGTGGATGAGATGGAGGGATAATGATATTGCAGAGGTGCAGTCAATAGAATTGAGATGAGATAACCCGAGATCCCATTAGGAAAGCTAGTAATATGATGAGAAGAAGTATGTGGCTTATTCTTGGAAGTGCATAAGACTATCAAGACTCCCATACCTAGGGGGTGAAAGAAACATGAGTGTCAAGTTGCCAAGGGGAACTATGAATGGGACAACTCATGTGGGGGAGAGTGCTACCGACTGACAATACCGAAATGCAGTAGAGGTGATGGTACTGCAGAGCCGAATGTAAGGACCCTAAAGGTGAACGTCGGAGGGTGTGACTGGGAGATGCAATTGATTTTCAGAGGGAATAATTACATGCCAGTGTAAAAAATATACCTGAAGGGGTTGCATCATTTGTGATGACCAAGTACCCACACACATAAAAACCAAATACTTGACGTGAACAATATCTGATGATAAAGAGCATATAACAACTATCTGATAATTTTGAACATAAGCATGTGTACTTGGACGTGATGTGAAAAAAATGCGCCCGCGGGGCCAAGTTCAGATGATGAACTGGGGAATGTGACTGTGTAGATGGTGGGACCATGATCCTGTGGCTGAGAACAGATTGAAAAACAAAGGATCTGGGCTCTTGTAACTGAGTGTGGAAGTTTGGAAAAAGGGACTATATATGTATGGTGGGCCCACAATGCCACCTCATTTGTACTCGTGGATATAATTATTTGACGAGATAATTTGGAGGAGATTTGGAGATTACAGGAGCTTGAGTCGACTGATCCAGGAGTTGTGAGAGTTAGGTTAGTGGTCCCATACTCCTGCATAGTGTGAATTTCATAGAATTGAGTTAAGGGGTGTACGAATGGTCGTACAAGGGTAGGTTTAGGGGTGGGCCCACTAACACGCAGGAGAAGGAAGAATACCCGTGCTTAGATGGAGCACATTCCATGGGAAATCAGGGGTAGTGAGTTCCCCCAGGATATCTCCATCGCAATGAAAAATGTGAGAAGATAGTGGATCTAGGGAGGTGACATGGGCGATTGTCAAAGTGTGATTTTCCTCAAGTGGTGAAGACATAGAGGAGATATCACATATAGGGCGTGATGGCTTGCTTGGCATAAATCAATTGTCCAAACACTATGGGTGATAAACTGTGGTAGGGGGAAATATTCTTGTGGGTAATGAATCGAAGAATTGGGAGGATTTGGGGGAATATCCTAAAACAATCGATCTATGAACCATGGAAGGGTAGGAAGTGACTTAGGTTCAGGGGAGGTAACATGGACAATATCTAGAGAGTGCAGTACCAGTGGTGAGGTGATCGGATGTGGTTGTACATGGGTTAAATGATGACTCCGATATGCAAAAATTAAAGGACACTGGTATGTGAAGTGAGAAAGTGAGTCATAGAGAGAGCAAGGGCATCTCATCCGCTCAGGGACTAATGAACATACATAATGAATGTCAGTGGTGTGAGCACCAAAAAGTTCCGGTGGAGAGTGTTGGGTAGCCAAAGTACCATATTTTTACCAACCATTCACTTCACTTTCACTTCACTTTTAACCATATTCCGCTTTCCCATACCCTTACATTGAACCATTTTCATGATTACATGGGTTTTAGACATATTATTTTCCAATGCATCTATTTTAGTGTTTTTGAGTGAATTTATGATTAAATATTGGAAAAA
>ML794163.1:273732-289856 GCA_009831015.1 Picea engelmannii
TGAGAGGATTTGTAGAGATATCACTTGATAGGTGTGAGCACATGGTTGTAACCAAATGAGACATTTGTGGATCTAGGAGAGATTTGTGGATCTAAGTTATCTTAAATTTTTGTATAAATAGGAGTGCCTCTTCCATTTCAAGGGGAGGACTCTTGGAGCATTGTGTCCAACTTATGATGGAATAAGAATCAATCTTTATTTTCACATCAGTTTCCATTCTCTAGTTTAGATTTAGAATGCTTTAGTTTATGTGTTACTTTGTTCTTGGAAGAATTGAGCTCACTCCAAATAGATCATAGTAGCATTTTCTTCTTGTTCTAATGCTTTGAATAGGTTTATATGCTTTATTGTTTTTATTAGAATTATTTGATGTTCTTGATTGTTGATAGGTTATTTCAAACATTACGAGACGACCTCCTATAAGGGAGCTAGTGTTTTAATTCCTGCAACAATTAAGCCTTTTTAAGTGTATCTATTTTCAATGCATGAGTGTTTACTTGATGATCTTGATTGTTGATAGGTTTTGTGAAACATCACGAGTGGACCTTTTTTAAGGGAGCTAGTGTTTTCTTGCCTACAACAACTAAGTCTTATTTAGTGGAATGAAAGAGTTAGGATTTGATAGAATTTTCTTAGATTAGAGTTAGATGCCTACTCCTGCATATATTTTTCTGGCATCATCACAAGCTTACGAGCATCCCTGGTTGATAATTAAATGAAAGAAATTTAAGCAATTGAGTTGCGCAACATTTGCGCTCTGCTCAAAAATAATTTTGACCATCAAATCACTCAGATAATGGGCACAATTTTCACGAGATCGGATCCACGAAATGACAGCAAAAAAGGACCATGTTTTTGCAGCCAAAAACAACCATGAATTTACAGTGAGAAAGGCCACAATTTTTTTGAAGAAGGCTTACATGGACCATTGTGATTTTCAAGCAATTGAAATCAACTTGAATTATAATTATCAGGTGTGAAGTTTACAACATGACACGATGGAACAATGATCAGGTTGTTTTGATTGTTCGGCAGAAATTGCGGTTCGATCTTGAATAACGCTCCAATTTTAACACCTGTCACCACAATTAGATATAAATAATTTTATTCTTACTGCATAACAAAAGTCCTTATTTTTCATTGTTAAATCCTTTGATTTGGTTTGCAGAGGTCACGTGTTCCCACTCTATTTAATAAATCCAATCAAATCATTCCAAGTGTCGATCCAACTTTGGCCTCAATTGGCAATAGAGGGCTTCGGCCTCTCCATTAACATAGTTGGAAAACTCTCAATGAGCTCTATGTCATGAAGGCATTTCCATCAGCATTTGAGGATATTAATTTTTTGGTCATTTATTTATTTTATTTTATAGCCAATAAACTTCCAAAAATTCTTAAAAACATTATATCATTGAAAAATGCTTCTAATACTTTGATTTGGATTTTGACTCACTGAAATTGAACATCAAACCAAGAAGTTATCAAATAAATTAACATTGGTGGGTAGTCTAAGGTGCACCACTTCTCGAAAGGTAAAAAGTGCATTTCATTTTATTTATTTTCCTTGGATTTGTTCTATTTAGCACCATTTGTGAATTTTTGTGTATGTATCAGATGAAGAAAGACTGATCACCTCTATTCTTTGATAAACTCACATTTTATTGCAAGTCAATGCTAAGTTTTTTGTAGGTTCTGGGATGATGAAGAAGACCAATTTATGCACTAGTGGTTATCAAAGACCACATAATCTTGTGAAAAGCATGTCCCAATGAAGTCAATATCATTATATTTCAGACCATATCCATCATACCATTTGTATCAAAAGAAGCCTCTCAGAGCCATTATGTGATGATTCATCTTCTTTCCTTTGAGCCTAACATGTTGAAGTCAATCATAAACTTTTCATCTTCCTATCACTACTAGATCATGGCTTCAACCCCTTTGCAAGTTTCATACTTTCCTACCTCACTTTCATTCACCCCTAATCCATGAATAAAGTCATTCAACTCACTTACCATGCTGCGTTACCACATTGTCATTTTCCTTTTGCCAAATAAAGTCTTCTTGATCTTTCATCTATGGTCCTCTAAATCATCACTTTGTACTCGCATTAGATGATGGGGGATTCCTTATGGCCATCCTTCTAACAAGTCTTGACCCATCGGAATCAACACATCATCTGGGATTGAGACTAGAGACATTTTCAGTACCTTGAGGCTTGCATGCCTTAATGGCAAGTTCTCTTGCCAATAAACAATGGGAATACATCAACGTCCCATGTTTGTCGGATCTTCTAGGTGATTCGACCCACGACACATTTATTCGTACCTAGTAAGATGTAATTGTGCATATTGACTCTCATTGACATTAATGGTGAGTAGTCTCGTGTTGGTTAACAACATTCATTAATGGTTGGTAATTCAACAATTTCTTTCTATGTTCGACATCAACAAAATTTATTCACATAGATAAGAATTATGCCACGATACAGATATGAATGAAGACTATATGGTTCCATGACACTCACAACAACTTGTAACATTTTTCTAGTAAATCAAATATTCAACTCCAGAGTTCAACACCAACAACTTAGTTCCAACAATAAGACAGTACATATGTACTAATTTCAGATCTCATTCTATGTTCATACACCCAAGCAACTCATATTATTTTCACTCCAAAGATCCATGATCTAATAAGAGAAGCCAAAAGATTGCAACCATACAAAGATCACTCAGATGCATAGCTCATGATATTCTCAAGTAGGTGAAGGTATGTTGTTTTCCAATCTTTAATCAATAATTCCTTAAATGATAAAATACATGTATTTGGAAAATTTCTCATTCACCATTAAACCTACCCTATTTGATAATTTTTCCAAGGATGGAAAACATCTATAGTTTGGGGGGGATATTCATCATATGCCATTCATTTATCCTATATTACATCTTTCATAACCTCATATGCTACTGAACAACATGTTTTCCCAATTGAGTGTTATTACTTTTATAATCACCTTCATTGCCTTCCTAAAATGCATCATTGGTTTGTACATGAAGCACATATTCCAAAGAAAATATACCATGTGGAGGATGGTTTCTATGCCTTTAACATACTTCAACACACCTTATTGAATAAGACTAAAAGGATTGAATGATTGATACACACATTACTGAATCATCATTTTGGATGCATTCATATGATTGAAATTTCAAGTCTATTCTTTGTTGTAGCAAGAAAAAGAAAAATGAAATTGTTGTCACACAAGAACCAACACTTACAATATTGATGGTTGTCACACAAGAACCAACCGTAATCAAGAATAAGAAATGTTGCTACATAAAGAAATACCTTTGGTTGTCACACAAGAACCAACCATAAGAAAGAAAAATAAGTGTTTTTACATAAGGAAATACTTATGGTTGTCACACAAGAATCAACCACAAAAAGAAGCTTCCACTTAGATATCTTTCAACAAAAGAAGGCTCCATCACACAATTAAGGAAATTCAATGCAAGGTTGCATGAGGACATGCAACACCTTCAGTTGGGGGGTATGTTGGCCCTTGGGTCGCCAATGTACCATATTTTTACAAACCTTTCACTTCACATTCACTTCACTTTTAACCATATTCCGCTTTCCCATACCCTTACATTGAACCATTTTCATGATTACATGGGTTTTAGACATATTATTTTCCAATGCATCTATTTTAGTGTTTTTGAGTGAATTTATGATTAAATATTGGAAAAATGACGTGTTTACACTTATATATGAAAGTGGGATGAGTTTCACGATGTTTACAGGTGTATTTGAAGACTCCAACCAAGTCAAATTTGACCATCAAGCCTCAAATTCGAATTTCCTTTTCAACCCTTTGAAGATTTGATGAAGATTTGGAGATTTACTCAAGTATCTTGGATGGAGATTAATCATGAAAGAGATATTTGTAGAGATATCACTTGATAGGTGTGAGCACATGGTTGTAACCAAATGAGACATTTGTGGATCTAGGAGAGATTTGTGGATCTAATTTATCTTAAATTTTTGTATAAATAGGAGTGCCTCCATTTCAAGGGGAGGAATCTTGGAGCATTGTGTCCAACTTATGATGGAATACGAATCAATCTTTATTTTCACATCAGTTTCCATTCTCTAGTTTAGATTTAGAATGCTTTAGTTTATGTGTTACTTTGTTCTTGGAAGAATTGAGCTCACTCCAAATAGATCATAGTAGCATTTTCTTCTTGTTCTAATGCTTTGAATAGGTTTATATGCTTTATTGTTTTTATTAGAATGATTTGATGATCTTGATTGTTGATAGGTTATTTGAAACATTACAAGAAAACCTCCTGTAAGGGAGCTAGTTTTTTCATTCCTACAACAACTAAGCCTTTTTAAGTGTATTTATTTTCAATGCATGAGTGTTTACTTGATGATCTTGATTGTTGATAGGTTTTGTGAAACATCACAAGTGGACCTCCTTTAAGGGAGCTAGTGTTTTCTTGCCTACAACAACTAAGTCTTATTTAGTGGAATAAAAGAGTTAGGATTTGATTGAACTTTCTTAGATTAGAGTTATATGCCTACTCCTGCATATATTTTGCTGGCATCATCACAAGCTTACGAGCATCCCTGGTTGATAATTAAATGAAAGAAATTTAAGAAATTGAATTTCCCAATAGAGAGAGCTCTTGCTAAAAGGTTTGCCATACTGCATCTAACGTCTGGTGAAACTGAGGTAGAGTTGGGCAATGATGAGTGTAGTGGCCATATTGTGAATAGATGGCACAAGCGAATTTTGTTCGCAACCCTTTACTACATGCAGTGGAGGATGCAATATTAGTACTAGACATTCTTGGAGAAGCGACGAGCGATGTGGTTGCTCGAGGGAGTTGGATCAGATTGTGTAACTCGGGAAGAGTAAGACATCTATTAGTGGGGTGTCCCTCTCTTTTGCATAGTGCACAAGGAGGTTGAACTCTGGGAGGAAGTGGAGATGTGGTCTCTTTCTTCTTTCATCTACCCCCAACAATGGAAATGGTGCTAGCAGTTGGGGGTGAAGGTGGTGTGGCTGAAGCCTATACTAGAATTTGCATCGGGATTCCCTCTAGATGAGGAGGGAGAGATGGTTGAGGACCATCACGGGTGGGTGTAGATATCATACAACAATGGCAAGCACCATGTTGATAAGGGTAAGTGTCACTGCTGCTTGAAATGCTTAAAATCCAGGTGGGGGGTAGAAAAGGGGAATTTGAGTAATGGCTTGAGGGATTGTCTCCCAAACCGGGATNGGGGGGGGGGGGGAATCAGGGATAAGTGGTGCAGTAGGGTTCTCAATGAATTCCTAAGTTAATATTTCTTCAACTGGTGGAACGTCGAGATGTGGAGGGGCCTCAATGGGAGGAATGGTGTCTTTGATGTTGGTTTCATTAGAAGATACAACACGCACTTGTGCTGAAGGGTGTATGAGAGGTGGTGCTCCATGGTATGCCTCCAACAAGGATGGGTCCTTGAAAATTTTGGGGCCCATGTCAATGAGCGAATAAGCATATGAGCTAGTGTGGAGAAGAGGAAAGATGTTATCGATGTTGGCAGAGTGGTTAGGCTCATAATGTGTAATTTGGTCGATGGTGATGATATTCCCATTGTGGGGGAACATCATCGTTCAAAGCACAAAAGAGGCTATTGCCTTCATAGTGTACATGTAGCTACATCCAAACAATATATTGTAATCGAGTGGGGCGTCGATAACTTTAATGTTGATGAGGATGGTTTTTCCCTTGAGTTCGACGGGGACATTTTGGAAGAGCCCTTTAGGGGAGGATGGTCGATCATCATAGGCTCTCAAGGTGATGGCAGATGGTACTAACTAAGGGGAGCCAAGATTTTTCCATATAGTTTTGGACATGATGCATGTGGATGAACCTTCATCGATGATACAGCGATGAACTGTGATGTTTCAAATCTTTACTGGTATCTGTAAAGCTACCAGAGTGGGGAGGCGTGGTTCTTCGCTATCTAGATCAAATGTGATGAGTCTAGTATCCGATTGGTTGACTACCCCCAATGCATAGAGTAAGGATTCCGTTGAGTTGGACAGGGTTGGAGGACCTCCAATTCAGACATGGCTGCAGAAGACTATGCTAAGTCATCGACCAGGCTATAATTGTGTGCTTCCCTAGCTTAAGGGTTATTGACATTCCATCGTAATGGAATGCGAGGTATACAAATGATAGGTTCAATATTAGGGCGTGGAATCATCAAGGGTTTTTTGGCTGTAGCTGGAGCCACTTCTGAGGTGGTTGGAGTAGATTCAGGGGGGGCGCCATATTGAGGACCGCAAGTTTGCAGAAGAATATATTCTTGGCTAGTGAGGAGGATATTGCGATCCGTTGGATTTCCATGGTGGATGGGCCCTGGGTTTTGATACTACCCCATTTGTGGTGGGGAAGGGTGTACCTCCTATTGGGTATTCATAACACCTTGGTGTGGAATAGGGTTTTGCAATATGTCTGGGGGTGGTTGTTGCAGGTACTGTTGTGGGGCCTACTAAGGGGCAGGCGACGCTGGAGGACGTGGCACGTTCATGGATTCTTTCATTCATTTGAAGTCGACAATTTGGGGGAAATGGTGAACATAATGCCCATACTCACTGCAAAGAGCGTAAGGGAGGTTTATCCTAAGGTTGTTGTTGTTATTCTTCCCTTGGAGTTTGTTGTTATTGTCCCTTTGGGGGCTCTGGTTACCTTGATTCTGGTTGCCCCCAACGGGTTGGTTTTGTTGGGGGTTGTTTTCGCCTGGTCCCAAGTTAATATTGTTTCAATTTTTTCCTTTCTTCTTGGAATTATTCGACTGATGGGCTGAATTTTCTGTATTCAAATATTCAAAAGTATGAAGCTTTTGAATGAGAGAGGGTTGAACAAAGTTAACGCCAACATGTGTTTGTCCATGTGAAGGAGCCATGGGCTGTGGGGGACCATGAAATGGAAAGTACAGATTGTTTTGTGGCAATGATTCGTAGGGTGAATAGGAAGGTGAAGCACTTTCACTAGTGCCCAGGTTATATGCTGAGGTAGAAGGGGAACTTGAACTTGGTTGAGAGGTCAGGTGCATCATGGGTGCCGACGAGGGTCCACTCATGGGTGGTTGGAGAGAAACATGATATGGTTGTTGGTAAGGGGGTGGAGGGTAATAATATGGTACTCCATATGCTTTCAAGTATTGATGTGCGCCATACATAGGTGGTGGTTGGCTGTAAGGGTTGTGGTGTGTCATGGTACCAATCAATCCGTCCACAACGTGAGATATTCCAGGTTTTTCCTAGCCAAATGGTACAGGTCTGGGTGCATCAGGTAATACTGTATATAAATAACCTGACTGAGCATAGATAAGGTCGAACTATTGGGCCTTGTTGATGGTTTCCTCTTCGAACTGAGGAAAAGTGGATGCTACATCTTTGGAAAGTATAGAGATGAGTGATTTTAGAAAGAAATAGAGGCGTTGGTCTTTGGTGGTTTCTGCTTTACATAAAATATGTCGCCGACACCATTCATGGACATGGTCGACAATATGCATAGCTGAGGTTTGTTTTCACTCAGAGAGCAATTCTAAACTAGTGTTGTGACGAACTGGTAGTTGAAAAAAGGCCAAAAAGTCTTTGGCCAAGGATTCAAAAGTCACATGGGACCCTAATTTTTTTTCCACATACCATTTGGTTGATGGACCAATGAATTTTCTTTGAAATAACCTTAAGTGGATGGAATCATCCATGATGTTGTTTGAAGAGCACCATAAGTGGAAGGTCATAACATGGTTGGCGGGGTCTTCCCTTGATTTTCCTTTAAATTTTGGAATATCTGAAGGTAGTTTGGTAGGCATATTGGGCCATGTGGGATCATGTAAAATAGGATCATTCGTGAGTTTAGTCAAATCATGAATGTTGAGAGACGACAAGTATGACGTAGGGGAATTTGGTGGAGGATTAGTTCCAACCATTGTGTGAGTAGGTAGTGGACCTGATCCTTGAAAGGGATTTTGTGGGCTTTTACTTCTCCCTTGAGAAGGAGTTTGCCCCCTGCCTCCTTGTGAATGAGAGCTAGTGGATGGATTTCCTTGGGAATTGGACCTAAGCAAAGTGGAACCAAATAAAGCTGATCCCAAAATATTATCACTCATGGGGGTGTGAGATGGTGAGGTTATATGACTAGGGACTCCTCCTAGAATATGAGGGAGGTTTTGCAAGCGTCTGGAACGATGGGGATTCTGTAGGTCCCCTATGATGTCCGACTAGCAAAGTGAATGTGTGCAAATGGTGATGAGAGTAATAAATGAACAAGAGATTTGTATAATTTGGACATTCACAAGATAATATAACTCACAATTTCATGTAATCAAATGAACATCATATATAAATCAACTGTGAAATAAGAAAACATGTGGGTAGGTGGATTTTGTCTGCATGGGGGAACAAATAAAACAAATGCTCGTGTCCTAAAAAATGTATCGTCCTTCCTCTCAAATAGCACTGGAACTTCCAAGAGCACTCAACAATGGGGTTTGAAGCCACCAGAAGAGGAACTAGTGAAGGATGAAATAATCAGCTATAATGAGGTGTAGAGGGTACATATCCCAAAAGAGTTGGCGATATTTTCCAATAACCACACAAAATCTGATCAAGGTGCAATTGCAGCCCACAATTTCCACCTGGGTAGTTGTCCTAAATTTGGTTACTAGGTACCTCGGTCAAAGTGCGACATTTATATTTTCGACCTCAGAAATGGGTCATGATATGGATCCCTTCCAAGAGTTGGGTGACTCAAGGGGGGAGGCACAGAACAATCGGACCTCGACCTTCAACCCTTCACGGGTATCTCCCTACCTTATGGTGTATGAACACTTGACTTGGAGGATCTGAAAGTTCCCTATTTGTCAACTTCTAATGTTTGAAAATGTGAGAACCAGATAGCAGGGGGTTATTTGGATTCCTACCCCCAAGATCCTACCTAGACTAAAAATTTATTTTAGCACCTCATGTGGAGGAAAACTTAGTGAGTTTTTAGAAAAAATTTAGATGTGGTGGGCTAGGAGATTGGGGGTGTGAACCAATCTAGTTTTAATTAAGTGGGTGTGTGTAATTTCTAAAGAAATAGTGGGATGTTTCATAATTCCTTTGGAGAAAACCTACTTCAAACTCCATAATTCAAAATGGAAATTACGTGAGTGAGGAGTGACTTTGTGTGTGAGCAAGTGAAAAAAGTGTGCCAAATTTTAATAAGTTAGGCGTGAATTTGCAACATGTGGACTTCATGTGGTCCTTGCAAATATTTGTTACCTATCTTACTAAGTGTCATTGGTACAACCTTGTGGAATTTTAAAATCCCTAAAGATCTAGCATGTGGAAATATGGGTCCTTACCAATCCTTTAAACTCCCAAAATGTTGTTTACACTAAGAAAGCTTGAAAAACTATCCTAGATTGCAAGCATGTGGGCATGTATGGGCCCGTTACTTTGATCTTTAAACTTCCCTAGTGATGTAAACTAAGAAAGCAATTTCAAGAAACTATCCTAATTTTGCAACATGTGGGCATGTATGGGCCCTTACAACTTTTGAGATGATTTCAAAAGAAACTAAGAGGAGCCCTAGGGGGGCTTTGTCCTCTCCTAAATATTTTTTGTTAAGGGAGATGGAATGTTTCTTTAACCACATTTCTGATTCTCAAGATCGCTCTATGGTGCGAGAGAAGAGCATACTCAATGATCAAAGTTAATTTTTGGTCCCATTGTAAGTGTTTTTATATGTGATAGCAATAATCTCAACTTAAATTTTACAAACCAAACAATCCATCCATGTGGCAACCAAAGCAAAAGAGGAGAATATTTGGTTCTTTTTACCCCTAAGTGCCTATGTTTATCTAACCTTTCATATGGGAAATGAGTCTAAGTGGAGTGCATGGGTGTTACAAATTGCATGAAAGCAAGAATCTGAAGGTTAGGGGCCCTCAAATCATCACAAAAACCCTTACAATTTTGAAAATATGGATATGTGCGTGGGTTACAATTCTGACAGGTGTGTAGTGGGCACACAGTGCACATAGAAAATAAGCCTGTGGGGCGCACAGTGCACCGAGTGCACGCATTTGGGTTGGAATATCCATGCACATTCTGATACACGTCGGGGGAAGTTTTTTCACTTCAAATTCTCCTCCTCCAACTCATAATTTTTCTTTTGACATGTAAGACTAGGCCAGTTTTGATACTTGCAAGACAAATTGATTAAAATAAGTTCTCTCTAATCCTAAATAAGGTGGAATTTGATACCTTCTCCCTAGTATGGTCGCCAATATTTTGTGTTCGTTTCGTCACTTAGGTGAGAAAAACAATGACACTTGCATGCCTAGTTGGGCTTGCTAGTCAAGACAAAAGTCCGTGAGTGGGTTAAACAAGCCAAAAACATATAATAAACAAATAAACAACTAAGAAAATAAAAACTAGAATGCATAAGAAACTTAGAACCATAAACAATCAACCAATGACCAAGATAATGCCACCAATGGATAACTATATTAGTTGGCAAAAAAATGTAGAGAAAAATGAGGACTTATGGGACCCCTCTTCCTCCTTGGGAGGGCTCTTGAGTTCCCTAATGGAGATCTCTTCTTACAATGGAAGAAAAATGGAAAATGATTAAGGAAATCAATGCCTATTCCCTCAAGAGGTGAGTGGAATGGCCTATTGCAATGATGCTTGAATAATCCAAGGAGAAAAGAGGATTCTTAAGGGAGAATTGAGGCAACATAAAAATACTATGAATATCTTGGTTTCTTAGTGCACCCATGGATTTCATTTATAGCATTTCTTCAAGGAAAAATATAATTGGTTCTTGGTGTGAACAACGAGACTTTTAGGGCACCCTTTGGTCCTTGAACAACCCCCCATTATGATTTCGCTCAGATATGGAGGTCAAATCAGGTTGGGAGCTGGTCCATAAGTGGTTGGGGGGCTAACAAGAACCATAAATGCGTCGTTCACAGGAGTGTGCGGATTTTCTCGTACACAATCACGCATTTGGCGCATTTTGCGCTCTGAGGGATTTGTTGGCCCGTGCACTGTGCACACACTTCCTTTAGTGAATTTGCGCATGTCAATTTTTTCCCAATTGTATAGTTTTTTCCTTTTGAAATGTATTTTAGTGTTGCAGGTGAACTAATTGCTGTTGGCATTGCTGTATTTCTGTAACCATTTGCATGCAATGTTGCAGATGAAATTTCAGTGATAACAATGATGCCAAATTTCTAAAAGATATAACCCAATATTTCAAGTACTTTCCGTCTAACATACCCTTTTCAAAGATCCAATTAGCGAGGTAATTTATATAACCTGTTGCACACTTTTGATTGGATTTGGTTTAAACATGGGTTTTCACTTTTTATAATAAGCAAACATCTACATAAGTGTGTTCCTCATCTCTCTTTTCCTGACATTTTTTCTCTACCAATGAGCAACCATAGTCCCACCGAAGTTTCCTCAGTACCATACAAGCATGGCCCCACTGTCATCGAGCCTCTATAGCCCTAGCGAGTTTACTTGCATTTCCCACACTATTAATAATACTTTCAATTTCCTTTTTATTTCAGATTCATCGCACCCTTTTAGATTTATATATAATTATTGCATATGAAAATGGGTGTAAATGAAGCGAGGTGATATGAGAGTTGCTTTGATTTGATAAGTCGATGCTATGCATTTAATTTCAACCCACAGGTCTCCCCCAAAACCATCATATAGTAGACATCTTATAA
This sequence comes from Picea engelmannii, assembly GCA_009831015.1. NCBI lineage: Eukaryota > Viridiplantae > Streptophyta > Pinopsida > Pinales > Pinaceae > Picea > Picea engelmannii. Next base: position 285,535 of record ML794163.1, read on the forward strand.
ATATGAGGTGGACGAAGCTCAAAGAAAACAACAAATATACATTTTCTTCTACTTATGGATCAGTAGGCACATGTGCTCCACCACAACTATCAACCATTATCCATAACTAAGAACTTCATGAAGATTTTTTTTTTCCAGTTATAGCAGCCCATGTATTCCATGACTAGTAAGAATGTATTTAGTGTGTAACCAAAGTTGTACCTTTCCTCACTTAAACTAAAAAATTAGTCCTCGGGTCAGATGAAGGAGTCAAATCAGCTCAAGGAACACCATCATTCAAATTAAAAGATGAAGATAATGTGTACAAGAAGGAAAGCATTGAGTTAAAAAACCGAAGCTAAAACCAAATCATGAAAACAAAAATAAAACTAAACTAAAAGAAACCTAAAAATGGAAATGTCATTCATCCAAACCAAACTGAAAAATAAGCAGAAGAAACAATTGCGTGGGATAAATATGGGAAAGAAACAGAGTATGATATGTACAACAAACATATACATTACAGGTCTAGGAATTGAAATAAGAGAAAAATATTTACCAGATAAACTTTTCATACAAACTAAAACCCAACAAGAATGATTTTCATGAATAAGTACATAACATGGAAATCAAAAGCAACAAGATTATGAGGAACAATGATTAATCAAACTGATATCAAATCAAACTTCCTATTCCAATAATTTTGACCCTTTCACGGTGACACTCAATTTGAATTCTTGAAATTCTCAAGGATATAAAATATTGAATAAATTTAAGAATTCACATCCTTTAAGTTCACTTCCATGTATAAGGTCTTAGTGGAATAATATTTTGAAAACACAAGATTTTCAATCTCAAAAATTGCATTGATGTTTTTCACCAAGATATTCACCACCGCTTTGATTATTAATTCAGATCATTCCAATGATTTTATCATTCACACTGGATGGGATAAGAGAATAAACCCACTGCCATGATTGAAAAATTAAGAAAATAAGGGAATAGTATTATGTACATATACAAATAAATAAAGTAAATAAACTAAACTAAGAGAAAAATCAAAAGCAAAATATGTCATCCATTAAAATAAAAATCAATTGAAAGGTAAGCATGCAATCCAAACAACATGGGACACATCATGAACATTATCAATAAAAACATTTTTAGTGAAAAAGAATGAAGTAAACCAAGAGAAAGAATTGGGCAAGATAGGTCAACCATTTGAAATAAGGCCCGATAGAAAGACTCACATGGTAAATTTCACAAATCTAGAAGGAAAAATAAGCAAGGTCATGAGAATTAATGATTACGTGAATAATTTGCAACAAAATTCTCTGATCCAATTAATACATATAATTTTCCCTTTCATTTAATGAAACTGTTAAATTGTTTTGGGAACCTAACTACACAGGCTAATGGAAATGCACAGTCAAAAATAATTTTAAATTCATTCATGTGAAACATTCCACAAACACTCAACCCTCTGGACTCTTTCACATTTCAAAGCATCGAAATTTTCAATCTCAAAAATTTCATTTGATATCTTTCACCAAAGTATCAATTTCTCTTTGTCATGAAAGATGATTATTAATTCCAAAGATTCAAACGATTCAATCTGATGAGGCAAGGAGATGATATTACAACTATGGAGGGCATCAAAACTAATCATGATGGAATGAAAGGGACTTCATACACTATTTATTTCAAATATTGTGTTTAAGGTTAGATCAAAAATCATAATTGGAGTATAGGAACGAGATTGGATTTCTAATCAACTGTTGATTTGGTGAAAGTATGATTGATTGGTTCCCAAAATTTTACAAAGTAATTTGAACATAAAAATTTAGATCAACACTTCCCTAAGCTACTCTCACATTTCAAGTCTATAAGGTAAACAAAAAAACCTCACTTGTTGGTTGCACCATCAATATTTCAACTTGCACAACAAAAGAGAATATCATGTTCAGCTAGTTAACAATCTGAAAAAAAAACTCTTCCTTAAATGACTAACTTATTAAAATTAAATAAATATAAATAAAAATAAAAATTAGTCTCAAAAGAAAAACAAGGATGATAATTAAAAAAAATCCAATAAAAAAAATTAAAAGTAAATTATGTTAAGCTACTCTACCCTTAAACTATATTGGTTGAACATAAACTTGTGTAAAAGCATAACACCGGTGCAGTCAGTCAAGTATTCCCATTCCATTAATTTATCCAATTCTCACAACCTTCTTCTTAAGAAATAAACATTGAGCCCTTTCCCACCATATTTCCTCCAACATGAGTCTCAACATTGTTGTTTGTTATAAGATTTTAAACCTTGGACACCCTCTTGTTCCTAAAATTGTTCATCATTGGAATCAATCAAATTAAACAAGTAGAACCATATAAATTTAACCCTATATTATCTATCAACCCATATTCTCCTGATACCTGTCATCACCAATCCTTTGTCTTGATCAAAAGATAAGATATTCAATACAAATCTGATTCAAAAATCCACCAACACCACTCACCAATGTATCTAGTGCCTCTTGACATTAATAATAATAATTTCAAATATATGCATAATTATCTTCAATCTCCTAAATGGAAAGAGGAAATTACTATGGATATGGAAGAAGTTAGGACAATCTTGATAAAGTACAAATAATCTCAGATATCAGTCTAGATTGAATGATTCTCCCATAGAAACCATAATTGAATGAGATGATTAGAACCTAATTTATAATAAGTGACGAGTTTATGCTTGTCGCGATGGATAAATCCCCAAGACTAATATCATAAAGTTTCCAAGAGTGTTCTAAGTGAACAAATTAAGAGTTTCATTTCCACGAGCTTACATATCACAGAATACCAAAAAAAATGTCTCAATCGATGAGTGTGTAGCTTGCATTTCTACCGCATAGGATTTCCATACAAAGAAAATCCTAACCAAAAGAATTAAGTATATAATCCAGAAATCAAAACCAACAATATCATGAGTAAGAGAGATGATCACATAAAAATACTTATTCCAACTAACCCATATAGGATTTCCATTCCACGTTATGAATAAATTTGAACTATTTCTATTGGTATCAGTTCGGATTCATAAAATTCTCAAAAGTATAAAATCCAATAGATTCCTGAGTTACAACCCACAAGAAATTGGATCCTTTGAAAGTTACTACCATGGATAAGGTGAAGTAATATTTTGAAATCTCATGACTTACAATCTTAGAAATTTCATTGACACCTCCTTCCAAGGTATTCACAACCTCCAACCATTCGAATGATTTCAACATTCCTGTGTGATGAAGTAAGATGACAATTGTTGGCACCCAAGGTTTTGAAGATGTTGCACACGTGCCACAAATCAATACTGTGCACGTTCCCATGAAGATACATTGCATGACACCAAGAAGGATCAACATCTGCGCCAACCAAAGGAATATTGCGTGTATCAAACCATTTTTGTACTGGGCACAAAGAATCAAGAAGAGACCACATGCATACCAAATATGAGCGTATCTTTGGGAATATTTTGTCATAGATATTCATAACAACTTGAATGATCATGGGAAAGGATATTGACGAGTTGACAAGTTAGTTAGGATTTCCATGCTCCAGGAAGATATGGGGGGTGCATGCAGATGCATAAAGCATGTGGGACTTCTGTTCACTCAAGGGAGTGGATGAGAGTAGTCAGAAAGAGAGAGAGAGTTCATTATTGTGATAGAGGGTAGACTGGAATAGGGTGAGAGAGTTCCAAATCCATTTTTGTCTAAGTTTTACATGCATATGTAATAGATCTATAACTATGTATGAATGGAAAATAAGAGACTAGAGCGCATGACATAGATCTTTTTTATGACTGTGTATCTAAATGACTATGAAGTTAATGAACGAAATATGAGATCCTTTCTCTTTGCATTCTTATGTGTTATGGTTTGACTATAGGTATGTTTACTTTTTGATGCATATCAATATGTTAATCAATTATGAATGATGAATGTCTTTATGCCCGAGAGGTTTTCCTGTATGTGTTGTCCCTTCACATCCAACACAAGACTAATGGTCTCTGTGATTCTCATGGCGTGTCAGGTGAGATCTTCGACTCTTGACTGAAGATTGGATATGCTGACCTCTTGGAGTTTTATTGGTAAAGATTGATGAACCCAGGGTCATTAACCCCCTATAAGAAGAGTAAAGAGCCAACAAATGGTTCCATTACTGGGAAATTAAAGGTTTTCTATTGCATGATGAAGGGAAAGAATGAGGTGGAAACTGTCTCAGGAGGAAATACACGACTAGTTATCTAAGAAGGAATACAATTTCACATGATGAGAGACCAAGAA